>CM046854.1:6524705-6895089 GCA_025617745.1 Heliocidaris erythrogramma
CCCCTGAACATGTGAGTAAGTGTTATTTATCCACAGCTTGCATGAGTTCTGAAGGAATACATTATCATCTTGATGAAGACTAAAATGATATGGATATAATAATGTTCGCGTAGAATATCCCTGCATAGACCTAGAGAGAGCGATTTGATCTTGCCATGTTTCTGTGGTTTAATACTCAGAGAAATTAAGGCCATGAAAACATAACGTGCATAATTAGCGGTACGTCCCTTGTAAATGATGCAAAAATGAGGGGAAAAAATTATTGTCATTATCTTTTCAGGGGGTTTATGGTCCCCTTATATGGGTCTTGGAGGACCGACGGATTGAGTTTTCCCTACTACCCTCCCGTCACCCCCAGCGCAAGGGGGGGCGGGAGTAATATCCTAATAGCTACGATAACACTAATGATCACCTGTGGAACACTGGATTTTCTCAAACCACTTTTGTAGTCATGTAAATGAAGATACTTTTATCCTGTCATAAAACCTATTTGTGTCAAGATATCTGGTTCAGCTGTTTCATAGGTGGGGCAGTTTGTTTGTTGTATTTTTTGTTAAGCAGGATTTGGCATGAACAAGTTGTTGCTTGGTCAGACAAAGGTTTGTCAATTCTTCAAAGAAATGACAAAGACCTACATACAACTGCTCCAAGATCACCTGTGCGAGATGCTGGGGGTACCAAGATGGCAGCCATTTTGCTTTGGTGGGTTTAGTTGTACAATTGCTATTCATTATGCAACATCATATCCATTGTGTACAGGTAAATGGACATGTCCTACTCTGACATCACAGGTTTTTTTTTAAAATGGCAGCCCCCATGGAGTATCAAATAGGACTCCTTAGAATCAAAAGTGATCTTTTAATGTCAATGGATGACCGGAAGATAAGTCTGTTGCTCTTACTTGATCTAAGTGGCGCTTTTGATACTATTGATCATTTGTGTTTGTTACAAACCTTGAAAACACATTTTTTGATTAATGGTAAAGTTCTTGCATGGATTGAATCTTACCTGGCTGATAGAAAACAGACCGTTGAAATGGATGATACAGAGTCAGAGGTGTTCAAGGTACCTTTTGGTGTCCCTCAAGGGTCACGTTCACATTGTATACAAGCAGACTCCTTACAAATATTAAAAAGGAGTTCCCTATTATTACTTGTCACTGCTATGCAGATGACACACAAATATATCTGTCATTCTGTCCTAACACACCAAACGAAGACTATTGTGTCAATGTATTAGAAACATGTATTGAGTACATTAGAGTATGGATGTTACAAAACAAACTGATGTTGAATGATAAGAAAACAGAACTGCTGGTCATTGGTACTCCACGTCAGGTATCTAAGTTCAAGTCAAATGGTGTATCAGTAGGTGACAGTGTTATACAACCATGCAATAATGTCAGAAACTTGGGAGTCTTATTTGATACCCAGTTAAATATGGAATCACAAATCATTAGTGTATGTAAATCAGCATATTTTATGATCTATAATCTGAGGCGCATTCGTAAATATTTTGATCAAGATTCCATGAAAATTGTTGTCCACGCATGCATTTCAAGCAAATTAGATTATTGCAATAGTCTATTGTATGGATTACCAGATTCACAGATAGTCAAGTTGCAGCGGATTCAAAATTCATGTGCAAGATTGATTTGTAATCTCCCTAAATTTTCCCATGTTACATTATTGTTAAGAGAATTACATTGGCTGCCCATACGCAAAAGAATTGAATTTAAGATGTTAATGGTAGTTTATAAAGCACTAAATGGTCAGGCCCCTAGTTACATTACTGAATTATTGAATCTAAAATCTCAAACCCATGGTCATAATCTTCGTAGTACACAAGACACGCTGACATTGCAGATCCCCCAAATTAGAACAAAAGTAACACTTGGTGACCGATCATTTTTCTGTGCAGCTCCTAGACTATGGAATAAATTACCCATAGATATTAGGAAATCTCAAACATTACAAAGCTTTAAAACAAAAGTGAAAACCTATTTGTTTAAACATTGACTTAATATCAATTATGGTCATGCTTTAAATACATATAGGCCTACCATTTTCCTTTAGAATAGCATCTAGGAGCTCTTGCAGCGCAGTAGAATATATAGATATAGTTTCTGCGCTCTATAAATGATTTATTATTATTATTATTATTTTCAAGATATTTTGAACAGGCTAACAATTTTCCACATGAGTGATTATCAGCTATAGTTTGTTGAGTTTCATCCTCCTTCATTAAGTGAGTGGATGAAATACATGTATTGACGAGGTGCATTGCATGTGACTTCCCATAAGCAAAGACACACATGAGGAACACACACTATGTTTTCTATTGTTCGAATTTCAACCGATGACTCCACTATTGAATTGCGTCACAAAATTCATTGACGGAATAAGCCTCACCAATTGTTGACAACCGATGACCCATTGTTCTCTTTGTTCGATGTCATCGGTTTACATGTACACACGCACCCACACACGATGACAAACATTTACGCATATTATTTTCAAGATGGACTTTCGGGTGTTGAGGACCAATTAACATGATCATCGTCATTATCATGATCGTTATACACTTTGATGCAGCAAGTTAAAAAATTAAATAGTTTGACAAAGCAAATTGAATCAGAATATTGTTTCTTTATTTATGTTTATTCTACTCCAAATGAACGCCACCATCATTGCTTGTTTGTGTGTGCATTTGCGATGCCTTTGTGTCTGCATATATCTGATTATAATGAGTACACCACGTGAGAAAAAACTAAATGTGTGCGTGGCTTCTTTTTTCTTCATGTTCCTGAGTGTGTGTGTGGGGGGGGGGGGAGGGTGGTGAGTATCTGTATGTGTGTTTTAATATATGTGTCATGTTTAATTTTGTCTGGGACGGTTTGAGCGTTATTTGTATCCGCAAAGACCGAATTAATGCCCCTATTCAAAATGTTTTCAAACATCAAATAAGGTGTACGTTGGCGCAAGTTGATTTCTACACTCTCGCAAACAATGCCTCCTGTTCATCCAAGCGAAACCACATACCACACAAAAATGTTACCAAATGATGAGGGATAAGATACTTTTTCAAAATATGTATGATGATTTTGAGCATAATTGAGATTTAAAAGAAATGTGTAGACTTTTCTTGACTATATATATATATATATATACAGTTAACAACACAATTATTCATACCCCTTGGAAAATTCTAGTTTTTTGCATTTTTCCTAAAAATGAATGGTTAAATGAAGTTACTTGCACATCACTTGAATACATTTAGTTATCATCTGCAAATGAATGCTGTTTCTGGTTTCACCTTATTTGCATAACAATAGAAAAGGTGAATTATCCAAACTGGGTGATGTTCAAAATTATTCATACCCTTGGTGATCTATTGACTTTGTCAATCAGTATGAATCCAGTCCTTGTGATTAATGCTCGTAACACTTTCTTCACACTGTCACAATGCTTCTAGAGGTCTCTACTGAGATATCAGGCCAATACCTGGTCTCCAATGGCCCAATCTCCTTGAGGATGTTGTCCACACATGCCATAACCTAGTCTTCAGGGGATTCGATGGATTTAAAGCAGATTTTGTGTTTGCAGGTGGTGTAGTTTTAGACGTCATGAGGACAGGACTATGATATTGATATTTTTGTTAATATTCCATACATTTTAATGACAATTCTGTATCTAAGTTGAAACAAAGCACTCTTCCAGGAGAGACTTCCCTAGAGGCATTCACTGTTGCACTGTCAAGGGAAGGTATTTCCCGATACTTTTTCATTAAGAATGTTTAGGGAGGCCATGGTAGTTGTCTAAAGGTTGGATGGTGCCAATTTTATCAGTTTATTCAGTTACACTGATTGACACGTTTTTGATATGGACACCTGCAAGTGGGTACTCTAGTGAAGCTCAAAATACTGATCTTTATGTTCCAGTGCACTGTCAAAGTGGTAGCATTTTGTGCACTGGAGCTGGTAACATGGAGGGCATATGGTATAAATTTGGTTTACATTCATTTTGATAAAGGATTGTAGCTTTCATACCAAAGATACAAAGAATATACCATATGAAGATTGATATACAGTAACAGTCAATGTGGGATGTGTATGGTACTCAAAGGTTACATACTGTTATTCATGGTGACCTGACGTTAGAGTCATGAAATGACTTTAATATCACCAACATGGCCTTCCTGAGCACTCTGATCAAGAATGCGGCCAATGAATAAAGGTGAACCCTCCCACAGGCAATGCAAAAGGGAAGGGCTCTTCAGGAATGGTGCTTTGCTTCATAAGTAGATACAGAATTTTCATTAAAATGCATGGAATAAATGACCGAAAATTTCAATATCATAGTCCTGTCCTCATGACGTCAATAACTGCATCACCTGTAGGACACAAAATCTAATGAACTCCCTGAAGGTCAGGTGAAGGCATGTGTTGACACATCCTCAAGGAGATTGAGCCATTGGAGAACAAGTACTGGCCTGATATCCCAGCAGAGACCCCTCCGGAAGCCATATGAGACGGTGTATTGAAATAAAGTGAATTACAAGCATTAATCACAAGGATCGGATTCATACTGATTGACAAAGTCAATAAATCACCAAGGGTATGAATAATTTTGAACATCGCCCAGTTTGGATAACTCGCCTTTTCTATTGTTATGCAAATGAGGTGAAACCGGAAACGGCGTTCATTTGCAGATGATAACTAAATGTATTCAAGTGATGTGCAAGTAACTTCATTTAACCATTCATTTTTAGGAAAAATGCAAAAAACTAGAATTTTCCAAGGGGTATGAATAATTGTGTTGTTAACTGTATATATATATAAATACCCCTAAAGGGTACATTAGGAGGACAGTTTTTGTCTTATTTCTATAGCCAATTACTGTCGACCTAATGTACCAACTGTCGACCTAATGTAGGGGGCGCTATTATGACGAAATAAACCGCATTGTTGTGTGTCGCCCTAATGTACCCGTTAGTAAAATATACATATATATATATACAAATTATGTATAACAATGCGCCCTCCCCGCTATTACCATAATGGCTTTATGGCAACACAAGGACTTGGGACCCTTGTTGTGTGTGTGTGTGTCTGTGTATGTGTGTATGTATGTATGTATTCTTTTATTTAAGGAGGAAATGAATTAGTTTTGAATCTTTGATAAATCCTGTTCTTTCAGGATGATATCGGTATTATTCTAAGCTAATAGGTTGTGAATGAAAAGGAGGTGGGGGAGGGAAGGAGGGGAGGAGGGGGTGTCCCATTCCCATACACCCCTCTATCGATGATTCAACCTGTCAATCCTGTCTGTCCTATCAAAATTATTCAGATCGATATCAGTTAAAGTTAGCAGGTCGTGCTATGACACCCCTACATAATATCAATACGTCTATTATGTTGATCAATCTGATAAGAATTTATCGGCTCATCCTCAACATCAATATCACAAGCATACTTTAATAAAGGACTAAACCAGGGGCAGATGAAGGGGAGTAGACCCCCTGTTTTTCTCGTCCCCCCGCCCTTATTTTTTCCTGACCACCTTTTTTCTTCTTCTTTCCTTTGTTTTTCCTCTTTTGTCAGAATTCAGAATTTGGGGGATTTGGACCCCTCTTTTCCTCAATCCTATACAGAATAGAGCCGACCTGCAACAAGGGCGTCGTTGGCTGGGGGCGTTTCCCCTCCCCACCCCCAAGTATTTCTACCCTGCCAAGCTAGGTAACCACACCTCATATTTGGGAAGAGGTCTGATGCCGTTGTAATTTACTTCTTGTTATCAATAAATTTACATTAAACTGTATGGGGCAAAATAGCTTGGACTTGCCCAAATATGAATAACTTACTTTGTGTTGTAATTCATTTGTCGGGAAGGGCAGTGAATGCCAGATGACCGAAAGAAAATTATTTATATTAGCTTGTTTTAGCCATTGAGTAAATCTGTCATATCAGTGCCAATTATGGGGACAAATATATACACATCCGCATACCTTTGCTCTTTGTAATGCTCACAGAGATCAAGGTTCAACATTATATTTTTCGCCAACCCCCTCAAATGGAAGAGTACTGACCGAACTTTTTCTAAAATGTATACCCCGGTCACAATGCAAAACCGACCGACAATAGACAAAATTTCTGGTTCTGTATGGTGTCATTCTGGGCCCCGTTTCATAAAAATTGTTATCAGTAACAACTGCCTCATTTCTATGACATATTAGCTCTCAACCAATCAGATACAAGGATTTCAGTAGCTTATAAGAGTTATCGCATCTTGTTTTGATAACAAGTTTCATGAAACAGGGCTCTGGTGTCGGTCTCGTCTGAGAGACATTGATATTTCCTCAGTCGATCGCACCGTCAGACCGACCCAAACCGACCGATAACCAACACAAAATATTGGTCTTTGGGTGTAAACACAATTTTTGGTTTGGTCTGTCATCGGCCGGTGTCGGTGAGACATGGGCATTTGTACATAAAATTTCAATAATTTACCTTTCATTTCTGTTTGCTGAACTGCTTGGCACCGTGTTCATGATGGTATAAACCACACACGTGTTTATCCTGCTCAAACAGAGATACGGTGTGTTCTGTTAAACAAACCACATGCTGTAATCGTGCCTTTATGTATTGATAATTTAACGTTAACGACTTGAGCATTTATAGCGTTTGTCAGGATCGTGAACGCAGCTGTGATGTCATCTTCTGGGCGGGAAACAAACACATGGCGCGGTAATATTAGGTTCAGCGTGGATCGGAGCTAAAATAATCAAACAAAGCTAGACGCATACCACCGGCTGCAAGGTGGTAATGGTTTCTGATACACCTAAGAAAACGGGAACTTGATCCACGCTTTTAATTTTAATTCACTTAGAACATTCTTGGTAAACATAAAAGAAGTAGCTGACAAAGAACTGGAAGATCAGGCACTGAATTTGAGGTAAGTTCCTCGGGCTATAATCGTCTGTTTGGTGTCAGAAGGTTAACTTTGTATTAAGAGTATATGAGTTAACACCTATCTAGCTTCAAGCAGAAGATACATCTTGCACACTGTTGCTCTGAGTTATTGTTCTTTGAGATATGCATTTCAGAAACAAAATACCTTGTGGTATGTCAATACAAGGCCGTTAATGTGATGTGAGAATTTTTAATTGATACATTTTAATACAATCCATTTTTGCATTGCAAAATGGTGGAAAAGAAGCCAAGCAAGAAGTGTCTTTCAAGGGTCACTCTACATCATTATCACCGTGTACGTAAAGTACTATTAAGTTGTGTATAGTATGCCTACGTCAAAGAAAGACAAAAATGTTTAAGTTTAACAAAAAATGAAAATAACTTAAGATTGATAAACCTTCCGTGTACAGTTTATTCTCTATGTTAAATCTTATATGCACTTACTGAAACTGAACATGTAGCATTCAGTATATACTCATCCCTATACCGACTAGAATTTATTTGGATTTCAAGATTGTGTGCATTCATGGGAGGCCACTTATAGCAATTAGGCCCTTAATATTTAAAACAAAAATATATATATTTTTTTTAAATTTCCCCTTTCTCTATTTCCTGTTATTCCCTATCATTAACTCCTTCTCTCAATTTTAAAGGAAAATCCAACCCTAATGGCAAGTTGCTCTGAATGAAAGAGGAAAAAATCAGAGAATCAGATTGGTGAAAGTTTGAACGAAATCGGACAAACAGTATGAAAGTTATGTATTTTTGAAAGTTGTAATCACTATACATATGGGAATTTCAAATTGGTCGAATAGGTAATACCACTGTGATGTAGTTGCGGACAACTCCCCCATTCGCTCCAACACACAAAATGACTAAAATGTCACATTTTTTTCAAAATGTATTACTTAGTAGGATTTTTTGTCTTTCATGAGGACCTATAACAATATGCTATCTCCAATATTTTTTTAATACTGCCCCGATCGCGAGGGTAAAGGCGCTTCGGAGAAAACCGCAAATTAACGATATTTTTGTGTACGACAAACGCGAGAGTTGTCCACAAGTATGTCACAATCGACTCACCAAATTGTCAGTTTGAGATTCTCATAGATGTAGTGATCTCATTTTTCAAACATTCATAACTTTCTTATTCCTTGTCCGAGTTCTCTGAAACTTTCACGATCCTGTTTTTCTTATTTTTCTACTTTCACACAAATCAATTTATCACCAAGGTTGGATTGCCCTTTAATACCAACACTCGACCTGTAAAACCAAAAAGAATAAATTTGATGATTTATTGCTAGCTACATGATCATAGCATACCTACATGCATATCACACAGACGAATAAAAATGTTGGAGGCAATAAAAATCTACAGACATCGCAAATATCAAATATTTGTACAGGCTTCGTGACACAGGCGGGCTCGGTGCTGTTTGACGGTATTGGATGCATAACGTTCTCAGCTCACTTCTATTTATAGACAATGGCAGATTGACATTAAAAGGTAGCAGAGAAAATTGCTCGGAAAAATTCCTGAAAGAAATAATATATGCAATAATGGTCGTTTTCTTAACCATTTAATTTCTTAACGAAGATTGGTGTTAGAGATCAAAGTATCAAAAAGTGTTAATTACTTATTTCATGTAAAGGTATTTTTCAACTCATGAAAATGCATGATAAAATAGTACACAGGGAGATAGAAAGCAACTATGATGGTGGAGGCAATGTAATACAATTTGTGTAAAACTACATTTTTATGATATTTATGATTCTATTCGAAATATGATTATTATGATTGTCATTATGAAAATAAACATTTAATTTTCGCGAAGCGTCTCGTAAATACTAATTTTAATAATTATGTTTGATGTTGATTTTTTTAGTGGTTGTTGTTGCATTCTAAATCAATTTAATAACATATTTCACTTCTTTCCGCAATCTTGTCAAGATGTTAAAAGTACCTTTGTCATGAAAAATAGAAACCCATGACTTATTAGCTATGTACAATTACTGCACAAATCTCAAATAGATGAAAGATTTGTTTACCAGTACATTAAGTTACTGAATTACACCAATAAAAATTGTTAAAAATATTCCTTTTCTTAAAATGATAAATTGCCGTGACGTATATCAGGCAGTAGGGCGAAGCCTGCGTAGCTCCTTCATCCAATACCGTTGCAGGACCAGGCTTTGAAAAAAATCACAGCTGGGGCACTGAAATATATAGATTAACGTATGTGTAAGTAAAGGGACTGAGACATATTTAATTATAATAATGATAGTGGGTTCTTGCATAGCGCACGTGACACTCCTGGCGCTCCACAAAGCACAGACCCTACTTTATCAGTTACTTAAACTAGTCGTTTTTCGCTCTTGTTTTCTCTGTAAGAAATGTAAAACTTTTAAAAATATATATGTATATATTTTTACATACGAAATAAAAATTGTACATGTAGGTACTGAAAAAACATAACAAAACAAAACATCTTGACAAAAGAATGGGACTAGGCTCGACTAGCACTTGTGCTAACTTCTAGTTCCAATTAACAGCTTCACCTCAGTATTAGTACATCTATATTACATTGTCATGTACGTTCAACTCTATAACTACATATCATTGTAAATCCATTTCTGTTCATTAATGTATGTATATATACATATGAATGTATGTGAGTATATATATATATGTATATGTATATGTTTTATATATGTGTGTATATATACAGTATATATATATATATATACAGTATATATATATATATATATATATATATATATATATATCTATATGTGTGTGTGTGTGTGCGTTTGTTTAGCATTATGTCCGAGGACATTTTTGGACAAAGAACAAAAAAAAAATCATGACAACAATGGTCCTCGGAAGCCGGACAATAGTCCTCGAACGTCGAACAATGAATTTATGCCTTATTCCGTCGACTGTCCGAGGACGATTGAACAATAGTTGTCCTCGGAAGTAAAGCCATGTAAACCTGTGTGTGTGTGTGTGTGTGTGTGTGTGTGTGTGTATGTGTGTATGTATACATGTGTGTGTGTATATATATTACTTTTACTTTTTATGTATATGTATTCCATATTATTCAACTATTACTATTTAGTACATTGTGTGATTGTTCATAATATACTGTCATTTATGTGATGTGTTGTTAATAAACTCAATCAATCAATCAATCAATCACTTATATACTGGTCACGTATATATATATATATATATATATATATATATGTATATGCATATGTATTATATATCAAGTTCAAGTTCAAGTTTATTTTTTGTCTTTCAGAAAACACATGTAACAAAGCATAGAGTGTAATCATAATAGTACAAGAATTATCTTGTAATACACAATTTCAGAAGTATACAAAATAAAGTGAAGAAAGACGAGGAGACCTTGGTTGAAGCACAGCTTGTTGAGTTAAGGTCCCTCAATTGATATGACAAAGATAACTGGTTCATGATTTACAAAAAAAGGAAAAAAAACAACAAGAATAGAAGTGTATAAATGTGAAATATATACAGCTATTTTTACAAAATACACCCAGAAAACAACTACCCAACGATGCATCGACCACAGCATGGACCTAATGATCCAGGTTCTTGATCATAACTACCATACCCGAAGATGCGCACATCCCCATCACACCAGGTTAGTTATAACAAACATCGTGTGTGTGTGAAATAAATGTCATATGAGCAGGAACAGCCCACCCATGGCAACAACAAAATACAGGCCCAAGCTCATCGATACATCGATGAGGTATTACTCTCTGGGTGCATAAGGCAAGCAGGAATACAGTTTATGGCGTATTTACAAATGGATGCAAAGAAGAAGAGGAAGAAAAGGGATTCATCAAGGAAGAGAAATAGCGATAGAGAGTAGAGTGAGGGAGAGAGCACTAGGAATATAGGAAAAGAAAGAAAGCAGACATAACTGACAACATGAAGAAAGGAAGGGGAAAAAGAAAGAAAACAAAAGTGAAGAGAAGCTGGCAAAGGAGGGAAGGGGAAAATATTCAAGTTATACTACAATACTATAAAGAATAATTAAATAAATCAGTATTTTATGTGTCATCCACATACTTGTCAAGTAAATATAACTTGAGTCTACGTTTAAAAACTGAGATGCTTGGTGCATTTGTTACTGTAGACTGAAGTGAATTCCAGAACCTGGGGCCAGTGGACATTATAGTTTTCAGAGTGAACGTTGTCCTTGCATATGGTAAATGGAGAGCAGAAGCCTGTCTGGTATTATGGCTGTGAATTTGGTTATTTTTTCTAAAGATTTGAACAAGGACAGGAGGGAGGTCCCCCGAGTGAGTGTTAAACATGAACATACCAAGATGCATTGAATAGAGATCATCTAGTTTTAAAATATTGTTTTCATAAAAAAGTAGATTTGTATGAGGACGATAATTTGCTTTACAATTTATTCTGATAACCCGCTTATATACAACGAAAAGCCTATGAATTTGAGTTTTAGCTGATTTGCCCCATGCCAATATACCATAATTAATATATGATAAAATAAGAGTAGAGTACAAAATGAACAATACTTCCTGAGGTATACATGATCTCAACTTATAAATAACGCCAGTGTGTTTTGATAACACTTTACTTAAATTGTCCACATGAGCTTTCCAACTCAGTTTCTCATCTATGATCATCTATATCCCGAGAAATTTTGTTGAAGTTACTCTCTCAATAGGGACATTATTAAATGTGACATCGCCTGGCAAAAATTTGACTGAATTACTAAACAGCATATAATTAGTTTTTTTTAGATTCAATGATAACTTAATAGCATTAGTCCACTTCATTACATTTCGAAACTCCTCGTTGACAGTTTCCAACAATGTTTGTGGACATTTGTGAGAAAAAAAATACACTTGAGTCATCAGCAAAAAATATGAAAGATAATACACTTGATGAGCGTTGAAAATCATTAATATACAAAATAAATAAGAGTGGTTCCAAAAGGGATCCCTGGGGAACCCCACATGTTACATTTTTTGGTGCAAGAGTCAGTTCCATTTAAAGACACATATTGTTTTCTATCAGTAAGATAACTCCTGTACCAATCCAAGGTGACTCCCCTGACACCATAATGACATAATTTACTCAAGAGAATTTCATGGTCTACAGTGTCAAAGGCCTTGGAAAAGTCTAAAAAGGTACTAATGGTGTGTAAGTGACTATCTAAAGCAAAAGCAAGTTTATTTATAAGGTGTAAAATTGCATGCGTAGTTGTATGCTTCTCTCGAAAACCAAACTGATTATTACTGAAGACAGATGATTTCTTTAAAAAAGTTATAGTTCTTACATAGATAAGTTTTTCCAGAATTTTTGAGAAACATGTTAACAGAGAGATCGGACGATAATTCGTCAGTGACTGTGAGTCACCCTTTTTGAAAATTTGTACAACTTTTGCAATCTTCATGTTTAGTGGTACGACTCCAATTGACATAGACAAATTAAAAATATGAACTAGTGGTTGAAGAATACCACCAATAACTTGCTTAATAAGTTCATTCCCAATATGATCATACCCAGGACTTTTCTTGTTCTTCAGGGCTCTAACAATACCGAGCAATTCTTCATCGTTTGTGGGCACCAAAAATAGGCTCTGCACATTAGGTTCTCCTAAATAATCGTGATAATCAGTTTGACTCTTTGGAATATTTTGTTTCAGATTCGAACCGATATTACAAAAAAAAATCATTAAACTTTTCCACTATAATATCTTTATCTTCAACCAGTTGGTCATCTATATTCAGTGATGTGTTGTTAATAAACTCAATCATTCAATCAATCACTCATATACTCTTATATACTGGTCGTGTCAGGAGCAGCGATATAGCACAGAGCCTATGGTAGTCTTACAATGCAGACACTCTTTCACGACTGACCTGTGGGTTTGTGCCTGCGAACTACTCTAGCATGTCAAGGAGTTAATTCCTGCCAAGTACCCCATTTAGGCATTTACCAAACCTGGGTGAGTGTGGCCAATGTAGAATAATGTCTTGCATAAAGACTAGTAAGTGCACGTGGTATTATAATTCGAACCCCAAACCTTAGTTGTGGTTAACAGTCCGGGGACTTATCAACTAGACCATGGTTCCATCTACTGCATTTGGATAGTCGGTTTCTTGTTAAAATGTATTGGTATAAAAGCTACCCTATAGGTCACAAGTGTAACAATGTTCCCTTTTATCTTTTCGACCCGTCTCCATACTTCCCCCAATCATGCCAATGAAGTTTAAACACCCTCCCATGCATTATTTCACCTGTTCCACTCCCTTCGGTATAATGCTAAGTCGAACGTTATCCATAGTTTTATCTTAATGACAAAGAAGGCGGAAATGTATGTTTGTTTGCGGTCAACAGATCGACTAAACAAATTAAATTGGCGCTCAAAGTTCTTACATTCTTTATCAGTGCAGTCATAGATAACGTGCATTCACGTCTGGTCTTCACGTATCATATTGCCGTTGCATTCCGTCTGCATTTCTAATGAGATGCTGTGACGTCATATCTCTGATATCGTTCCCAAATCTTACTTTTAAAGGGAGCGACAAGTCGCAATCTATGGGCGGTTTTACAGTTGGCTGCTCCTTTCTCTGGATCAAAGTTCAAAGCTTCAATTTATCGCGCGCAGCTAATAAAAGTTCGCACATTGACCCAAATTTGAGTAAACAAGATCGCCCGTTCTTTATTCCAGTATTTGAATCTCATTGGTCGGTTACGTATGTAGGGATTCGAGTTAACGATCACGCGAGGAACTCGGCAATAACATTCCTTCGGTAGCGAAGCCGAGGGCGTGATAGAAGGGCCGGTATGAACACCACCGAGGGAGTGATAATTTCCACCACCATCCGATTACAGAGCAGTCCATATTTATATACCTCATCCTTTTCATTAATTCATTGATTCATGTTGAGCTCTTACGCGCTGTGCGTATATTGATTAACGTAGTCGTAGCCTAGCTATAGCATCTCGCGAAAGCGCTCTTATAAAAACTTGAACCAAATTTTGTGTATGTACGTGTGTGCAGAGGGGTTACGCGTTCTATCACAGGATTTTGGCGTTCTATCATTTGACCTTAGGTCAATTGATAGAACGCCAAAACCCTCTGACGCAATGACAGATCGAGATGCGCCGTGTCATGTGATATACTTTTGACCAATCAGTGAATAAGAATCTATGTATGAGGTATATAATATAAGTTGTAAAGTAAAACAGCTATGTAATCATATTTTCTTACAGATGTGGATGTGTTGCCTGAAGCCAAATTGCTGCTATGACTCTTATAAACGGACTTACCTACCAACGCGAATCTTCCACGCTGAATAATGAACTATAGAGGCACTTACAGCCACAGACATGATAAACTCTAATCAACAAGAAACGCTCCAAAGATTATTATGATGGCGACATTGAAGATGACAATGACAGCGACTCGTATATCCAGCCGACTATCGCAAATCGAATCTCTCTCGCTCGGACATACATGCTTTGCATTACACTGGGATGCTTTGGAGCGCATTATTACTATCTGGGCATGCGCACTGAGGGGCTATTATACACAGTGACCCTGGGCTTCTTCGGGATTGGTTGGATAATAGACTGGTTTCGGATACCATCTCTTGTTGATGCCGTGCGCCGGATACGTCGCGAGGAGGCTGAGAACGGATACGCACTTTATGCTGTGCCTTATGGTGAATTGGAAGAGAGATCGATTGTGAATGCATACCTTTACGCTATTCCACCATGGGGATTCTTTGGTAAGATTTGCACTGTGAAATAATCTCCTTTTCTTCTTCTACTTACACTGCTACTACTACTACTACGACTATGACTACAATTCATTTCTTTCTTCTTCTTCGTCATCGTCGTCGTCTTCTTTTTCTTCTTCTTCTTTTTCTTCTTCTTCTTCTTCTTATTCTTCCTCTTCTTCTTCTTCTATTTCCATTTTCTTTATTTTGTTTGTTGATTTGATGTACTCATTTATTGTTTTACTTCCCATCTACACTGGTCTACGGTCTGCCTACCTTTAAGTCAGTGTGTCATTCGTTTTGGAATTTATGTTATTTCATGACTTGTGAAAATATTAAACTGCACTAACCTGAACTGAACTATATTCAAAAGATAACATGGCGAAATATTACAATATGTGCGTATCAACATTAAAATGAGAGAAAGTATTTGATAATGCAGTTTTATTGGTGTACTGGGCCTCGCCTTATAAAGAGTTGATTCCTTCCCAGCCCGTCCCTTTCACTCATTTTATGTTCTGTCTATCCGGTTCATGTATTTGTACGTTCCTTTTTTACAGATATACTATTTTTGCAACTATAAGTTATAGGGGGCGGCAATCTACAACCCCAACTTTTTAGCAGTCCCCTCCACGACCAACCTAGTTTGTAATGTTATAAAGCTACATGTATTGTACGCTGTAAACAAATTACATACACACATTGCAAACCGATGTATTTTATTTTGTCGGAAGTGGAAATAAACGAAATGAAATTCGAATTGATCGCAAGTCCTTCAATCAATCGCAAATTTCCAATCATCTAACTTTTAAGTAAAAAGTTGGGATTGATATCATTTGCAAATTATCTGCAATCAACCACAGCTCTTTATAAGACGGGGCCCAGGATTACAAGTTCACGAATTATGGCCAACTTCTTATTTCTTCTTATTCTCATCTTTGTATAGGGATCCATCACATGTACCTCGGAACTTTCCGGAAAAACGATGTCTTTCACCTGATCTACACAGCAACACTCGGCTTCGTGGGTTTCGGTTGGCTCCTCGACCTTTTCCGTATCCCTCTACTTGTACAAAGAGCAAACGATGATATCCGAAGCCTTCGTTCAGGTAAAGCCGTCTCTTCTCGTACAGTGGACACACAACACCTTGATACTGCGTATTCACTAGCATTTCCCCTGGGCGTTTTTGGACTTCATCATTTCTACATGAGGCGTTATTTCTACGGTTTTGTCTACATGTTTACCTGTGGATATGCTGGTCTAGGCGTCTTGGTCGATCTTATAAGATTACCCTTTATCTTCAAGCGAAATAAGGCAAAACTTAAAGATTTCAGAGTCTCGCTTTATCACTTGGATGACACTTATTTACTGTGGTTGGCCCTTGGTCTGTGTGGACTCCATCACTTTTATTTACGGAACTGGAAGATGGGCGTGGCCTACTTTTTCACGTGTGGAATGTTTGGTGTTGGTTGGTTAATTGACGCGTTCCGAATGCGCTCATTGGTTGAAGAAGCCAACAAGAAATTAGATGGTGATCTGCTCTGGGATCATCAATTCATAAAAGAAAGGAAAAGCAAAGGAAACATGAACATCTTTGTGCATAGTAAATTATACAATTATCCAATCACCGACGAGGATTCTAACATTCAGGTTTACGCATTTCCTCTTCGGCCAAGCGGGAAACCTTCCTGGTTGCTTGGATGGGCGTGGTCACCTTCATTATCATCCAGTCAAAATGGATATGTCATTTCGGAGGAGATGCATAGAGAAACTGAAAGAAACAAAGCACCATTAGTGGAGGAATCGTTAGAAGGTGCGGTAGGATGGACAATAGATTCACACGAGAATTATGAAGTTACTATCGCATAATAATGGAGAACAATTAATATTTCTTCCAAGTCATGCATTAGTTTGTTGTTGTCTTTTTAAATATAGACTTTGCTATGGACCATGTATCAGTTTTTCGCTATGGAGGCCTATAGAGATTGTCGCACTCAGCAATATTCCATGTATTCTTTATAAATTCAATAAAATTATTTCATTTAAATAGCGCTCTTACAAACTAACTGCTGTTTCACAGCTCTTTACATTGATAAAAGAAATATGTCAAGGAATGATTAGTGTTGATCACTGACCGAAAAAGAGATTTGAGATATTTCAGGAATAGCTCCAGAAAGGTGATAGATAACCTGGTAGCAGTAAATCGTGTGGTCCTATTCCTTAAATGTTGTAATCTTTCCAATTGGCAAACATATGTAAACATCATGGAATTTGGCATGGATCAGCTATACAGAACCAATGTTGGCAATGTGTATGTACGAAATAGCTGATAGTTCTGATTCGTTGTCTTGTGAAAGATGAAAACATATAGCTCTTTTTAAAACAGTACTGAAAATTGATGATGTTCAACTACAAGGCTGGCACTTTCACTTTGCAGTTTAGTCCAACATTTCCATGATTATAATTAAAACAAGTGAAAAGCAAAATAGAAGAAAACTAGGGTTGGGTTAAAGATTGAAAACGATTGGACAAATAATCAGAAATCTCAAATTTGTGAATTAATTGGTTATTTTATTTTCACATTATATTGGTGATAATAGTCCCATTTGTTGTAAACTGAAATTTTTTCAGGT
This sequence comes from Heliocidaris erythrogramma, assembly GCA_025617745.1. NCBI lineage: Eukaryota > Metazoa > Echinodermata > Echinoidea > Camarodonta > Echinometridae > Heliocidaris > Heliocidaris erythrogramma. The sequence goes on from CM046854.1 coordinate 6,542,103, forward strand.
TTTTCAGGTTTCTCGCTTCAATGAGTTGTCCTATGGTGTTGTACTACAAAGAGAAATTGGATAGCACTCATGGTTTATATCTTAGTATTTTTTCTTATGCAGGGAGACATGGGAGACTTGCCTTACATTAAACCACAGCCACATTACTGATTCGTCAATTCGTAAAGGATATTGATATAAACTTTCAATTAATAACGACCCCAATACATTTGTTTAACTTTCAAAGCAACAGTACTTGCCTTCAAGGTTATGAAACCCGTCACAGCTATAATTTTTATCTAACATCTACGCATTTAAATGTCATTACTTTGTAGGCTAATTTTCATTTCTTCAATAAAACAGTAGTTTGCAGCTTTTCACAAATTGGTGTGTATTCGCGTGCTCTTGTTGATGTGGATTTACGGAAAATTTTTTAACAAAATCACATGTTGCCGGAAGAGTTAAAAAACCCAACCCAAATCGTGTTTTGGAGGATAATTGCATCATTTGCGAATCTATAACAAGATTCATGGCCTTTGAGTGCCATGTGTGGTGAACAACCTGTTTTATTTATTTTTTTTTAGTTTTTTACAGTATTGAGGCCACCATAACACCATAAATCAAGAGAAAAACAAAAAAACATTAACTATTTGTATTTTATTATTGTTGGAGTTCCACTAATCCCCCCCCCCCCCCCCGTTTCTTTTTTACAAAGAAAAATAAGACCTGTCACTTGGATAAAGATTATGCACAGTTTCGCGAAGGGGGGGGGGGGGATGCTGACGTCTCCTGCTCGAATACATCAATTTTTAAAAAAATGCTATCATATAGTAAAGACTTAATTTCATCATCTATATATTCTACATAAGACATAAAATTATAAACTAATTCAGGCTTACTGATGATTGGACGCTTACCCCAATATTGGTCATTTCAAAATTCTCTGGGGACGGGGGAGGGCGCGGGGAGGGGGGGGGGTCCGAAGCTGCAGTCCCTTCACGCCTTGCCCCCTACCTTGTCTCGCTTATGCAGTTATCATTGACAAACCTCGTTGCCAAATGTGAACCCATTGCATACTCGAACCGGGGGGGGGGGGGTGGACCCCTTATCAATCCTATGGGAAGGACAGTAGTTTATTATGACGCCGGATCCGGAGGGGGTGTCAAACCCCCACTAAAATTACTGTCGGCATTGATGCGCCACCTCTGTCGGCAAAAAAGGGGCTCGGGGGAGAGGGAAGATGGAAGAGGAAAGGGAAAGGAGAAAGGACAAAAGAAAAGAAAAAGGAAAGGAAAGGAAAAAAACAAAGAAGGAAGAAAAAGAAGGAAAAATTAGCCATTTGCTTTGCTCGATCGCAAAACCACGGGCAAAAGGCGTCCCCTTCGGCAATAGGCTGCAGCCCCCCCCCCCCCCCCCCCCCCCCAGTAAAAGTTCCGATGTTCGGGCAAACATCACTTCATATTCGGGCAGCGAGGTGTCAGAATTATTTGGGCAGCGAGTTTCCGGGTAATTACGGTGAAACGTCTTTATGTAACTTGTGTACATTTTGGTTGCCCCTACATTGAAGGCTGCGGATATTGATATCGCTCATCGTCCTGGTGCACGAAAACCTGACCCACGGCCACGACCCATCATCGTGAGATTTACCAACCGCCGCACCATAAATGCCGTCTACGATGGAAGGAGGAAGATGAAGGGCACTACCTGCAAGGATCTTGGGCTTCACCGTAGTAACAACAAGATCTTCATCAACGAGAATCTGGTGGGATGGGGGGATGGTGAATGCGGCGAGGAGGAATGCTGGTTATATAGGTTCCTGTGGACTCACAACGGCAAAATCTTTGTAAAGTAGAATGCATGAGGGAGGCGCCAATCACGGTTCATAGCAAAGAAGGTCTTGCAAAGCTGGTGTAGTTATTAATATTCATACTGTTATTGTCTTTCGTATAAAATGATAGATTTTAATGACTCATTGTACAGATAGGACCCATTCCACCCTGAATAATGAGAATTCTTTGGAAACTAAAAATGACGCATTTGCTGTAAGATCTATATCTTTTGTCCCAATGAATTTAATACGTCGTCAGAAAACTTGTTTCATCACTTTCTGTTTCTCATGTTAATATTCGATCCCTAAACTGCAATTTCGATGCATTGAAGGAAGTGTTCGCAAACAACTTTAATTCAGTATTCAATGTCATAGCAAATTTATCCGAAACCTGGAACATCAGAGATGTTGACCAGTTTTCATTATCAGAGTACAATTTAGAACTGCAATGTGGGAAGAATCAGAGGGGAGGTGGAGTGGGAGCTTACATTCATTCATCGCTCAACTATACACGTATTCGTAGTTTATCGTTGCCTAACGCTGAATCCATGTGTGGCTGAAGATTTTTTATTCAGAAAATACCCATTATTTTTGGTGTAATATATAGAAAACCAGAAAGCAACTTTGAATAATTTAGTGGTAACTTAAATAGTCTTCTACAAAATATGAATATAGGCAGAAACCCTTGTGTAATTGTTGTTGGAGATTTTAATATAATTGATCTCTTTCCTAATAGTGAAGGAATCCGGGAATATTTCCGCCTATCCAATACGGGCGGGATGTACTGAGTTGGATGTTTCTGATCAGTTTCCGGTGTACGCTGTTTTTGAGAATTTGAATATGAATATAGATAGAAACCCTTGTGTTGTTGTTGGAGATTTTAATATAATTGACCTCTTTGCTAATAGTGAAAGAATCCGGGAGTTTTTACGCATGGCAGAAAGTTATGGTTTACGTCAACTAATTACCAACAGAAGTTCATCTCTATATAATTGACCACTTTTACACTAATATTTCCTCCTATCCTATTCGGGCGGGATGTATTGAGGTTGATGTTTCTGATCATTTTCCGGTGTACGCTGTTTTTGAGAATTTGAAGTGTATTAAACTGGCCATGAAGAAAGTGACATGCAGAAACTTTCGCAATTTTTCATTCGATTATTTTTGTAATGATTTAAAATAATAACGAATGGGTGGATGTGCTCAGATGCTCTGACCCAAATGAAGCGTACAATATTTTTCTTCGGCAGTTTTCATATATGTGACAAACATGCACCTATCGAAACCCAAAATATTAGATTAAAGAAAAGAGATAAACCTTGGATTACACGTGCTATTAAGCGCTCAATATTAAGCGCTCAATATTAAGAAAACACAAACTTTTTTCTCAAGTAATTATGTCTAAATATAATGACGAGGTTCTTGGAAAGTATGAAAGATATATAGAAACGTCCTAACCACAGTTCTCAGAACGGCAAAGCAAACATATTATAATCAATAATCAATCAACAATCAACGACATAAAAAGAATTCGAAAAAACCATGGAAGCACATTAATGAACTCCTGAATAAAAAAAAGTTCAGCAAAAACTGATGGTAAAATTCACAAACTCGTTAAAAACAAATCTGATGGATCAATTAATTGTTGAGGTTTCTTCCTCAGAAGATATTGCTAATGTTTTCAACGATTTTCTTTTTCTCCCAAATATTGGGAAAACTCTGGCAAGTAAAATAGAATATACAGACGTTGAGTATAATAGGTATTTAGGTTCCTACAAGAATGAATCATTCTTTTTCTCTTCCGGTAACAAGTTGTGAAGTAAAAGAAGTGATAAGTAACCTTGATCAACCAGTCTAAGGCCAGTGGATATGATGATTTATCAGTTCGGCTATTAGTATATGCACAGAACTATGTTTGCCAACCACTCGCTCATATATTAAACGTATCATTCACAACGGGCATCTTCCCGGATAAATTAAAAGTAGCGAGAGTTGTGCCTGTAAAAAGGAGACAAAAGTTTGCCGGGTAACTATAGGCCCATATGCATATCACTTTTGCCAGTTGTGGATAAATTGTTTGAAAAACTTGTACATATTCGAGTGGTGAAATTCTTAGAGAAAAAAAAATATTATATAATCATCAGTATGGATTTAGACATGGATATAGTACAAACCTCTCGCTTATAAACTTGATCAATCAAATTACTCAATCTACTGATGAAGGGAGCTTGACAGCAGGAGTATTTATCGATTTTTCTAAGGCCTTCGATACAATTAATTACTCTTTTAAAAAAAATGGAACATTACGGAATTCGGGGAATAGTGTTAGAGTGGTTATAAGAATTACTTAACAATTGCGACTGTGAAATCTGATTATAAATCTATTTCATGCGGCGTCCCCCAGGGCTCGGTGTTAGGCCTGACATTACTTCTTGTCTACATTAATGACCTACCAAATTCATCAAATTATTTCAATTTTCGATTATTTGCCGATGATTCTAATCTATTTCATACATTTAAGCATGATGAACGTAATATTGATTTATCAGAAGTTAACTGTAACCTGAAAGCTGTTACAGATCGTGCAACTCAAACAAACTTACAATAAAATACGAAAGAAACGGCTTGTTACGTTTACACACGTCACGTTCACGTCATGTTCACGTCACGTTCACGTCATGTGATCACGTAACGTGCTATTTTGTAGAAAAGGGGCATGTAATCTATGAAGTGTTTGGTTACATAAACGCAACAATTCGTAGAAATACTATCCGTAAACCTCGATTAGTCACGTTTTTAAGAAAATTACTCTAGGATGATCCTGGAGTAAAGACTAAGTAATAATCAAATAAGCAAATGGTTAAGTTGAAACACAAACTTTTTATATTTCTTTTCTCTCTTCAATGTTCCCCCATCTGTCCTGAATTCTTTCTTGGGATCGGGTCAGTCCTGATTCTCTCTTCGGATCGTGTGGTGGTTGGGGGGGGGGGGGTCTGTGGGGCCTTTGCTGAGAGTGTGACGAAGGTCGGAGTCGTAACGCCGGGGGGGGGGGGGGCACAGGGGCACATATTTATTTACAAAAAAACACCCGCATAAATAAATTGAAGTCATTCAAAAACACTGCAAAATACTTACATTTTGTCGGGACTTTCCTTGTATCATTTGCGATTCGCACCCATTTGCAGCGACTGAAATTCGCGGCTTGGATATCGATAAACGATAATGACATCATACTAGCCTCAATATCAGCCGTTGCAGGTTTATTCAAACACTCGCGTAACCTGACGTGAAAACGTGAGTATTCGTAGATTAGCCAGGGTCTAATCAACGAAACCGCAGACCTTATTCGTACATCAGATCGGGTATTTCTACGAAACTGCTCAAAACGTGACGTGAACGTGACGTGACGTGTGTAAACGTAACAAACCAAAGAAACTAATTAAATGTTATTTAAAAATCCACGAAGACATTTTTTAAGCTCATTAATGAAACTATTTTAGAGTCAGTTGAGTCAACATTGTTCCTTGGGATTCGTACTGAGACAAAAATTTGACCTGGAAGAAACACATTGATAATGTATGCAATGTAGTAAGTATAAAAAGATTGGAATATTGTATAGATTATAAGACACTTTTTGTCAAGAAAAATAATGCTCATGTTATATAATTCTTTTATTTTACCCCATATAACGTATGGATTAGAAGTCTGGGGTGCTATGTAAGACAACTCTGAATCCCCACTAATGCTTCAGAAACGAATGACCACTAGTAATTGCTTTCAAAGGTTCGAGATATCGCTCTGCTCCTTCATTTTATGATCTTAAATTGCTACATATTTTCAAAGAATATCGCTATGTAATTGGTATTATTATAATGTATAACCGTCTGCCTCATACTTTATCTGATTATTATCTGATTAAGAGAAATCAAAGAGAAATTCAATCAGTAGTACGAATCTCCAGAAACAATCGATTTCATATTCAGGACCTGTTATATGGAATAATCTGCCAAAAGAATTAAGGACTAAAATCCAGTCGCAGAAGTTTTGGACGGGCATTACAAGAATACTTAATTCGAGAATACCAACTTAATTGAAAATCAGTTTTAGAATGTTCTTGAAGATTATTATTCATTTTATTTAAGCTCACTTGATATTCGTTATTGTTGTTATTATTGTTGTTGATGTACTGTTATTACTACTTTTATTGATTGTAAATAATGTATATGTGTTCTTTTTTTTTATAAAGGAAGATATATATGACATGTAGAATTTAGAATTTTGTAGAAATTTACTTGACCCCCTCTCGGGGTATGAGAGTACATAAAAGTATAAATAACAATACATGACTTTTGAATACAATTATTTTACAAAGACAATGACATAATGATACAATGTACAAACAAAAGTTCTATAAAAACAATGTACATGTGTAGAATATTATACAAATAATGCACAGTGGTGAGTGCGTTGGGAGTTTGGGACCATCTCAGAGTGCGCCGCACTGTCTCAACGTCACGAACATCACACTGTGCATTATTTGTTTTATAAGACAGGTCATAGGCCTAAAATATTTTACTCACCATGAAAATTTGCCCCAAAACAGCAACTTCAGTCCAAAGTCCAACACATTTACATTGAAGTCTCATACCCCTTTCCCACTGCCGTCCAAATTTGGTCCGCACCAGGTCCGGACCAAATTATGTCCGTCGCAAGTGCTTTCACACCGCCGTGAAGATTTAGGCCGGACCTGGGCCGGACCAAACATATCCGTCGCAGTTGCCACGGAAACCACTTACCCCCCCCCCCCCCCCCCCCCCCCTAATGAAGCGCGCGATATTTGGAACTGGCTAGCTAGCTAGCTTCGCGCGCGATATTTGGAACTGGCTAGCTAGCTAGCTTCGCGCGCGAGGGTCATGCATTTGGTCCGGACCAAATTCTTTGTGCTTTTCACACCAAATTTGGACCTGAAACACCTCTTGGTCCGGACCAAATTTTGGTCCGCACTAACTTTTTGGTCCGGACCAAATGCTTTCACATCAAGATTTGGTCCGGACCAAAGCTTGATGTGAAAGGGGTAAAATTAGTCTCAAACTTGTAAGGAACATATTTACATTGAAGTCTCAGTCTCAAACTTGTAAGGAACATATTTACAGTGTCTAGTTCTGTATGTAGCCGAGGCCACAACATCTATTTGTTATAGATGTGCACCTCACAGTTACTGAAATTAAACTGAGGTCGACTGCTAGTTTCACACAGCTGTGGTGACCCCTGGTTCTGAGTTTGAATTGAAACACGCTGAAAGCGGCGATATCCATGAACTTGCTGGCTGTGCGGAGAACCACTTGAAACTATGGTGGATTGGTCTTCCCTCGTGCTGGTACAAGCATGTGCCAGTGCTTATTTCATTTCCAGTCTGAGTGATAACAGTTTCAGATTTTGAGGTCTAAGAGGAGTGTGCACTGGTCGATTTCTGTCAGGTGTACGTGTTCTTGACATCAGATCGAGAGAAACATTCAGAATTTGAGGAACTGGTTGCTTTTGAGTTTGATGGGATACAGGTTCGCTGCTAACTGCATCGACATCTCACGTTTCCGCTCCCCACTTGTTCTGCTGTAGTGTTTCAGAGATGATTCACTGCGATGTCCACTCACCGCCATTATGTCACGGGATTCAAAGCCTGCGCGGTCCAGCGAGTTAATGCATGTTGCCCGGATGGAGTGATTAGTGTAGGTTTGTGCGCAGCCTGCATTGGTGCCTGCATATGTTCTTCATTTTGTTGGCAATGCCGTTAACCCCAATAGGCACATTCGCGTACTACGGTTCTCCATCTTGTGGTGTGGTGTCCCTACCCTGCCCGAAATAAAATAGCCTAAAAATATGGGGAAAATAGTGAAAAAATAGATAGGGAAAATATATTTTTTGACTATTTTTTCAATGGAAAAATAGAGGAAAAATAGCGTGGAAAAATAGTAAAAAAATATATTTTTTTCATACATTATTGGAACCGAAATCTTTAGTTAAAAAATACATTTTTTGACTATTTTTTCAATGGAAAAATAGCGTGGAAAAATAGCAAAAAAATATATTTTTTTCATATTGGAACCGAAATCTCTAGTTGAAAAATACCCAGGTCGAAAATCCTATAGACAGAATTTCTATAGGTATAGGTTTCTATATGGAAATGGTATATGGGGCACCCATAGAAATCCTATGGGTGTCTATGGGACTGATAATCCTGTAGGTTTCTATAGGTCCAATAAGAAATCCTGTAGGTTAATTAGGACCTATAGAAAATCCTAAAAGTGTCTTATAGGACCAATAAGAAAATAATTAACTATAAGATTAATATAAGAAGAAATGCTGTGGGTGTGTACAGGATTTTATTAAAATTAATTTACACTTTTATTAATGAAATATGAAAATGCCTTTTGAAATTGTGTACAACATTACAATAGTTTAATGTAAGTAAAATTTCTATCACAGTTCAAATCTTAATCCCAAATCTAAATGTATTTATCTATTTCCACTAGTTTTCATATTTACTATAGGTCCTAATCAATCATGAATATTCATGATTGATTAGGACCTATAGTAATTTGCAATATTAGAAGTACAAAAAATAGCTTAAAAATAGTTAAGTAATTTGCAGTCTAAAAAGTATTAGAAGTACAAAAGATAGCTTAAAGATAGTACTGTAATTTGCAATATTAGAAGTACAAAAAATAGCATGAAAATAGTTAAGTAATTTGCAGTCTAAAAATCTATAGTAGACAATGTTTTAAAAATAGTTTAAAAATAGCCTATCATGTGTGCAGAAGAAAAAAAATAGGTTACAAATAGTTCCGTAAAAATAATATTTTGAAAAAATAGCTTTAAATTAGTTATTAATAATAAGCTGGCCGGGAAATAGTGAAAAAAATAGTCTATTTATTTTCTAGTTTTCAAAAAATAGTCTGGACATAGACTATTTTTTTCTATTTTTCAGCGAAAATATGAAAAAAATAGAGCTATTTTGTTAAAAATAGGAGAAAAATAGGGGGAAAATAGGGAAAAAATATATTTCTGTTAGCCGGAAAACGGGCAGGGTAGGCCGTTGCCAAAGAAACGGACAGTTAGAATTCAGTTTTGAGATGTAGAACAAATATGACTTGACAGCTAGGACACTTTTCAGAGTTAGGCAGCTTTCATACATGACACCAGTATCTGAGGATTCATCTTTGTCTTCTCTATTGTTTTTGGTCAGCTCGTCCTTTTTTGTCATGAAACGAATTCCATTTTCATCAATCTGGATTGAGAAGTCTGACGGTTTCATTGAACGGAGGTTTTCACGACCTCTGTTACAAAAGAAGGTCATTATGTCAACAAAAACTTTGTTTTGCAAGCCTTTTGGGGTACTCTGGTCTGATGTTTGAATTAACTCCATATCACGATATCGGTTTATGTTGCACAGTACCTTTTCCTTCTTTTTTCAGCTTGACCATCACTGGTCGGAAGACTTTGTTGCTTTTGGGAAATTTCACTTTATTGCAGATATCAAAATCACGCTCGTCGACAAAGCGTCGTTGCACTGCATAGCGAATTGCTTGCATTGACCGCTTGGTAAAATTTGAGCCGTCTTTTTTGCGTATCGCTGGATAGAATGTAGACAAGAAAGTGTCCAAACTTTCAACAGAAATGTTCTCCAAGTTTGTAGCAGTATATCGAGCAAAGCTGTCCAATTTTGAACATCCAAATTTTAGAGTCCTCTTTGGGGCCATTCTCCGAAAAGGGGCGCCAAAAGGATATTTTTGTGTCGCCAACATTATCCAGGCTATAAACCACTGGTTTGTTCATCAGGAAACATATTTTTTAATTTTATTGATACTTAAGAATATAAAGAGTAAAATTAGTATCAACCGAGATCACAGTACGCCATGAAAATATTATATATATCAGCGAGAAGCATATATATGTTTATTTTACCCATGTCGCCAGCGAACTATGTGATTATGTTTCAGGCCTCTGCTCTTTACTGTTATATCAAAATCATGTATTTTGTTTACCATTTTATAGTTCCTTCGGTGCCTAAAGAAGAAAGCATATTACTTACCAAAAAGAGATTCGTATATTTTTTGTTGCGATCTTAGCGACGGTGTCTCCAAATCGCGATAAGATACGTTACTTTTTGTATTGACGGCCTAAAAAATTGAAGACAATGACGTAGTGATCTGGACTTAGGTGTGGTGAATGAAGTCCATCTCAATATTATATAAATACAAAAAGTGTGTATTGAATCTCTATAATAATAGATATATTCAGATACAAAGTTTTTGAAGGTGTATGTTACGATAAGCAGAAATAAGATACGTTACTGAAACTCTGCTCCATTACAGAAAAAGTACATTATTGACAAAGTTATAATATATTTTGCTTTAAAACATTATACACTACCTTTCGTCACACATGGGAATTAAGAAGGTAAAGGTTTTTTTTTCGTCAAAACACAAGGTGGAAACTAAAGGCCATCAAATACGTTACCGTCAAATACGTTACCCTTGGCTCTCTCTGAATGTAAAAATAGACGTGAAAATCTAAAATACGTCAATAGTGTAAACTTTAATGTACCAAAATACTTGTTTGGATGATAAATCACATAATTTGTTTAAAGAAAGGAGTTTTAGTTAGATTAAATAAGATTTGTGTCAGATACGTTACCACCATTAAAGTATTGTTCCTTAGCTTTTTAAAAAATAAAATTCATTAAAGAACATGTGAAAATACGTTTATACATATACAATGCTTTTGATATCTATTGCAACGTTATCATGGTTATTATTTGAGATATTTTATTACTTTTGAAAACTTTTTAGGGGCAGAGCCAATTAAACTAGCCTTGTGAAATAACGTCGTATTTATAAAAAATTAAATCGTCAGGAGGACTTATAAGTCTACTAAGGTAATAGAGATCTCTGGATGGTTATTGTTTGTATGCATGGTTGTAGTGATTTCAATTCTGGAAAAACATGGTACATGTAGAATAATGCACATGGATTGCCATGTCGACATAATACATTTAACGTATGTTACCTTGTATATTTTTTCTTTGCCTCGGAGGCAATCAATTTGATGATTTTGTTCTATCTGAATAATGTTACATATCTAATCAATGAGTTAATATAGTTTCGGAGACTACAGTGTGCATTAGATGTCAAGTTTCGTTCATCATACATTTCAAACAGAATTATAATTATGTTTTTGCGTTAATTTAAGGCGATTACCCAAGGCTATAAATGTGATTGTTATTGGTGGATATAACATTTGGGTGTAAAACAAAATACAAGAGTGATTTTATCATCATATTGATATATAACTCTCAGTAACGAAATTTTGTAGTAGATGTATGTCAAATACGTTACCATATCTACGTGACCGTATATCTTCTTTTCACTCGGTGGTAATCAATTTGATGATTTTGTTCTTATCTGAATAATGTTACATTATCTAATCAATGAGTTAATAGAGCTACATGGACTACATTGTGCATTAGAAATCAAAAGTTTCGGTCATACGTTTCAAACAGATATAATTATGTTGTTGTCTTAATTTTGTTCATCTATGCATGTATGTTATTGATGAATATATATATGACTTTGCACTTACTGAGCTAGTTTAAGGCGATTATCCAAGGTTATGAATGTTATTGGTGGATAATACATTTTGATGTAAGATAAAAGTGCAAGTGTGAGTTTATCATCATGTTGATATATAACTCACAGTAACGAGGTTTTGTAGTAGAGGTCTGTCAGATACGTTACCATATTTTTCTTTCCTTTTATTCCAAAGTGTATGAAATATAATGTAAAAAGTACTTGCAATTAGCTTTCTATAATAATTTCAATACTTATGCATAGCATTTAATATGTTATCAATGTGATACAACATCTAAGTGTATTAGAGATATAAAATGCAATTTAGGGTTATGCATTTTATACCAAAATAGACTAGTTTTTCCCACTAATTTTGACCTACACACTTCAAACATCAGTATTTTTTTGTATCTGGACCAATCAAAGTTTAGTTAAATTTTTATAACCATGTGTGCATATTAGTAACGTTTACTTTTAATAGATATTTACATGAAATAGATATTTACATGAATGATCCATAAATGTATTATACACATGATCCATAAATGATACACCCTCAACAATTGTCTTGTTTATAGCTGACTGGTAACGTATCTGATCGGGGGTAAATATATGTCAAACAGGTGTTCGAGTTCGATACTATTTCTTGAAAAATATGGTGCTGTTAAAAACAACCCACTGACTGTTCTGTGTTATGAAATTATTAAAGTTTCCAAATTCAAATGAGTTTTATGGATTTTCTTGTGTTGATTTTTTTTCAATTTGTACAACCCTTTTGGTGCCTTTTTGCGGAGAATGGACCTTTGTACTTTTAGAATCAGTTCCGTCCACCAAATCAGTTAATTCTTGTTCAGTAATAGTCCAGGCTAGGCCCCATAGAAAGGGGACCTAACCTTGTTTTTGGATATATACAATGTTTTTTGATGGTTTCTTGCTAATTCGAGGGTGCTGATTCCAAATCTGAATGATGCCACTCGCGTAACCTTGAGCGTTTTCCGCAAATTGGCAAAATCCAAGATGGCCGCCAAAAATGGGAATTTGACCCTGATAATCACAATTACTTGCATTTTATGACGAATTATTATATTTAACTTCATACATTTTTGTTCCTTGAGTTATTTAATATGCAAATACAGGTCAATTTCCATTTCTAGTAGATATGTATGGGAATTAGGGCGCAATTTCAATTCAAAATGGCCGCCGTTCATATAATACTGTACAATATGAAAGCAATCAATATGCGTAGAAATATGAAATTATTTTACTGTTTTTCTTACCTCACACTGACACTCTTATCAAGTTTCCCAAGCTGATTACAATTATCAAGGCTCCACTTACATAAGGCTGTTCTTTTAAAATGCGAAAATCCAAAAATGGCCGCCAAAATCATGATTGCCACAAAGAACCGCCAAATAGACACATTTGACCAGTTGTTGCGTATATGCCCACTGTTTGGAACATCCTAACCTTCATTTGCTTTGTAATACATCTAATCAAATAAAATGTCCTTCGGACTTAAATCAAATACCAGTGATAAGGGCATAAATTGAGCACCTACATGGAAACAGTGTAAAATATGTTACACATCACCAACAAATCAAAGTGAAAGGCACGTCTTTCACTTATCTCACCAATTCTGTCATTAGATGCACTTTGGCAACATGAGTTTTATTCAGTCTCGTCTTCAGAGCTTGCACTTTCATCGTCTTCTGAAGGTTTTTTTCATTGGGTTTTGGCAGCGGACATCAGCCCCACATCGACAGAATTCAGTGCAGGCTAAAGATGATTTGGTGCAGCCACACAGTGCAGACCTGCAATCTCCCTTGCAACCACATTTGATGATGTTCAGAACTTCCTCAGGAGCCACTGGATGATCATTTGCCAGGTAGATAGGTTGAAGAGATGATGACTTCATTGACCAACCGTTCTGCCGAGGATCCAAAGTTGGAGGTTCAACCATCCACAAAGCTGTTTGATAACTGGCGTGCTGACAATGTGGTCCAAATGCAGCCATGGTAGGTGGAAGGCTGCACAGTTTTGGTGGTAGGTGACACTTTCAAACAGTCTTCTTGGTGAAAATGTTCTTGCACATGGTGTCAACGGAGCCTTGGAAATCTCCTCCGTAAAGTGCTGTTGCATACTTCAAGCAAGATTCCACTGCCTCATCCAGCGCCACTGATGGATCTCCCAGGAGGAGAGTGTCCGAATATGACTCCAGGGCTTTCAGTGCTGAAGCCTTTCCCACACCTGAGAAGTACGACACTGTATCACATCCGGTCAGAGCATGCGCGGCAAGAAGATTGGGCATGATTTTCTGATGTTTCTTGATTACCTCATTGATGTCGATGACTGTTCGTTTCTGAGAACATGATTCCATCACCACCTTCACTGTGCGTGGCAGACCATTCGTTTGGAAGTGTAGATGGTGTGCCCGGGTAACAAGCACATTGGTGTCATCACACACAACTTTCACACTTGAGTGCCCATTCTTGGCCTCCTGTATCATGTGGTAAGCCATTAGAACATCAGCTCCTTCATGCGTCACTGCTTCCGGTAGTACTCCAATGCCAACATCTATTGGATGTGGTTCTGGTCCTGTCACAACTACCTTCTTGCCCTCTGGTATTCTCTGGGTGCACAGCTGGTCAACGATCAACTTTATAACTTGTTTGTTTGCAGAGTTGTTCAGGACGATGTTCTGTTTTGGCAGAGGGGACTCGCTGAAGAGCCTGTAGACACGGGTGAATCCCTTTGCACGAGTTGTCCGACAACATGACTTGATGCTGTTCTCGTAGTATCTGTCAAACACCACATGAAGAACTGATGGACTGTCAGCGTATTTCATGATTGTACCTACTGCAGCATCAACGGAGGTGGATACTTTTGCCGGAGAGCTAGGCCATGGAACAGTCCAGAGAAGAGCACAACCATCTAAAATTACGACTTCAGGAACTGGTTCGTTACGTTGACTACTTTCCTCTTTGATCCTTTCCTTCAGAACAGATTTGCTTGTGGGACGTACATCACCATTCTCATCAAATAGAGCGGGTGGGTAGCGGGCCAATTCATACGACAGCAATGTCTTGGTTGAGATTGCCTCTTTTGATGATGCCAAGATCCCAATTACTCGTGCATAGATCATTTCTGTATTCACAACTTGTGATGCCCCGCCTCTTTGTGTCAGTGAAGCTTTTGACATCACCTTGACCTTTTTCTTCATGGTTTCGTGAAACCCCTTTGGCCACTTTCTTTCGTACTGCACCATCTGATCCGTTCCTATTCTGATTGCATCATCAGCGTTTACCTCTCTATTGTCAACAACCTGACCAGTGAAGATGTTGACCAGACCCAAGGATGGGCGTTTCTCGTCGTCCAAGACATCAATGCAAGTTGATAAGGCTTCACGAATCTTCATTTCTGTCAAATGCATCAGATCTTATTCTTGAGAGAAGTAGGGCATCATTCTTTCAACTGCTTGCCACTTCGCTGACATCAAAGAATTGACTGATACCATCGTTAGACAAAGCAGGACAACCAGATTATGGGTTGATTGCATCAGGACACACAAATTACGCTCGCTATGGATTGTATTATCTTCGCTCCATGCAGTGTCTTCCCCCCGGCAATATTCAAGCAGTTCATGGATGCAGAACATGTCATGCGCCATCAGCCATCAGGATGGTCTGTGGAATGGCATCTGGTCTGATATGTTCATTGAGACAACATACATGCGACATGGAAAGGGACCTGCCGGTATCATTGGATCGACTTTGAATGAGACCACTCTTGCAATCTGGGCTTTGTCTTTGAGTGTGGTCGGACAACTGAAGAATGATCTGGAACCCATGCAAGAGGGTAAAGAGCAAGAAGTTATGTCTCACAAAGAAAAGAGTCTCACAAGAATAAGATCTGATGCACTTGATAGAATGAAGATTCGTGTCTACAGGTTCTTCAGCGAGTCCCCTCTGCCAAAACAGAACATCGTTCTGAACATCTCTGCAAACAAACAACAAGTTATAAAGTTGATCGTTGACCAGTTGTGCACCCAGAGAATACCGGAGGGCAAGAAGGTAGTTGTGACAGGACCAGAACCACATCCAATAGATGTTGGTATTGGAGTACTACCGGAAGCAGTGACGCATGAAGGAGCTGATGTTCTAATGGCTTACCACATGATACAGGAGGCCAAGAAATGGGCACTCAAGTGTGAAAGTTGTGTGTGATGACACCGATGTGCTTGTTATCCTGGCACACCATCTACACTTCCAAACGAATGGTCTGCCACGCATAGTGAAGATGGTGATGGAATCATGTTCTCGGAAACGAACAGTCATCGACGTCAGTGAGGTAATAAAGAAACATCAGAAAATCATGCCCAATCTTCTTGCCGCGCATGCTCTGACCGGATGTGATACAGTGTCGTGCTTCTCAGGTGTGGGAAAGGCATCAGCACTGAAAGCCCTGGAGTCATATTCGGACACTCTCCTCCTGGGAGATCCATCAGTGGCACTGGATGAGGCAGTGGGATCTTGCTTGAAGTATGCAGCAGCACTTTACATTACGGAGATTTCCAAGGCTCCCTTGACACCATGCACAAGAACATTTTCACCAAAACTTTGCAGCCTTCCACCTACCACGGATGCATTTCGACCACATTGTCAGCGCGCCAGTTATGAAACAGCTTTGTGAATGGCTGCTGGTAAGCCTGAAACTTCAACTTTGGATCCTCGGCAGAACGGTTGGTCAATGAAATGATCATCTCTTCAACCTATCTACCTGGCAAATGATCATCCAGTGGCTCCTGAGGAAGTTCTGAACATCATCATGTGTGGTTGCAAGGGAGATTGCAGGTCTGCACTATGTGGCTGCACCAAATCATCTTTAGCCTGCACTGAATTTTGTCGATGTGGGGCTGATGTCCGCTGCCAAACCCCAATGAAAAAACCTTCAGAAGACGATGAAAGTGCAAGCTTTGAAGACGAGACTGAATAAAACTCATGTTGCCAAAGTGCATCTAGTGACAGAATTGGTGAGATAACCGAAAGACGTGCCTTTCACTTTGATTTGTTGGTCATGTGTAACATATTTTACACTGTTTCCATTTAGGTGCTCAATTTCACTTATCACAGTACAGGTATATTTGATTTAAGTCCGAAGGACATTTTATTTGATTAGATTTATTATAAAGCAAATGAAGGTTAGGATGTTCCAAACAGTGGGCATATACGCAACAACTGGTCAAATGTGTCTATTTGGAGGTTCTTTGTGCCATTCATGATTTTGGCGGCCATTTTGGATTTTCATATTTAAAAAGAACAGCCTTATGTAAGTGGAGCCTTGATAGTTGTAATCAGCTTGGGAAACTTGATAAGAGTGTCGGTGTGAGGTAAGAAAAACAGTAAAATAATTTCATATTTCTACGCATATTGATTGCTTTCATATTGTACAGTATTATATGAACGGCGGCCATTTTGAATTGAAATTGCGCCCTAATTACCATACATATCTACTAAAAATGAAAATTTACCTGTATTTGCATATTAAATTACTCAAGGAACAAAAATGTATGAAGTTAAATATAATAATTCGTCATAAAATGCAAGTAATTGTGATAATCAGGGTCAAATTCCCATTTTTGGCGGCCATCTTGGATTTTGCCAATTTGCGGAAAATGCTCAAGGTTACGCGAGTGGCATCATTCAGATTTGGAATCAGCACCCTCGAATTGACAAGAAACCACCAAAAAACATTGTATATATAAAAAAACAAGGTCATGTGACCTCTAGCCTGGACTATAAGCTATCGAAACCTCGGCTCGTTGCATGCAGCCATTTTTCACCACAGCTCCAGGGTCGCAATTACGCAATACCAAACAAACCAAAATTGCAATCGGCCATGCAAGCGATCGCCAGACTGGTCGTGTATTTACTGTACTGATTGTATGGGCTTAGCTGGATTGATCGTCTGCCGTTTTGTGCGCTGCACAATACGCGAGTGCTTGCTGCGCGAAATCATTCAATGAACACGTGACTCGAATCTCCTATTGGCTACATTCTTGAACCTGTCTTTTAATATACAAATAGTGAATGGCCATGAGTGCGATGGTACAAGATTTTGCACGAGGTGAAAGATAAGAGACGCTCTATGAGCGTCTCATCTTTCACCGAATGCAAAATCTTGTTCCATTGCACGAATAAAGACCATTCACTATTTGTTTTATACAACACCTCGGACGTTAACGAGCTTAAAACATTTTTTTTTAAAGAACGGTTTTACTAGTCCAAATATGACCGACCAGATTCAGCGATCGATAAAATTACCGATAGTGAGCGCGCAAACGTACGACTGCGCTATACAGTACCCGGCCGATTCGATAATTATATTCGAGTGTAGAGAGCTAGAGAGAGAGAGAGTTTAGAGAGATAGAAAGAAAGCAAAATTATCAGTTCAACTTACCAAATATTTGTAGCTTGCTGGATGGCTTTAATGAACTCCAATAATCCATTTTATAGAATCCAAAACGATGGGGAAAATGACTAGATCAATCAGATAAGAATCGAATCCAATCAGAAACACTTAGAAAACAGTATCACTATCAACAAACGCTGGATTTTAACAGTATAAGGCAGATCCATCAGATAATAAAGTTCGAACTTGTCTTAGTCTTAGAAGAATCGACTTCATGCAATCAGTAGAAAACAGTATCATCTCAGAAAACGCTTGATTTCAACAGTATCAAAGGTAATATCCATAATTATAAGAATCGAATCCAATCAGAAACAGTAGAAAACAGTATATTTCAGTTGACCTCTATCTCTCTAGTTTAGATCTTGGACTAGCCACTATATAGGTCTAATGTAAGATCTAACGTTAGATCTATCTGTTGTAAAAAGTAACGGGCCCATGGAAATGAAAATGCTGCACAGAGCTAGTGGACGAAGATGTGTTCTGAATATTTAAGTTACTAGATTCCTGTAAAATAAGCTGTTCTTGGGAAAGAGTAACAATATCTCCAGTAGATTCTGTTCCGGTATCGGCAAATTGTTCGTCAACGATGGATGCAGATGGTTCAGGGCCAAGCCCAGGGGGGCTACTAGACCTAACTTTGTCTTTAGCCTTATAGGTCTAACGACAAGGTTAGATCGAGATGCCATAACGTTCAGAGCCTGAAGTCCGAGTCCATCGTTAGATCCTGATGTGGAAGGAAGTTCCTGTATGGATTTGGATATTTTTGCACTCATCTTCTTTTTATTGTCACTGGTTCTAGCATAATTTTTCAGGGATGATTCAGAATTGTGTCCTGTGACTGCCATAATATCGCGATTTGCGAATCCTGCGTGATCTACCTAGATCGTAACTGTGGTAGCTCTCAGGCTGTGATTTGTGTAATGATGATCATGCACACTGAGCCCTCTCAGCAATCTTTCTCATTTTATTCCCAAGGGAATTTACTCCCAACGGATCATACCAGGGTCCATCAGATGGTGAAGAAGCTTTTGGTCGCTGCCAAAAGTGGTTTGAATTGGGATTCAAGGAAGCCAGATACTTTAGCAAAGAAGTGACGCGGGCACAGGTCTCGAAGACCCAGGTATTTCATATATGCGACCACCAAATTCTTCATTTTCCCGTCTCGATTTTGTTAGCGCGTATCGCGATGCTCAAAGTAACGAAGCCTGCAAAATATGCCCGCGCGTCGCGTCGAGCCGTCGCTGCATATTTTTGTGTTGCATTATAAACTGCGCGCGCGTACCATGATGTTTATTGTGACGTCAGAGTGAAATTTCGTTTGATCCATTTGTTCCATTGCACGGTGATGTCACCTACCTCACAATATACCGTGTACATCGATAGTGACGTCAGCGTGCAATTGTGCAAATGGATCAAACGGAATTGCACGCCTGGAGAATGATACTGTTCAACAGTACTTTTATTGGATGTCATGTGATTAAGAATTGACCAATGGGGTTGCAAGAATCTTAGTAGGTGTTGTATAAAACCAATTAATAAACGCAATGTATGCATAGATAGTGTACAGATATGTAATATGTGTTGTATAAAACCAACTAATAAACGCAATGTAGGCATAAATAGTGTACAGATATGTAATATGTAAGAACAATAAAGTCTATTTACAAGCTACAATGTAAACAAAACAGGCCGTTTCACTATCCAACCGCTACGAGTCATGGGTCCAACTCTATAGTTGGATATGTAATAGGTGTTGTATAAAAACAACTAATAAACGCAATGTATGCATAGATAGTGTACAGATATGTAATATGTAAGAACAATACAGTCTATTTACAAGCTACAATGTAAACAAAACAGGCCGTTTCACTATCCTACCGCTACGAGTACGTATGGATCCAACTCTATAGTTGTACTACCAGAAAATCCTGCTCAGGTATTTTCTTTTTCTGTTTTTTGAGAAAATTGCAACATAATAAGGCGTGTAAATCTAGCTAAATTATTCAACTGAGACGTTCCTAGTATCAAATAGTTCTGTCGTGTGCAAAGCACTCGGAAGCCTCCAAGTCCGTATGTGTATATGACCAGTGATAATTCGCAAAGTGCCCTCAAGCAAGTGTCATCTGAGAGAGATTTGGGAGTGGTGATTGATGATAAGCTAAACTTTGAAGAACATTTACATACAAAGATCAATAAGGCAAACAGACTAATGAATTTAATCAGACGAACCTTTGTTGATTTAGATAAGGATAATTTTCCACTCTTGTTCGTCCCCAAATAGAGTACGCTCATGCTGTGTGGAGCCCATATATACATGCTTTGGAAAATGTCCAAAGAAGAGCAACTAGAATAGTCCCAGAGTTAACTTAGGGGCTGCCTTATGCACAAAGATTGATGAAGTTGAATATCCCTACCTTAGCTTACAGGAGGCGAGGCGATATGATTGAAACATACAAGATTTTTAATAAATACGATTCTGATGTAACCCCAAATCTTGAATTACAATCCAGAGATCAGACAAGAGGACATAGTAGAAAATTGTTTATTCCTAGGACCAAAACTCAGAGATACAAAAATTCTTTCTATGTACGAATACGTTTTTAACCATGGAATAATCTTTCCAACGACACCATATTACTGCCCCAAGTGTGCACAGTTTTGAAGTAGCTTTGGAAAGGTCCTGGAAAAATGAGCCCATTAAGTACGATTACGAATTGCCTGCACCAGGAAATGATCCAGCCATCTTGAAGAGGAAAAAGAACTTGGAATATAGAGGCGTAGCCTGCGTTCAGTATCTTCCCTAGGTATCCCTAGGTAGGTAAGCCTGGTCCTATATATGTACAAAACTTTTTTGGCAAATATAAACGTATCTCCTTTTTAAAAAAAAGGACAAGGAAAACTATAGTGAAATTCATCACCTACTAGTATATATCAGTATTTAGGCAGAGAGGGCACTGCATGTCACGTGGTGTGTTCGCATCAAATCGTACATTTCTGTAGTACTGATTTATGTAATGACCAATTTTACGGGGCTAACCTCGATGCTGTTTGTTAGCTCCCTTTACCAAGACGTTATTGTGATTTTTTACCAAGATGTATATATGTATCAATCATTGTGATTCGGTAATAAACTCATTCATCTATTAATTAATTCATTCATTCATTCATTCATTTCTTTTGAACATACGTGCTAGGTTATGTTCGCACGCATGCGCACAATATTCGCTGAAGATAAAAATGGCGACGTCCATGGACCACTCTGAACAGCGTGAGGGCATGGAGGGTGAAGGAACGAGCAGTAAAAACGTAGAAAACGAAGACCATTTGGGTGCTTGTGCCGCAGGGTTGCATAATACAGACACAAAACCACCATGTCTTATAGTGCTAGGAATGGCAGGCTCAGGAAAAACGACTTTTGTTCAGGTATTTGTCTCCCGTAAAACGTTAATACATGCCCATATATTGCAAAAAGCGTTGCCTTTTCAATCACACTTCTTAATTCTAATAAGTAATATTAAAATTAATTTTAAATAGGTCGGCCAAAGTTGTTATATGCCCAGCCAACATCAAATCCGCCTGACCAAGTGAATATTTAGTCAAGTTTCTTGTGTTTTTATTATTGAAATTCTGATCATTTTCATTAATAAACGCTATTGTTAGGTACGTTACAATGCGTGCGCTCTCGCGGCAGTAAATTCTCCCGAGCGGCTGTTCGGGCGATTTGCGTATGGCTGTGGGGACTCCCCGTAAATACTGCCTTTGCATTGGCTGATAGCATTTTTGTCATGTGACGTTATTTTCAAGCTGTAGCTGAATATACAAGCTTTCATTCAATACCCAACATGTATGCAATTTTTCATCGTTGCGATCAGCACACCACTTTTTTCCGAGAGCTTGATTGTCAGTGCTTTTTTCTCATAAATCTTGGATAATGGATTCAATTTAAGGTATAATGGATGTTTTCTATATATGTTTTCTTGATGTTGGTGTATTTGGGTGAAAATTCTACGATAAGAAATGTGTTTTTTTAGTTGCGAAGTTGAGGGATGTCATTGCAAAGTTGACACGGCGAAGCGATGGCTTCCCGCTGGGAGATGCATGCGCTTTGCTCTGTGCGATCCGGGGGAGCGTTTCATCAAGCGTATTGTCAGTGATTTTTACCGACAACTGTTATAAGCTACTGAAATCCTTGCATCTGATTGGCTGAGAGCAAATTTGTCAGTGAAAATCACTGACAAATCGCTTGATGAAACGCTCCCCTGAGCGTGCGATTGCATGTGTGCATTTTATATTGCAGTCCATGGGTGGGGGAGAATAATGCGCTCCACATACAAAACAAAGTGCGTAGCTGTAGGCCTAGGCCCCCCCCCAATCACACAATGTGAGTTGAAAATAATGCAGAGGAGATTAATAATCATATTTTTTAGAATAGAAACATAATTTTGAAGTAAATAACATCTCTGAATTACAGTTCATGTCATTCTAAATTTTACTGTGCATGTATTTTATTGCTTAAATTACTAATCATTTGGATTTAATTCAGGAAGAAATTCAAATCCTTTAATTTTTCCAAGCCTTGCAAAAATGTAAATTTGCTTTGACAAAATAGATGATAATTTAAAGTTTTGAACTGAAAACCTGCAGACAATAAATTGCAATAGTTTTCTCATAATTATGTATTAATTAGTGTAATTATCTTTTTTAAAAGAATATTAACACCTATTTTCGGTCAATATTTTTTATCCACAATTACAATTTTCAACTTCAGTTCTTCGACAAATTTGCAGTATTTAGTTAACTTATTGATGAAAATTGCTACTTAATTAAATAACTAATTATGGTATTAATTAACTAACAAGATCCTTACCTGATGATAGAACCAATGTCCTTGTCTGTTCCATTTACAAATATCCTGCATTTGACTTCGATGACTTGATAATTTCAGTAAACGCTTCATTTTTACATACACAAAAACATATGCAGTCACAAAATAATTTGATTTGATTTTATTCAGATTCCACATTTACAATGAAATTACAACAATATGTACAAGTTACAAACACTGCAAAAACAGAATACATGGATATGACATAGAAAGATGACAAAAGGATATGTGGAGGGATCTACTAAAAAGGTTAGCTTGTGTGATGTAGACCCCCTAAACGAATGATACAATATTATATATTAAAAAAAAGATTTTCGTTTAATTAAAGTAATTGTTTGAGAGGGAGAAAACTACTAAACAAAACATATTATATACAGTTGATCTAACATTACAAAATAAGATTGGTGAAATAAAAGAGATTTCGAGCGGAAATCAGTATATTATATATATATATACACGTATATAAAAACCAGATAAATACATTTAATATGGAACGAAAAGAAAAAATAATCACCTAATTAATTAATTAATTAATGGTTATCCTTTGTTTTTTTATGAGACAGTTTCACATAATGTTCATACTGTTATTATCTGTAATTGCTGAAAGTTTCATCTTGTTAGCTTTAATTTTAAGAAAGTTATAAAAGTTTTTGTGTTTGAATGGATGGTCCGAGATCACAACTTTTGACTTTTTTTTCCTAAAAAAACAATAGAAAACAAAAGAAATTAATTGCGCTCATTTTTCGACATAAAAATGACTGTAACTTCATTAATTTTGCAGCTACAGAGCTGAATGAGGTATCAAATTGAAGCTTTCATTAAGCTCTATTTGATGGAATCAATTATATGCTTGAAATAAGATTTCTCAAATTTTTGTAACATACCTACTATTGTCTTGACTTGGCTTGACTCACTCATAGCTACATTCCTAAAAAGTTATACTTCGTGTGTATAATGTAGGCAGTCATACACCTCACTCATAGCTACATTCCTATACTTCGTGTGTATAATGTAGGCAGTCATACACCTCATCTTTTTAAAACACCACTGCACAAAAGTCACCAATATTCACTCAAAATCGGCATGTAATTTTCAAAAACCGACCCCAAAATATCCAAGAAATACAATAAATTCAACTCACCAATGTCGGAAAAGATATTTTCAAAAATCAAATCCGTAATTTACTGTTGATTCTCGCGAAACGAGCTATCGGAGTCATTGTGTACATTTCCTGGTCGCCGCGGGCGCTGACATCTCCCCAATTAAGAGTTTTGTCCTCAAAAATTCGGTCCCTATGGCGTACACGGAAAAGTTCCGATTTTCTGTGTGCGCGATCGTAAAGATCGATGTGCGCTTGCGATCCCGAGTTTCTTCGTGGACAAAAATTGTATTGGCCGATTTTAGTCTAAGACATCGGCAGTTTGTAAACAACACGCGATCGCGAAACAAATCGGCGGGGATTTCTCCGGTTTTGGACAAGATTTTGACTTTGGATTTTGCTGAAAATATCAAAAGTTCTTCCTAACGGCCATTTGAGGTAGGAGTGAGATTTTTAAGGGCTGAATTTGAAAGCAAGTATTTAAAATATTTATCTTATTTTTTCCCCCATACCTTTAGTACATGCGACAGAAAATACGAACTATTTTACAGAAATGTACCCGGGAGTGATACACCTCAACTTTTTAAAACACCACTGCACAAAAGTCACAAACATTCACTCAAAATCGGCATTTAATTTACAAAAACCGACCACTAAATATCCAAGAAATACAATAAATTCAACTCACCGATGTTGGAAAAGATATTTCCAAAAATCAAATCCGTAATTTACTGTTGATTCTCGCGAAACGAGCTATCGGAGTCATTGTGTACATTTCCTGGTCGCCGCGGGCGCTGACATCTCCCCAAAAGAGTTTTGTCCTTAAAACTTCGGTCTCTATGTGGCATACACGGAAAGTCCCGATTTTCTGTGTGCGCGATCGTAAAGATCGATGTGCGCTTGCGATCCCGAGTTTCTTCGTGGACAAAAATTTTATTGGCCGATTTTAGTCTAAGACATCGGCAGTATGTAAACAACACGCGATCGCGAAACAAATCGGCGGGGATTTCTCCGGTTTTGGACAAGATTTTGACTTTGGATTTTGCTGAAAATATAAAAAGTTCTTCCTAACGGCCATTTGAGGTAGGAGTGAGATTTTTAAGGGCTGAATTTGAAAGCAAGTATTTAAAATATTTATCTTATTTTTTCCCCCATACCTTTAGTACATGCGACAGAAAATACCAACTATTTTACAGAAATGTACCGGGAGTGCTCATACTCATAGTCATAGGCACATCAGCAAGCAATGGTCATATTGACCACTCATAGGTACACGCCATTGACGACTGTGTAGTAACGCAGCCAACACACATCCCATACCTAAACTGCATCACTGTGCATTTTTGGCTATATTTAATTGAATATAATATATTACAGTTTACTTATATCCAAAGAATTATATTGAATAACAATACCCAGTATACACACATGTATATGATTCTAATGGTCAATATGACCATTGCTTGCTGATGTGATATTGACCATTAGGATCATATACATGTGTGTATACTGGGTATTGGGGATACAGATGTAATTTTGTTTGAAATGGAGGTTTTTGTGGGCAAACTGATACTTAAGTATCATTCTTTAGAATATAATATATAATTATATATAATATATGAGTGGTCATAGGTAGGCTACACGTCATTGCCGACTGTGTAGGAATGCAGCCAACACACATCCCATACCTGGCTAAACTGCATCACTGTGCATTTTTGGCTATATTTAAGTGAAACTCATATATTGCAGTTTACTTAAATCTAAATACTTATGTTGAATAATAGATGATTAAAACTTACCAGTTTGTTTTGTGACCTTTGAAGAGGGTTTCCTGAAATTTTGGGTACTTTTTGTAGATAACTCCTATCGAGACTGTCCCATCAGCATCCATTTTGTATTTTTCACGATTATGATGAAGGGAGCCCTCAGCGCTCGTAGTGGTACCGGCGCGATCGGTTCGTCGATCTCCTACGAAGACCTGCAAGGGCCAAACTGACGACGTAAAAAAATAAAAAATATTACGTACGTACGTAATAATTACTACGTACGTACGTAATATTTTTATTTTTTTACGTCGTCAGTTTGGCCCTTCCAGGTCTTCGTAGAATAGCTTGTGTGCGTAACATTCTGCGTACGTATCTACGGAGCGTAACCATGTAGAGCGGCCTCACTAGTGCGCAACATATTGAGAGAAGTCGTCATCCGTATGGAGGTGTGGGTAACAAGTACGAAAAACAAGGCTGTAAATGTAAGTTTTTATAACTTTCTACATTTTGTATCTTAACGAACTTATAACGTAAACTCTAAAGAGTGATACTTAAGTATCAGTTTGCCCACAAAAACCTCCATTTCAAACAAAATTACATCTGTATCCCCAATACCCATTATACACACATGTATATGATCCTAATGGTCAATATGACCATTGCTTGCTGATGTGGCTTGACTCTTCATCATTATTTCAAAATTTCGAATTGAGCAAGAATATGAAATTGAAATAGTATTAGTATTCAGAATGGGTTCATACATACCCAGTTTAGGCAAAACAACCTTTAAAACGTCGGAATGTATTATTTTCAGGCAAAAAATGAACTTTGAATGTACTTTGTTAGTCACTACTGACACCGTCTTTACCAACTCTCCGAGTGGCAGGGTCCAGGGATATGTACATTCGAGGCAAAACATCGCACTGCTGCTCGCGGCGCTCGAAGACACCGCACGGCGAGCGCACCGCTAGTGTAAAATGCGCTCCGGGTCAGGCAGACGATTTTGCCGAAACTGGCCATTGCAAGCCCCATTTCGTGTATTGCAAGTGATGTGTGCGGGTGGAAGCAGCCGCCCAAACTTGGTTTCAAAAATTTAAAAAACATTTCAATTTTGAAAGAAAATAAGTTTTAAGACTGCCAAATTTGGCGCAATAAGGAATAAGTATAGAATATGACGAGCTTGACAAGAAAAACGGCGAAATTTTGACTTACCTCAGTCAAAAAGTGACGATATGAAAGCCTGGGGGGGGGTGAGTATATCAGGAAAGTCTTGATATCGCACGAACTGGAAGTAGTTTAGGTTAATGATATGTGAAAATCTTGGCAGAAGACCGAATCACTTTTGAAAGATAATGATATCAATCCACCCTTGTCAAAACCATGATAGCGAGCAAGCGAGAAAACTGCAGTATCGCCTTACGTACAAAACAATGTACGTGCGCGAGAGCGCCATCTAGTGCCTGATGACGATGCCTACTATTGACTTATTCAATTGTTCTTGAACAAATCAAGTAATTATTATCAGTCAAAAAAGTCAAGAACTTAGCGGGAATCGAACCAGCAACAGTCATTGTTTGTACTTTTGACTTGTAGAACGTGCAGTGTATTTAGTTATTTTAAGATTTGTGCTGGAGAAATTTCATTATTAGCATGAGAGTGTGAGAATTGGGTGAAATGCGTGAGTCTCGCGCTCAGTCAGCGTGTGAGTGTTCATGGTGTTGGCAGCCCTGAAAATATAAGTACAAATACCTCATCACATAAATCACCAACTCTATTCAGGTGCTAATGCACTTTTGTATCCAGCCTGCATTTCGAGTTTTAGTATAAACAAATTTTCGTCAAAATTTCACAGAATAATCACCAACATGTATCGCATCTTTCGTCCATTACGGCTTCGCTGTCAGTGTCGTCGCTCAGTACGGTCTCGCCGACGTGTGCTTTGTGCTTGATACTCTTAAACTGTTCAAGCTAGAAATCAAAATTTAAGCGAAATATCCTATGCTAAAGTATCGTTGTTTATAGCGCCTAGCTGTCTCTGAGTCCTGAGTACAGGGAGCACTCGCCTACCAGGTGGGTGATTGTCTCAGTAGCGCTTCTACAGGGGCAGCAAGGACTTTTTGTAGTATTGCTTGTGGTGTGCATACGATGGTTGGTTGGGGAGGCTCCTCAGAGAAGGTGGGCATTGATGGGTACTGCTTGTCTGAGTCTAGGCGGGTGAATAACTAATGGAAGAAGTTTGTGTGTGTTGTCGAGGTTGAGGGAGAAAAGCTGAAGATTTGGACCGCACATGGAAATGGATGAATCTTGCCCACTGCTTTTTTTTTTCTTACTTGTCTCTGTGTGTGTGCAAACTGCTTCCTGTGTCATCTTTTATAAAACATCAAGCCCATGTCACTAGGAAGGTACAGGGTGCGAGGTTATCTAGTAGTAAAGTATAACTAGCCACACGGGCTTGTTTTATAAAATTTGACATTCAATATTAAGCCACTCATACTCATAGCCACACCAAGTAATAATGGCTGTACTGACCACTAAGCATGACGAATGGAAAAAAATACCACTCATTTTCTATTGCATTTACTAAAGGTATGGGGGGGGGGGGGGGGGATTAAGATAAATATTTCAAACAGGTCCACACCAAGTAATAGTGGTCATATGGAACAGACTCCCAGCAGCTGCAGTAGGATCTAGCTCGATCGCTGGTTTTCGGACCTCGGCAGTCCCATCCATCATCACCATGATGGGCACATCCACCAGAACCCTGTAGGAAGGGAAGCCATGAAGCCGGCATTCATCACCATGCACCCTGCCTCTTTTCACCCACTGTTGACATCACTTACACAATGTCGGGCTTCTTTTACTTCTTTTATTTGCACGCTGCACACTACGCACACACTACGCACACACATGGATTATCATTTTTATTCCACAATGGACAGCTGTGAAGAAAGCTTTTTGGGTGCAACCAATTCAAGTTTCAAGATTGACCACTAAGGACGAATGCTAAAATACTAAAATACTAGTCATTTTCTATCACATGTACTATTAAGGTTTTTATTGGGGGGGGGGGGGGGGGGAATAAGATAAATATTTCAAATACTTCCTTTCAAATGCAGCTCTTTAAAATCTCATTCCTACCCTAAATGGCCGTTAGGAAGAACTTCAGACATTTTCAGCAAAATCCAAAGTCAAAATCATGTCCAAAACCTAAGAAATCTCCGCCAATCGCATGTTTTTTTCATTCCACCGCTGCTTTAGACTTAACTCTGCCAATAACATTTTTGTCCGCAAAGAAACTCGGTATCAAGCGCACATCGATCTGTTTTCTCTATGATCTCGCACACAGAAAATTGGGACTTTTACGTGTGCGTGATAGGGACCAAATTTTTGCGGACCAAGAAATGTACATGTACACAATGACTCTGATGTACACCGCTTCGCCAGAACTGACATTAAATTACAGGTTTTATTTTTAGAATTATCGTTCGTAACATCGCTAATTTGAATTTATTGGAATTGTATTTCATGGATATTGTGTCGGTTTTTGTAAATCAAATGCTGATTGTGAATGTCGGTGACTTTTGGGCAGTGGTGTTTGGAAGTGTTGAGGTGTATGACTGGACAAGAGTGTACACACAAAGTATGGTATACATTTGTGCTATGTAAGCATACAAGCTTATTGGAAGATAAGCTTGTACTCCACAATAGCTTGTTCGAGTGAATAGGCTTCAATAGGTTTTGTGTGTACATGTACATGTATTAGTGGGAAATGGTCCATTCTAGATCATTTACACATATAAGCGACTGAATGTAGACTATTTTCCTGGGCGTTGTGGCGTGCGCCTGTAATCCAGCTAACAGTGAAAGTTATAAACTGATTCAGCGGACCCAGGTTCGAAACTGAGTTAAAGGTTGGTCCCTAGACGTAAATAAGCATATCTGATTGATACACGTCTGTAAAATCCCAATTACACACACACACACCTACGTGTTTTCACCGGAAAACGAGGACTGTGTGTCAACATTACCCAACCGTAATAATTAATTATTCACAGTTATTTTTCAGTTGTTTTTGAAGAAAATAATCCTGGAAGACTAAAAATAAATCCCGTTCAATTGTAACATGTTTTTTGGGGCGTGCCCGTCTGTTGGATAGAGTGCGTAAGCCCCCACAAAAAAATTTTAATAAAAAAAAAAAAAAATAAATTATACCCGTGAAAAAGTTCACGACCACACAAACGTGGACTCTGCTCAGAAATGCTCAAAAGTTCAACAGCGTAGTTAGAAGCTAAAAATGAAGCCAACAAACTGTAAATCAAAACGAGGACGGTCCTCGGTCTCGTGTGCCTCGGTTCGAAGATGTGTTTTCATAAAAGGGCCCGTGGTTGCTGGTGAACACCAACGCACACACACTGATGCATATTCGTCCATGTTTTGTACACAAAATTTCATATTTTCCCCATTATCTGTAAAGGTGCCGGCCGCTTGTCTCCTTCTTAGCTCAAGGTATAACATGGGAAAATGTATTTGACACATGTGTTGAGTTCACAAAAAGACAAGCAGCATCTTTAGAGATAACGGAGAAAATGTGAAATTTTGTGTAGAAAACATAATGAGAGTTGAACTACTAAACCTGCCATTTTGAAGCAACATTGCCAATTTGAGGATCACCATAGAAAGTAAATTGAGACTTTTCCAACATTTGTAACCGATTTTGATGTATCTTTTTTAAAATTGCTTCTCTCTATCCTCTCTTTTCATTAAAATGGATATTCCCCAGAGTTTCATTCTCCTTTAAGACAACCTCGTGTGTGTATGAGTGTGTACGGTGAACCTTGCAAACCACCTTCAGAGTTTGCTAAACTCTTCCTCTTCTAGTCCATCTGACCACTTCAGCGATCAGATCGTGAGAAACAATTACAATTTATGGCAACATGGATGTGGATTGAGTTGCTGTTCACGTGTTCACAAAGACGGCGAGATTGGCACGGAATGTGCGCTGTAGATGAAGAGAGTACAAGGCAGTGCAACGCTGAGCAGTTTCGATGCGGCCTGCTAAATTAATTGTGTCAATACCTTGTACACGTATATACTGGCAGTTTTCACCCCATGAAATTTTGCGCACAAGTCATTTGATATATGTTGATTGCCTTCTGATGCTGAAAATTTGAAATTTGTTACGATATATCATTGAATCATTGGGCTTGTGAACTTCAAAAAGTGGCCATTTTGCCTTTAGGGCTTGCTCACTGAAGCATGACCAAATAATTTCCCGTAAATTTCACACGAAAGGTAGCTGGGAAATACAGCTACATGTCTCTGTATTCAGATTTCCTGTAAGGTTCCTCATTCAGACATTGCAGAGATTTGCTTTTAAAGGGGAACTTATTTTGTCAGTTGTGTTTATTTCCATAACATTTATTGATTCCCATTGCAGCGCCTCACTGCTCACTTATATGCCACCCAGCAGCCTCCATACATCATCAACCTAGATCCAGCTGTTCATGAAGTAGGATATCCAACTAATATTGGTAAGGGTTCGACAGTCATCTCTTCTCATCACATATATCTTTCACATGTAACTGTGCATGAAAAAAAAGAACATACATTAATAAAAGAAGGTTGCATACAGTATGTATATGACTGCAACCTAGCAATTTCAATTTCAGGGCTTACAAACTATAATAATTTATTGCCTGAAATTAAACATGGAAATACATCTTCAAATCCAACTTAGAGGTCAACTGCCACCAAAATTGACACAGCACCACATAGTGATGGTTCTGTAGGCGACACCAGCCAAGCCAAAATTTCTTAGGATAAGAGTGAATAAGATCAAGTTTCCCTTTTTACGTACATGACATGTACATCTCGGGATTTCCCTACATATCAAAAATTATGATAATGCTGTTTTTTTCTTAAGGGGAGCGTTTCATGAAGCTTTTTGTCATTGATTTTGACTGACAAATTTGCTCTCAGCCAATCAAATGCAAGGATTTCAAGTAGCTTATAAAAGTTGTCGTAAAAAATCACTGACAAAACACTTGATGAAACGCTCCCCAGATATCTGAGATAGCTTATAAAAGTTGTCGTAAAAATCACTGACAAAACGCTTGATGAAACGCTCCCCAGATATCCGAGATACAGTGAAGTACAAAGAGGTGATGAAGCAGTATGGGTTAGGACCCAATGGAGGCATCATGACATCTCTAAACCTCTTTGCTACACGCTTTGATCAGGTCATGAGCTTTGCAGAGAAACGCAGCAAAGAAACGAAGTAAGTTCAATTTCCTGTAATCGACAAGTTTTGGATGGAGGTTGTTAAAGGCCAAGTCCACCTCAATATCAAGTTTATTTGAATAAAGAGTAAAATTAAACAAGCATAACTAAAAATTTCACTGAAATCGGATGTAAAATAAGAAAGTTATGGCATTTTGAAGTTTTGCATTATTTCATGAAACAGTGATATGCATAGCATGGGCAGTATGCAAATGAGTGAACCGATGATGTCACACACTCACTTTTCCTTTTGTATTTTATTATATGAAATATCATATATTTCATTTTTTGCTTCAATAATGTAAAACATGGTCTGACTCCATATGGAACATGTAAAATCATCATTATTGTAACTTATTTTCATACAAGGAAGGGATTCTTTATTATCACATCTATAAAAATTGGAATTTTTGAAATTTCATATAATAAAATACATAAGGAAAAGTGATTGTGTGACATCATCGGTTCACTCATTTGCATACCGCCCATGCCATGCATATCACTGTTTCATGAAATAATGCAAAACTTCAAAATGCCATAACTTTCTTATTTTACATCCGATTTCAGTGAAATTTTTACCGTTATGCTTGTTTAATTTTACTCTGTTTATTCAAATCAACTTGATATTAGGGTGGACTTGGCCTTTAAGATTAGTGCATGATGGCTAACATGTTGATATATGTACATGTATGGCTCCCTTTACAATTGCACATGTCTGAAAATATATGATCTAATTGTTTTAATAGAAAGACGAATATTGTAAATTTCTAAATGACACAGCCTCAGTTACCTCCTTACATGTACCTTAGATCTTACATATTTATTTAATTATTTATTTATTTATTTTTTCTTTTATAATTTATTGATTCATTAAAACATATTTAAACAAGACAAAAACATTTAGCACAGGGCTTTTTACCATTGTAGTCCTGTAGACTATATCCTTCATTTATTCAATTAATCATTCTATTATCTTTAACTATTACATGTATGTGTATATATTATAATGTCAACATTACATCTAAAAGTAATTTATTTGGGGTACTGGTCAGAAAGAAATGTCTGTAATCTTCCACCTACAGTGGTAGAACATTCCCCCGTAAAGTTTTGTTTCAAGAAAGCCTACATTTTTGAGATATTACTTGTTAAGCCTACATTAAGCCTACATTAAGCCTACATTTAAGCCTACATTTAAGCCTACATTTTTGAGATATTGTTAATACTAGATTTTACAGGATTTATCTGTCACAGATAGTATGTTTTCTTTCGCCAATGTATTATTTTATGAAATATCAATTCAAATGAATGCACATATTTTCTTTCCACTAATAAAAACACATTACGAAAATCAAATGCAATTTTTATTTAAATTATTTAATTTCACACTTTGTTTGCACAGAGTGCAACTTGCACTTTCTGTTCACTTGCAAATGTATTTCTTGACATGAGCATAGATCAATAAATGTTCTGAACACAGTATGAATATTAACATTGTGTTGTTATATAGGTACATCATATTAGATACTCCAGGCCAGATTGAAGTGTTCACATGGTCAGCTTCAGGAACTATTATATCAGAGACATTGGTAAGACATCAATTCCTCTCTCTCTCTTTTCTCTTTTTTTCTCTATCTCTTTTTACCATGCTCTCCATTCTCTCCCTATCCATCTCTTTCACAATATCCCCTTATCTTTCTCAATATCTCCTTAATCTTTCTCAATCTCTCCTTATCTTTCTCAATCTCTCTTTATCTTTCTCAATCTCTCCTTATCTTTTCTAAATCTCTCTTTATCTTTCTCAATCTCTTCATATCTTTCTCAGTATCTCCTTATCTTTCTCAATAAGAAAAATTGAATGAATGGATGAGTTTATTACCAAATCACAATGATACATACATGTACATCTTTGTAAAAATCACAATAATGTCTTGGTAAAGGCGTTATTCTCCTTATCTCCTTATCTTTCTCAATATCTCCTTATCTTTCTCAATATCTCTTTATCTTTCTCAATCTCTCTTTATCTTTCTCAATCTCTCCTTATCTTTCTCAATCTCTCTTTATCTTTCTCAATCTCTCTTTATCTTTCTCAATCTCTCCTTATCTTTCTCAATCTCTCCTTGATCTTTCTCTCCTGTCCCACTCTCTCTCTCTCTCTCTTTCTTTCTCTCTCCTGAACTCTCTCCTCTCTTTCTCTCTCTCTTTCTCTCTCCTTTTTTTTCTGGAGCTATAAAACCAGACATTTTGGCCCAAATTCATGAAGGAGGTTTTAATTTTGACATGGTCTAAAGGGCTTCAAACCATTGTAATAATTTGATTTGTGGAAAAGCAGAAAAATCAGAGAAGCAGATTGGTGAAAGTTTGAACAAAATCGGACAAACAATAAGAAAGTTGTTTGTACTCGCATACCCCAGGAGGGTGATTGAGTTAATAAACTAAACTAAACTAAACAAAATCAAAATGAAATATAATTTGTCCCAATATTTTTTTTTTCAGGCCTCTACCTTTCCAACGGTTGTAGTGTATGTTATGGATACAGCAAGGAGCGTAAATCCTGTGACTTTCATGTCAAACATGCTGTATGCTTGCAGGTTAGCTATTTTACTACCATTTTGTATGCTTGTGTTTGAGCTATCTTTTCTATCATATTCTATGTCTATGGGTTAGTTATGCTTGCATGTAAGCTATTTTACTACCATTTTGTATGCTTGTGTTTGAGCTATCTTTTCTATCATATTCTATGTTTATGGGTTAGGTATGCTTGCAGGTTAGCTATTTTACTACCATTTTGTATGCTTGTGTTTGAGCTATCTTTTCTATCATATTCTATCATATTCTATGCTTATGGGTTAGTTATGCTTGCTTGTAAGCTATCTTTCCTATAATGTTCTATGCTTGGAGGTATCAAGCTATTTTTAGTGGCATTCTGCAAACCTGCAGATATTTGATGATATTGAATTAAGCATATATATCTATTGGATTGTCTAGAGGATATTAGAATATATAGACTCATATTGTACTACTGTGCTGGACAAAAACACAAGAAAAAATATCACAATATATTTGTCAAGGTATTTGTACACAGTGCCAGTTGCAAATCCCAATTTTTCCTGGAAGGGAATATTTCCTGTTGTAACTGAGAGCAGACAAAATAGTATACGATGAGGGATATAGTAGTATTTAATTGCAGAGCTGAGAGGCGTGATAGATGATTATAAATAATATTGACATAAGTAAAGAGCAGTTAGTTTCCAGTAAGGCATTACGTGAAATATTTTGTTTCATTCTTATTACAGTATCCTGTACAAGTATAAACTTCCCTTCATCGTCGTGATGAATAAGATAGACATCGTTGCTCATGACTTTGCTCTGGAATGGATGAGAGACTTTGAGACATTCCAAGATGCTTTGAACCAGGAGACGTCTTATGCGTCAAATCTCACAAGATCTATGAGTCTGGTTCTTGATGAATTCTACGAGAATTTAAGGGTAAGTAAACATTCAAAAACAATTTTAGAATTCCTATCTTGTGGTATGGTTATGATAATGTAGGTTTTGGGTTTTTTTTGCAGATTGACATTTAAATAAAAATATAGCATTTTTTACATAGCAACTAATACCTGGTAGGAAGAAATTCCTTGAATGCTTGAGCCACCTTATCATGGTCGCTCGCCTAAGCCGGGGTAATAATATGATTGCAGGGCCCTCACGGAGACCAGTATATAATACTGATGGGGCAACCCTGGGTAAACAAGACCTATGATATTATTATTATTGTTATTATTATTATTATACGCTTATCTGCGACTTAAGGCAAATCCTTACAATGTGGTTTATTCTGTCACAATAGAAATTCAACGTTAAGGTGAAAGCGAACGTGGGTTTAGGCGAATATGAACAATAGGCTGAGATAAAAGGAATCGCCTTAATGTCACATGTAAAGTTATTATTATTTACCTAACTGCGACTTTAATAAGGCGAAACCTAACAATAGGTTTATTCCGTCACAATAGAAACTCAACGTTCGGGCGAAACGAGTGTGGGTTAGGGCGAAACGTAGCAAAAGAATGAGATAAAAGATTTCACCCTAAGTTGCAGTTAGAATTATATATATTACTCTATCAGGTACATTAGAAGGACATTTATTGTTCTTTTTCTTTGTTCAAATGTCCGCTTAACGTTCGAAATGTCCTGCTAATGTAGGGGGCGCTATTATGACGGAATAAACCGTATTGTTGCATGTCCTGCTAAGTCACCAGTAAGGTATATAATAATTATTATTATTATTATTATCATTATTATTATTATTAAAACGGGATCGATTCTGTTTATTTTTTACTTAGCTTTAACAAAAAGCACCAAGTTCTGTCAAGTGCAAATTTCCATTATATCGTTAACTTTTTTATTCTGTTATTATTATTATTATTATTATTATTATTATTACACTTTGCAAGGTATTGACCAAAGCCCTCATAATATTATTATCCCTGTCACTGGATTCAGTTTCAATTCTACACTTGACAGGGCACACCTTTTACTCCATTGAGGAGCATTTTCTGACACTGTAGTCTGTACTGTAACATTTTTGTCAATGAGACGGATCTAATTCATGAGGCTGCTAAGTATTGTATAAATAGAGCGTGAAATTGAAAAGATTTATTGCATTTTTATGCCTCCGCCCACCGAAGGTGGGTGCCGGAGGCATTATGTTTTCGGGTTGTCCGTCCGTCCCACTTCTCGTTACCGCGATATCTGAAGAATCATTTGAGGTAGGAACCTCAAACTTGGTACTAGTATGTATCCCCATACGAAGATGAACTGATTAGATTTTGGGGTAAGTAGGTCAAAGTTCAGAGGTCACAGAGGTCAATTTACATGAAATTACATGGAATTACTGGTTTTTAGCACCGTTACCGCGATATCTCAAGAACTTTCTGAGGTGAGAACTTCAAACTTGGTACCATTATGTATCCCCATAGAAAGATGAACTGATTAGATTTTGGGGTAAGTAGGTCAAAGGTCACAGGTCACAGGTCAATTTACATGAAATTACATGAAATTCTTGGTTTTTAGCACCGTTACTGCGATATCTCAAGAACTGTTTCAGGTAAGAACTTCAAACTTGGTACTAGTATGTTTCCCTATACGAAGATGAACTGATTAGATTTTGGGGTAAGGAGGTCAAAGGTCAGAGGTCACAGAGGTCAATTTACATGAAATTACATGAAATTCTTGGTTTTTAGCACCGTTACCGCGATTTCTGAAGAACTATTTGAGGTAAGAACTTCAAACTTGGTACCAGTATGTATCCCCACAGAAAGAGGAACTGATTAGATTTTGGGGTAGGTAGGTCAAAGTTCAGAGGTCACAGAGGTCAATTTACATGAAATTACATGAAATTACATGAAATTACATGGAATTAGTGGTTTTTAGCACCGTTACCGCGATATCTCAAGAACTATCTGAGGTGAGAACTTCAAACTTGGTACCAGTATGCATCCCCATAGAAAGATGAACTGATTAGATTTTGGGGTAAGTAGGTCAAAGGTCAAAGGTCAGAGGTCACAGAGGTCAATTTACATGAAATTACATGAAATTACTGGTTTTTAGCCTCGTTATCAAATATTTCTAGAACAGTTTGAGCCATCAACTGAATTTAGGCGGAGGCATATAGAAGACGCAGTCGCATTCATCTTGTTTTCTGTTGCTGTGATATTATTCCAGGCTGTAGGTGTGTCAGCAGTCACAGGTCAAGGAATGGAAGACTTCTTTGCAGCTGTCACTCAAGCTGTTGATGAATATGAGAAGTAAGTCGTTAGCAACTACAATCACTATGAACACAATGACAAAGAGAGCGGACAAAATATACAGCTCCTCATTGTACCCTCCACAATTGCTCTGGTAGACAAAAAAACATCCCTTCATTACTATTATGTGAAATAAGTAGAACAGGTGAATATGCATGTGACACCTGTTCTACATAGTTTTACATAATACATGTAGCAATGAAGGGATGTTCTATTGTCTACCAGAGCAAGTGTGGAAGGTGTGTGTGTGTGTGTGTGTGTGTGTAATTGGGTTTTTACAGACGTGTATCAATCAGATATGATTATTTACGTCTGGGACCGACCTTTAACGTCACCATCCGAAAGACGTGACTCAGTCTCGAACCTGGGTCCGCTGAATCAGTTTATAACTTCCACTGGTAGCTGGATTACAGGCGCACGCCACAACGCCCAGTTGTACAATGGTACAATGAGGAGCTGTATATTTTGTCCGCTTGTTCGCCATGTTCATAGTGAATACATCATGAGTTATAATTACCTTTTTTTAATCTTTTATGCCTGATGGACAATTTCTCATTAAACAATCCTAGACATTTTTTTTTTTCCAGCGGATTTTAACTTCATGAATCTCACATTATTTGTGCAACAAATTTCTTCATCACAATGGCGCTTTGGGGGTTTTTGTAGTCTTCCATGTTCGAAATTTTTAAATTTGTTTTCTTCAGATTACATGTATTCATGTATTCATACCACCTCACAGCCAGTATTTGTTCATGTTTTCTTCTATATTTCAAACTCTTCAATTCACTAAGAAATGAAAAGAGCAAAAGAGATTCATCTCTTAGCACACACACACTAAAGAACATTTTTTCATCTTAATACTTTTTTAATTTTCCAACCCCTTGAAGATAAATAAATTAATTACAATTCAACCATTTCCAGTTTCACTCAAAGAGTTTAAAATGGCATTAAACTGGCAAAACTTGAACAGCGCCACCTTACAGTAACTGCTAAATTAAGATTATAATTTCAAAATTAATTGCATTTTATTTTGAATTTCGACACACAGCTGTTTGGAAAATAGGTATATTTTATATTTCAAACTATTATTTTTGACGTTGCCCATATGGAAAATTGCCTACAGATACATTCTAAGCTTCTAGTAGAATGGGGCATGATGGGAAATTAGAGGCATAGACACTTATCAAATCCTGTTGCAAGATGGCGCCATTAGGAGCTTCAATTTACTGTCACTTTAATATAGTTTGTTCATTGAGTCTCTTTATAAGAGTAGAATTTAGCATTGCACATGTTGGCTCCTTCTCTCTCTCTCTCTCTCTCTCCCTCCCTCATATCAGACCTTCGAGCTCAAGCTTTCTTTCTTATTATTTTTATTTATTCGACCATAAAAACGAATACAAGATATGCATACAAAGTAATAGATAAAAGATATATAGAACAAGATAAGACGGAATGGCATGTGGGTCAGGGTTCACAAAAGAGAAATTCTTCCCTGTCGCCCGTAGGCATGTGAACCTGCACATGCCATTCCGAGAAATTTTATTATACAAAAGAAAACAAATGATCGTCCAGAAAATTACAGTGAAGCAATGAAATTTGCCAAATGAAAATTACATCGGATCTGGATAAAACTACCTGTCATCAAAATTGATTAATTCATGAAAATAACTGTTTGATTGAGGCCTTGAAATAAAAAAGAAATGAATGATACATAATCCTTATCTTGCGGATCGAACTACTTCCTCAGTTTTTTGACCGAAAGTCATGAAATTTGGTACACACATTGGTCTTGGTGGGAAGATGTGCAAGACATATTTTTCGGATGAGTCGGAATCTGCGTTGCCATGGTAACGGCATATTTATGGCAGAAAATCAAGGAAAACAGCTTGCGGATCGAACTACTTCCTCAGTTTTTGACCGAAAGTCATGAAATTTGGTACACACATTGGTCTTGGTGGGAAGATGTGCAAGACATATTTTTCGGATGAGTCGGAATCTGCGTTGCCATGGTAACGGCATATTTATGGCAGAAAATCAAGGAAAACAGCTTGCGGATCGAACTACTTTCTCAGTTTTTGACCGAAAGTCATGAAATTTGGTACACACATTGGTCTTGATGGGAAGATGTGCAAGACATATTTTTCGGATGAGTCGGAATATGCGACGGATTAAAAAAAGAAATGAATGATACATAATCCACTATTTAAAAACTGAAGATGTTGCTATATATCCCTTCTTATTTCATATTTATACCCAGAATGCAATCATGATGTGACTCAGAATTATATTTAAATTGTCTTACTATTCATAACAATATGTTATACAACTTGTACTGTCCTGTCTTGTTATGTGCTGAGAGCCGGAGGTATGTGTTTTACTTATTGTGTTATCTCCCCTCTGGCTCTCAGCACACGATACCATGTTACGTCTATGTTTCACATATTGCATGTAACACCGATGGAAAGCAAATTTCTGTATTATATATGGACAATAAAATCTTGAATCTTGAATCTTGTTTGTTTATATTGCAGTGAATACAAGCCACAGTATGAAAGACTGAGAAGAGAAAAGGTATGTAAACTCAGTAGTTAATAGGTGGAATGTTATGTCTACAACCTGGGGAGCGTTTCATCAAGCGTTTTATCAGTGATTTCTAACAACAGCTGTTATAAGCTACTGAAATCCTTGCATCTGATTGGCTGAGAGCAAATTTGTCAGTAAAAATCACTGACAAAACGCTTGATGAAACGCTCCCCTGGTTCACTGTTATCTTAGATTTAGTGCCGATAGCCTTTTTATTGCATAAGATTGTTCTAAAGGGTGTTATTTTAGGATAGAGGCAAGTAGTTTCAAGAATGGTTTTATTCTTGAACGTGTGTCAATAGAGTTCAGGAAATGTTTTTAATATTACAAGTTCTACATAAGTTATAGGTTTGTCTGTTTTGTTTGTTGCTGTTTTTCTATTTGTGATTTATTGTCTGTAATATTTTGTCGCTGATTTTTTTTTAAGGTTTATGGGACTTGTAAATTGAAACTGAAATTGGAGTATCTTTTGATTTTTCCAGGGATGCACCTCCTATGCACAAAATATTAAAACCTTAACCCCTTCCATGCCACCAGACTTTTGAGCAAATGTCAAAAATGAATTTTCAAGTGTTAAATATTAACTTTCAAAGAGTATTTTCTCGAGCAAACTGGGCAAAGTTATATTGCATAAGAATAAACATTATACTGATGGCACAGGTTTCTGTATGAGGAAGAATTTTCAAGCCATTCAGAGGATAAACAAAATGTTCAACACTCAAATTTTGGGCGGGATTTGCCGCCCACAGCATGCTAGGGGTTAAACACTTGACACTATAACAACTATTCAGTGTACGTCAATAAAAGGGAAATCTATATTTAAGCCCTAACATCTTTTAAAAAACTAAGTCAAATTGCTAAAATATGTTGCATTGGTATGGTAGTTACTAATGTACTCTTTAATTTGATAGGCTGGTTATTAAAATCCGATCTTGGATGACCGAGCACTGGTCAATTTTAAAAACCACGTCCAAATCACCTTTTCCCAAGTTTGGAATGAAATGTGTTCAGGAATAACTTTCATTATGTGTGAGTGCATTCAATTGGAAAGGAG
The DNA here is from genome assembly GCA_025617745.1 of Heliocidaris erythrogramma. Classification (NCBI taxonomy): domain Eukaryota; kingdom Metazoa; phylum Echinodermata; class Echinoidea; order Camarodonta; family Echinometridae; genus Heliocidaris; species Heliocidaris erythrogramma. The sequence goes on from CM046854.1 coordinate 6,583,474, forward strand.
ACCATTCATCTAACACTTGGGTTGAACTTTGATTTCATTCAAAACTTGGGCAGAGAAATATTTGACATGAACCAGGAAAAATGCTACTGTTTAATCCTATATAGCCCGGGCTATTTTGAAACTGCATAGCCCGGGGGGGGGGCTAATTTGCCCCCCCCCCTCAGATCTCGGGCATTTATAGACCGATTGCGACCAAACTTGGCGTGTTCGTTTCTCATCATGTATTGTGCAAGAATGCATAGTCAAATTTATGATATACATTGTTTTTCTTATTTAATTATGCAAATATGCAAATTTTTTCAAGGAATTCTCATTTTTTTCAGTTTTCCCCCCATTTATGGAGAAAATGCATTCAAATTTGGCATTTTTGTAGCTTGTCATATAATCTAAAAGATAGCTAAGTGAATTTGACTATGTCTATTGAAATTTCATATTCATAATTAGATTAATTATGCAAATAAGCTAATTTTAAAATTATTGGAAACCGCCATTTTTGGTGACATTAGTCATGAATATGTGCTATATCTCCGCAACCGTACCTCCGATTTTCACAAATAGGATCTTAAAATGTGCGCGAGACGTGAAAGAAAAAAGTCCTGAAATTTCAGCACAAGATCTTTTCGCGTTAAAAAATTATCGCCAAAAATGTCGAGGGGGGGCTAAATTAGCCCCCCCTCCACCTCGGGCTATTGAGGGTTAACTGTCGATTGTCAGATTTTATTGATCAAGGTGTCAAATTAAAGAAAACATGATAGAAGACATGATAGGCGACAAGGCAAGTATCTTTGAGTAAATACCAATGGCAGTGATATTCAGGGTTGAACCTGGTTGACCTTGTTATTGACTCACGCTGTATGTTGAGAAGATGTGTGTGTTTATTTTATATTTATTTATTTGCAGCTTATTTAAACAAGGTTGCCTCTTCAGGTAATAAACTGCTGTCACTGAGGGACCTGTAAAAGCAATACAGATCATGACATATAACTGTTAAAAAAAAATATGGACATAGTGAATGAGTGTTGGTAATATAATGTATATAATATATGTAAATCCAAATTCCAATGAGGTTTAACATCATATTTGTTTTTCTTTTTTAATCAGATGGAAGCAGAAGCAAAAGAAGCGCAAAGGAAGTTGGAGAAGGTAAAGAAGAGCAAAGGTCAAGGGTCAAAGGTCGGTCTGACGGGAGTCTCGATGGAGGAAGGTAATTCATTAACATTATAGAGCTATAATCTTTGTACTTTTTATTAATGATGAATTGAAATGATGTTTCAGTAATTTAAAAGCCGAACCAATATATGTGATAGAAAAAGAAAAATTTATTGTAATCAATAAAACAATAATCGAACCAAAAGACTATAGCTCAAGATATGTTGGGGGGGGGCACAAAAAATAATGATTATGTAAAATGAATATTTTTAAAATCATATCGCATTATGCTAAACATACATCGGTTTGGGGGATACTGTTTTGTCTTTCAATTGCTACTATGATTCATCTTTATCAAGAACGCTGGTATAACAATCTCAAGGTAACTTTACTAGCCCCATCTGTAATTTCACTTGATCCTAGGGAGTTTACCATGACAAGGAAGGGTACATTGTTTTCAAAATGATACAATTGTAGAAGCTAAGATTTAAAGGGAAGTTTCAGTTCTGGGAAAGGTACAAAATAATTTGTGAGCTTTCTCATTCTTATTATGTTAGTTCGGAAGATTTGATATTTCCCCTGAAAAGGATTGCTCTTCAAATGCCCTCATATTCAAAATATGACAAGAAATGGCTGAAATGTTTGGGCCGAACATTTGCGTGTAGTCCAATATACACATTTCTTTGTGCAGTGCATGTGACTCTCAGCAGGATTGAGTCCATTTCTTATCATTTCGGTGATTCCAGAACCTTACAGTATACACCACTTCTTATGTTCTATATAATCAACCTTGCCAAATGGCTTTGAGACAGTTTCATTGACAGTTCAATCTCATGACCAGAACTCGACTTTATCTGTAAAATGTTGGTATCAAATTCTTTCTACTTTTTCATAAAAGGTGCTGACATCAAAGGGCCATCTGTTGAGCTGAGATTAGGTGCAGATGATGAGGAAGAAGAAGTAACGCTGGATTCAGATGACGACGGTAAGATGAAATAACTTGATTATTGATGCTTATTTTCATCTGACCACTAAGAGAGCAAGTACATGCATATAGAGAGAGAGACAAGCAGCTCCTTTTCATTAACAGCTATTAAGAATATTACTGTACATGTTTGATATATTTTGTTTCTGTTTTGTTTTGTGTTAAGAAAACCCCTTGAGTATTGTTGACATATCTTTGTAGTGCCTTGAGTTTTACTACACCAGAAAGTGCGCAGTAGAAATACTTAATATTATAATTATTACAACCACTGAACCTACTCCACGTCTTGTAGTCGTATTCGAGGAACTTAGACCACTATTTTATGACTGAGCCATCACGCCTCCTCACTTCGACTGCCTGTGTGAAATATTTTATTTTTATGCAGTGAAACTGTACCAGTAAAATATTGCTGTGAGGGCATTTGATATACATGTAGTTCAGTCATCAGTGCTCTACCACTGAGCCGTCACACCTCCTTACCCCAAATGCCTGTGAAACAGTTTTTCGAGTACAAATAACATAATGATCAGAATGCATTAGTTGGAATTAGTTCACGTAACTTTTGAATGGTAGGAAGCCTTAAAGGGATACACCACTAGGTGGCCTTGGGGAAAGTCAGGATTGCGTAAGCCCCATTCACTCGTACACAAATTTTGCGCGTCAAACGCATCCGTCGGACTGCTGAGATGACATTTCAGACTGCACGAAGTCAACTGAAGCTCGCATGACCGCTCAAGCTCAGGCTGAGCGTCTGTCCGAAGTTTGCGGCCCGCGGGGCAACGCCATGATCGGGTAACGATCATGGTGCCCTCTCGCGGCATTAAAACGTCCACAATCTGCGGTTGAGTATCCCTTTAACAGTTTGTTAAATCTGTAGATGACTTTGGATATTTACATGTGCAAATGGCAGAAATGTAATGTATCCAAAATTACAACAAAATTACCACAAACTTTATACAATGTATTACAGGAAAATGCTCAATTTTTTTGGAATATATCTGATAAGAGGGGTTTTTTAAATTAATTTCTTACACAAATATTTATTAAGTTTAGTGATTTTATGGTTTAACTAGATGAAGACGAGCTGAAGGAGGCTGAATCATTTCAGAGGTTCTTACAAAGTCAAGGAGCTCACGCAGGCTCATCTAGCCAATCAGCAAGCACCAAACAGTCAGGTGACACGTGACATCACAATACCAAGCCAGTGATGTAGCCAATCAGCAAACTGCAAACAGTCAGGTGACACATGACATCACAGTAGTTAGCCAGCTTCACGGACTCATGTAGCCAATCAACAAGCACCAAATGGTCAGGTGACACATCACATCAAAGTAGTTAGCCAGCTTCACGGACTCATGTAACCAATCAACAAGCACCAAATGGTCAGGTGACACATCACATCACAGTAGTTAGCCAGCTTCACGGACTCATGTAACCAATCAACAAGCACCAAAATTAATGGTCAGGTGACACGTGACATGAAAGGAAGCCAGCTACACAGACTTGACTTACATGTATGTAGCAAATCAGTGAGCAGAATTGTTGGGTACCCTTGGTCAGTACCCTTGGCATGTTCTTTCTTATATCCTTTACGCTTGGTGTGACTACCTAATGAGAGCCCTGATGTAAATCCCCTAATATGCAGAAAAGAATCAATAAACATTCCTATACACTCATTCTTTGCATATCTGTCATGGTAACTTGTATAGTATTTCCACTTATGAAAGAGAATATATGGATTGCATAACTTGCCAAAGAGGCAACATGTCCCTCAGCTGGCTTTTATAGGCATTGGCCCATATTCTGAATTCCGGTTTAACTTAAACCATCGTCTAAATGTGTGGTTTAACCCTAATCCCATTGGGTTATTTGGAGGACTTGAGTCCGTTGGGGGGGGGGCCTTTTTGGCCCCCCCCCCCCTCAGATCTCGGCAACGAATAGACCGATTGACTTGAAAATTGGCACAGACGTAAAACATATCAAGTAGAATAAGATTTTAAAAATGAAAAATATGAAATAAACTAATAACAAAGAAATAATCCAAATTCTAACTCATCATATCAATTATAACAGATTTGGCATTGGATATATGAATTACAGAGAAACCTGTTGAAAAATTGCTGTTTTTTTTGTGACGGTCAAGCAATTATCAACCTCTAAAATCAGTTCTACATGTCCAACCGGGGTGAATTATATATCAAAATATGCGTGAGACTTGAGAGAAAAAAGTCATGAAGTTTGAACGTGAAATTCCAAACGGTCTAGAAGCACATCAAAAAAAACTACAGGGGGGCCAAAAAGGCCCCCCCCCCCAATGGGATTAGGGTTAACTATGGGTAGCTAAAAATGCCAAAAAAAATTGGTTTACACTGTATGTTTTATTATTAATCAAGTTCAGATTCAAAGTTTATTTCACATCGCTTAAAAAAACAAGATACATGTACATACATTCAACAAAATTCATAGAAAAAATGAATGAGCATGATTCAAGATAACAGCATTAATATAGACTTAGGTATGCAGCGGATGTGAGGGATCAGCAAAAGGCCATTGGCCTGTCTAGGCTGATCCCCTTTATACTGCTTATATATTATTAATTCACTATACATATATATATATATATATATACATATACGTATGTATGTTCCTTATGTTCTTCGCAGACGTAATAATGAGACACAAAGTTAAAATTTAGGCAAAGAAAACTTAAGAGAAAAGATGGCGATCAACTGACTGTAGTATTCGTTGCACTTCCCGGGGCTTCAGTCACGTGATCTTCTCATTCATAAATTCACATCAGAGCGTGGGAATTAGGTCGAGAGATGGTTCCAGACGTAAACTTTTATAGTGATGCGATTTGTGCTACCTGAATCAAAAATTTTCGAGATGTTCTCAGATATTTTCCGATGAATGAATCATCATCCAAGTCGTACTCACATCTACCTCAACTTAATCATCATTTCCTTCCTCAAACACATCTCATAATTTCATTTCAAGAGTCTCAACAGTGAAGTTTCGTGCGTAAATTTGGGGACACAAAAATTACGTCGGGAAACCTTTTTTCTCGCAAGTTGTATACAGACAAATTGGACATTCTATTACAGCGTACTATGCACATTTTTTTCTTTTTTAATGACCTTACCGGTATATTTAATGGCAAAATACTAGCCAAATGTTTAGTAGAATAATATTTTCAAGCTGCAGCAAATTTCATGTCAAGAAAAAACCCCTAAATTGACAGGGACACAACAAACAATTTCATAATTTATTTCAAAGTGACAATGTATTTTTTTTTGAGGAATATATGTTTATGAGTATGTCTTAGGCCCCTATTGATAATATATAAATGAGACATAATGTAGTTAACCTAGAATAGAATGGGGAGGTTTGAAAGTTGGAAACCCATGAAAATGCTGTTTGGACCCCTTATTAATGGAATCACCCATATTTGAGGAAATCAAAGTGTACCAATCACCCGAAAAAATATTTTTTGTACAGCTAGAAAGTATAAAATCAAGCTCGAAGAACTTTATCCCGGCATTCTATCGGTCAACAGTTAAGGAGTATGAAGGAATTTGGCGAGAATTTTTTAACGCGAAAAGATCTCGTGCTGAAATTTCATGACCTATTTTCTTTCACGTCTTTAAGACCTTATTTGTGAAAATCGGGGGTACGGTTGCGGAGATATAGCACATATTCATGACCAATGTCACAAAAAATGGCGGTTTCCAATAATTTTGTGTATACAGTGTATGGGCTTTACAAGAAGTGTTTTCAGAAGAATGTTTTTTTCTGTTTTTCTTCAGATAACATCTCTTTTGGCTATCATCAATTATTCTATATAACAGAACAATGAAAAACAAAAGATTTAAAAACAAAGAAATACATAAGAATTGGTCAACAAAGTGAAAAAAGAAAATCAATCTAAAAAAAATTTCATATTTGCATAATTAAATAAGAAAAACAATGTATATCATAAATTTGACTATGCAATCGGTCGCAGTCGGTCTATCGGTCGCAATCGGTCTATAAATGGCAGAGATCTGGGGGGGCCAGATTAGCCCCCCCCCCCCCCGCCCCCGGGCTATGCAGTTTCAAAATAGCCCGGGCTATATACATGTAGGGTTAAAGATCACATTGCAAGAAAATCACAAATATGGCAATTAATGTATCACTAGAAACTGGGAAGCTTAAAGATGGCAATCGTATAAGTTTTATGTCAACTGCGTATCTGATGATTATAAAAACAACATAAATAAAAGCTCTTCTAAGCATCTGGAATATCCGAGGATTCGCCAGAAATATAGCGATGTTTTGATGTCGTCACACTAGGGATCAATCCTGCTTAAGCAGACGACGTCCTATAATGAATGAACGTAATTGCAATGCAATTATTTATCAAATTATAAAGAGTTTGGTATATTTAACATGACCTTATTTCACACCATTCTAAAAGGGAAAGTGAAACTGATTCTGATAACTAAAACCGTTTGATTGTAAATACACAGGAGAAGGGTCAATGATCAATGAAATAAACCCCATTTTCAAATTGAAAAGCCCTCCGAATAATATCACAGATTGTATTCGTTCCCGCTTGAAACGCCGAACATGCCCCGGTGCAAGCAGCTGAAAACACAATGGCGTCTTATTTTGTTTACAAGTGACTGATTCCTTTATTTTTTAACGCTGCATTTTTCATCAAAATAATACGATACACGAAGTTAAGAGTGAAGCAACAGACTAACATTAAGACTGACTCTAGTGAAGGAAGAGAAATAAGTGAAGAGAAGATGACAAAATAGGCTCTGAAAAATGTGTAAGATGTTATGGGACATCGTCTGCTTAGACAGGACTGGTCCTTCGTGTGTCGTCACACATCTCAGCAGCGTTCAAGGAGCTCTTCAGCTGTTATATCGGGGGCTGTATTTTACCGTTTTATAATTGATAATAATCATTAATTCAAATGTTTCCAAGCGTTGAATTTGGATAACCTTGTATAATTTATGCCATCCGTGCAATAATAAGTATTAAGCCAATATTTATTTTGATGGAATTTTCTTGCAATGTGATCTTTAAGATAAAAGTATGTTAAGATGGAATACACCAAATACCAATTGAGGATTATCTACAGCTTGAGGATTATCTACAGCTTGAGAATTCAGTGCTTTAAACCTTTGTACACCACATAACTACTCCTTTATGGGATTTATATGTAAAGTCTGTGCAAAATTGCAGCAATGGCACAGTAAGTCTTGAACGATTAGCTTGTAAGACACATTTCTGTGTGTCTGTAATGTGTGCTCATAGAGTTTCACATGGCTGTGTATACACCACCTTCTTGGGGGTGTGTGTGTGTGTATTCCCTTACATTCTGATGTGTCGTGATAACTGCATGTCTTGGTACAGTGAACATTGTCAAACAACCGCTGCAAGATTTAAACTAACATTTAATGACTCAAAGTCTGTGCTAAGTATGCATGGACATAATATAAAACTATTTTGTAAATTGCTGTTTTCATTGATATACATGTAGAAGAAAGAGTATTCATCCAAGTTTTTTCCCCATGTATTTTTCATAACCAGAACTGATCTTGTCCTTAATTCAAAGCTTCTCTATATTATTGCCCCAGAGCCCAAGACCCCTGTTACACATTCCTCTGAGAGTGGACTGAGGCCGCCTCCGGAGGCGGCTCGACGTATGTGTAACATCAACCTTTTTTTAAAAAGCCGGACTGAGTCAGCCTCCATCCCAGTCCACCTCTGGATGTGGTTTGAGGCCGGCCTCAGTCCTGTCTAGATTCTAGACCTTTTTTTTATTACCCCCCCCCCCCCCCGACCGCCGCCCTACTAGCGTAGCGGCCCCAGTGATCATGACTGCCCGGTGAATCGCGCAACCCCGAGGAAAAAAGGGTCTAGACGTTTTGCGTGGAAAAGTGGGCGTGAACTTTTCACGTAAACATCGTACTTTAAACTTTCGTTGAACCTTCAAGCTAATTAATATTCAAGACGAAAGTTCGGCAAACTGATCAGCTGTTCTATTCGCACACACACCGTATGGGTGAAATGGTTTATCAACATAGTATATGAGATAAACGGTGTACTGTAGAATGTCTTCGTCAACGTTGTGTGTTATTGATAGGATTTGATAATCTTGTCAGCGAGAGTTTTGGAACTTTTTTGCCGTCCAAAAATTGTTTTCAAATTGTACCGTACAGTATTGCACAACATTTGAACAGTTCAACAAACTGTAATTGGATGTTTTTTGTACCTAATCTGTGAATTAGTTAAATCAGTTTGGAATAGTGAAGTTTCCTTTTTATTTTATTATGGAAACGTTGGGATAGATCATTTCAAAAAGTGTATTGGATTATGTGCATAAAGGATGGCAAGCAAATTTCAGTTGAGATGGTGTATGATTTGCAATGTTGAGTTAGTTACTACCTGTCATTATATAAGACTGAATTCTGCTAAGATAGTGAGAACTGAACTGAAGAAAAAGATTGTGGACATTTGTGGACCCTTTCATGATGCCATTACCCGTCAAGAAATGTACATATGTCAGAAATGTGTGACCATCTATCTTATATTAACATTAATGTTAATATAACATGTATGCATGCATATTCAGTGAGGGTATTTTGCGATCAGTGTTTATCTTTTTTTTGGTCATGTTTACACCATATTATCTTATGGTTTTTACTCAAACTTTTTGTGACATTATGGGATATTGTATAATGTCTCGTTCAGTAGTTCAGTGCACATCCGATGATGCAAAACAGAAAAAAACGATAAAAATTGAAATGAAAATCTGACCTCTAAAATCTTTCATAGAAAAGAAGATGCATTTTATTAATGAGATGTAATTCATGTAGTGATTGAAGAATTTATAGAAACATTGCAGATTCAAGGGTTACATACAGTAGTAATGTCGGTTGATCGAACAGGGTAAAAAATAGCACTACAAATGACCAAACTTATTAAACTGGCTCCATTTCATAAACATTTCAGACGTAAAAAGTTGTCAGATCTGACAACTTGGCAGATCTGACAATAATACCGTTTCACAAAGCCGTCTGACCTAGTGAATCCTAATGGACAAGCCTACTGACAAATTAGGACACGTCTACCAAAAAATGACCAAATGGCGGCTTTGTGAAACGGTATTTATGTCAGATATGACAAGTTGTTTATGATGACGTATTTGTCAGATCTGTAAGCTTTTTTTCGTCTGACATGTTCATGAAATGCTGCCCCGGTACCTGACTTTCATGTTGCACAAAATATCACTCATAGAATAATGCATGTGTCATGTGTGTAAAAGATTCATGAAAAAACTTGGAAATATTGTCAAAAGTAGGACAAATTTCAGTCTTTAAAACATGACTTGTATCCATGTGTACCAGTATTTATTACATGTTTCTTGTCGTCCAGTATTCTGTCCCGAAATTTGCATTTGTCGAAATCAGAGTCAGAAAGAAATGAGACTTTCTAATTTTTATTTTAATTTGTTGAGAAGATAGCGAAAATGCCGATCAACACATGTATAATATTAGTTCGATTCCAGCTAACTTTTTCTGGACTCCACGAGACATTAACATTTGACAAAAGAATCCAGTGAAGAACGTACATTGTGAATGCAGTTCAAAACCAATTTTACTCTGTGCATAGTCCAATGCACCTAGCTCTCACTTGCTCATCCCGTGGTGGCTGCATGTTGATGGATCCCTTTACTGCGAAATGAACGGACGCGTACATCTGTTTAAGATAGTCTTTGTGTTGCGTAACATTTTAAAATGTTGTGAATAATTTTATTTTCTCAAAGGAACAAAAAATATTTCAACAAATTTTAAGCAAATATTAAATCAATATGAGTATTTTTCTTTGCTTAAATTCACATATATTTTTTGTAATATCATCTTAATACAAAATAATTGCTAAAAAAAATACGAGATGGACTCGAAGTAGGCTAGTAATTATTCATTAGGTAATTCAATCAAAATTGCGTCATGAATTCAAACCACCAATCAGGATCATTTATGACATGTTTGTTTACTTATGCTAATTACGGAGGTCTCAAAATACGGAGGAGATCTAGCAAATCGACTGGACGGTCTGACAACTCCAATTATCGTGTACAATATCGGCCCTCTATCGGCTGATGTCATATAATGTAGCTTCATCGGCTATTAAAAATCATCGTCAGACCGATCAGGCAGTGGACTAGCCTCAGTCCTGCAATCAGTAGGTGTAACATCAAAGTGGACTTGGCGCCGGCTTATAAGCGGAAGTGACGTAACCCGTAAGAGCTGTGCATGCGCGGACCGTTCGCGATGTCGATGAGATAGTACAACATCTGCAGTGCAGTGTGCAAACCCGCAAAAATTTTTACATGGAGTGCGCCCCAACGTCAGCTCGTGAAAATGCGACGTGAAGCCGGCCTATGTGTAGACACAAAATTGCGGGCCAGAGGTATGTGTAAAAGGTTTTAATTGTCTCGAGGCGGCTTCAAATTGCAGGCGTGAAGCCGGCTGCGGGGCCGCCTTTGAAAGCCAACACATGTGTAACAGGGGTCAAAGTTTAGTATATAGGCTAGAAAGGTCTAAAACTGAGCAAACATCTGGATGTGAGCTTAAAGGGAAATCCAACCTTAATAGCAAGTTGCTTTGAAAGAAAGAGGAAAAATAAGAGAAGCAGATTGGTGAAAGTTTGAACGAAATTGGACAAGCAATAAGAAAGTTCTGAATTTTTGAAAGTTGTAATCACTATACATATGGGAATTTCAAATCGGCCGAATAGGTTATGTTACTGTGATGTAGCTGTGGACAACTCCCCCATTCGCTCCAACACATAAAAATACAAATGTCACTTTTTTTCAAAATGTATTACTCAGTAGGATCATGAGGACCTATAACAATATGCTATCTCCAATATATTTTGAGTACTGCCCGAGGGTAAAAGAAAACCGCAAAATTAATATTTTTGTGTACGACAAACAGGAGAGTTGTCCACAAAAATTTCAAAATCGACACACCAAATTGCCAATTTGAGATTTGCATAGATGTAGTGATCTCATTTCTTAAACATCCATAACATTCTTAGTCCTTGTCCGATTCTTTCAAACTTTCACCATCCTGTTTTTCTCATTTTTCTGCTTTCACACAAATCATCTTATTACCAAGGTTGGATTGCCCTTTAAATTAAAATGTTTCTTCATATAATTTATTGTTCAGATACCTTGCTCCCCTTTGTTTCTTAATTAAATGCTGCAAAACTGTCTTCTGTATCGGAATGTTTCAGTATTGGACTACTGGTAATATAATTTTACCAAGACAAATCACTTTCAGCTATGTGTATAATGCATAATGCATGATGAATGTTGAAAATATTTCACTATGTAGTATAAATTGCATTTATAAAGCTATGAGAAGGACATGAATAAATTTGTGTACTATTTGTTTTAAAACAAAAGTTTTAAAGTGTGCTCATGAATGAAACAACTGGAAATCAGTATGCAGTATGAACAAACTCGTATTTTATATAATATTTACCTATCAGTTTGATTGGAGGAATGATCGATTGATTGAATAAATATTTGATTGATTGATTAGTTGGTTGATTGGTTAATTTGTTGGTTTTTGATTGATTGATTGATTGGTTGGTTTTGTCGACTGATAGATTAATTGGTCAGATGGGTAAAGGACCCATCAATAATAATTATCAAGCTTAGGATTGAATGGAGGAATGATCGATTGATTGATTGGTTGGTTGGTTGGTTAATTTGTTGGTTTTTAATTGATTGGTCTCCTCCACTGATAGCTTAATTGGTCAGATGGGTAAACGACCCATCAGTGGTTATTATCAAGCTTAGGACTGATTGGTGGGATGATCGATTGAATAAATATTTGATTAATTGATTGGTTGGTTAATTTGTTGGTTTTTGATTGATTGATTGATTGGTTGGTTGGTTTTGTCGACTGATAGCTTAATTGGTCAGATGGGTAAAGGACCCATCAATAATTATCCAGCTTAGGATTGATCGGTGGAATGATTGATTGATTGAATAAATATTTGATTGTTTGATTGATTGATTGGTTTTGTTGACTGATTGCCTAATTGGACAAATAGCTAAAGTACCAATCAGTAATGATTATCAAGCTTAGGATTGATTGGAGGGATGATCGATTGATTGAATGATTGATTGATTGATTGATTTGTTTGATTGACTGATTGCTTAATTGGTGAGATGGTTAAAGAACCGATTGAATAAACCTTTGATTTGTTGATTCACTTGACTGAGTGTTTTGTTCGTGGAGGTGTTGGTAAGATGACTGAGTGATTGAATGCTTGATTTTATTGACTGATCCAAATTCATTCATCAGATTCAATTTCAGGAACAGGGTGTGAAATACCTTCAAACCCGTGCTGAAAAGACAAGTGATAATTAGTCTCAAATAAAGTGAACAGTTCCCATCCAATATTAGACATTACTTCTGCTCTACAAATTTCTTTATAGAATTTGACAAAATGGTACCTGTATTGTTACCTGCTAGTTTAGTAGTGACGAAATATACAGAGTGTAATTTTTGCAGAATTAGACCTCACTATTACGCAAAAGAAATTTATTTTTTTATGAATCCGTCATGATCAGAGACCAACTCAAGTGTTGTTAAACTCATACTTTACTTGAAAGTTAAAGTGATCTAGTAAATTTACTATTTAAAAATTTTAGAGACAGTTTCGGAGAGATAATGAATGTTCTAAAGTAGAAATCACCAGATAAAAATTAATCGAACTTTAATATACCTTTACGTATACAACAAATTATACATTAACAGCATTCACTAGCATAACGAGTAACCGTAAATGGCTTCACAATCTTACACTTCTGTTAAAATTCGGAATGCAGTAAATTGAATGAATTCGCTAAAAGTGAATCTAACCCTTCAAAGTATGAAACCTTTCAAATAAAACATTGTTATTTTCCTTTTTTTTGCTGCACTAATACATAAAGTTGAGATGCTCAGGTTCTTGATATTTCATCAGCAGAAGGTATCGAGTAAAGCAAAAGGCTTAACGTTGGTTATTCAAAGAGAAATAGCAGATTTATTCAGTCTGTAATAAAACAAAAGTTTCAAAAAAAATTTGGTGCATCTATGGACATGTACATGTGAAACAGAACACCAATTAGCTCCACTGAAATCTGGATAAAATCCAAACTTAACATTTTCTTAAGGCTTACAGTCTGGGTGAACTATTCTGTTCCACTTGAAAAGAAAGTTGGATCTTCGGAAGATAAGCACTACTGTCTAATAGTTTATTCAGAGTTGGTAATGTCAAGTCATGTAAAAGCAATACTCATCAATAATCCTTGGCTAGGAAACGGTAAACATGTGAAAATAATCAGCCATTACTCAAGGTTATTATTCCACACTCAACAGTTCCACAGCTTAACATAACTTCAAGAGTTATTGCAAATGCTGGCCTTTTAACGACTTCTTGTTAGTATTTCTACATTCTTCCAAAGACAAGGCAATCAAGCAATTCTTGTTTGATCCCTACTTCATTAACCAATAGCAAGAATTACGTTTTACCATTCCCCTGCGACTGATGTGATTTCTTCTTCCTTTTCCTTCTAGATCTTCTCTTCACTTTTCTATCATCTCTTACTGATGTTTCTCTTAATTTATGTTCCGAACCTGGTAAATCATCATACGTGTTCCTTTCATGCCTGTCATATGATGGATTTATTTGTTCCTCTTGTAGCACGTATGGAGTGGCACCACTTTGTTCAATTGTGATTCTCTGAGGGTCTGGTTGTCCCTTCTCTCCTCGAAGAGCACAGGTCTTAGAAGACTCCTGTCGGTCTCTTTTGCTATCAGAAGGGTCCACAGGATGCATTTGTCTATATACAATAGGGGTGCTGATATCAGCAGACAGTCCTCGATCATCTCCTGTTGAATCTTGGTGTCCCCTCTTTCCTGGATGCTGATCGTAGGTCCTAGAGGATTCCTTTGACCTTTGTTCGGGGTCTGGAGATGGTAGATGTCCATAGATCTTGGGCCCTCTAGAGGTCCCGTGCCTTGCAGCACCATCCTTGATTGAGGCCTTCATATAATGAATTGTAACAACAACCAAAAAAAAAACATTCATGATGCTGATTGATGAACTAGCATCTAGTAGTTTGAATATGTTTAAGGGAAATGAAATTGTTGGTAGGCTTATAATGGTAGCAAAGTGGTTAGGACCTTGATATAACAAAAATTATATTAAAATATAATGAGTAGAATTATTGTTTTATCTTTTATAAATTATTATTGTTATACGAGAAATTGAAAGATATGAAAGTAACAACTGGAAGAAGAATTCTTCCGAAACAGAAATACTAAAGCACTGCCTTCCAAAGGAAATGACAGGTAAAGTTCATTAAAGACACGAAATCTGGTAAAACAACAGTCTAAAAATGAACTTTGAAGGTTATTCTGTTTACGAAATGCATTCAGAGAATAAATATATACAAAAGAACAAGACCCGGCAGGTTAACCCAAATTTACTCGCTGTTCAATCGCCTTCACTTTCTGGTCATTTAAACAAAGTAAATACAAATACAAACATTTTGACACAAACCTCTTGTTCAGAAGGCAGGCTATGTTGATGGGATCTATTTCTGCCCGTTGTTTTCCTATATCTTCTCTTATGACTTGATGACGGGCCAGACATTTTATTATTCAATGCTGTGTTCCTTTGTGACGTCATATCAACCGAAGGTTTCCTGGTCTTCGTATTGTTACTGTAGTATCTTCCTATCTGAGACCAGCTGTCCATGGTACCATCGTACAGAGATGGTCGAATTGAAGATCGATCCGTGGACGACATCTTCCTGGAGCTTCGCTGGTAATCAAGAGATCTTCTGTGCTGCTCTTCTATCAGGGTCTGGTTGCCGACCAAAGAAACATGTTTGATAGGTTCTAATCTCATGTGCTCAAGAACAATGTTACCAGTCCTGGAACTTCTCTCTGTCCCACCGACACTCCCCATGGAATACCCCATGTGACCTGACCTTGAGGCTGACTTTGACAATGACCTTGTAAGTTTCAGATCAAGGTCATTTTCCTCAATGGGAATAGACAAGGTATCCCTTCTGTCTCGTTGTTGAGCCGAGCTGCTGCCGATGGGTCTGGAGTCGGTTCCAATGGAAGTGGACATGGTTCGTCGACTCTGGTCGGTACTGCTAAGGTTCGTTCGCCTCCTCCAATGTTCTATGCGCCACCTGAATTGAATTGGATCGAAACCCCCATTCATTTTCTTCTGACAAAATAAAGTACAATGTGTTTGAAAAGATAAAACCAATATAGCTAATATGAAAGAAAGAAGCGAATTCACAAAGAGCTGAGTTTGTGTTGAGAACGTACACCAAGGAAAAAAACAACAAAATAAAAAGAAATCAAACAAAAACCCTCGCCTATTGCCTTAGGTGTCGAATTGTTCTAAAGGTATAACTCGTGCGAACAGTTTCTCGTTTTATTATTGGTACTAAAGCGGTAAAGCCATTAGGGAGCGTTCATCTCATTTTGAAGTACCTGAATGCAGAACTGGCACTTGTAGTCACTTCTGATTTGATTCGACTTATGGCATCCTCTCCCTTACTGACTCGTTCCCTTCTTGTCTGATCTCCATGATTTCTTACACCAAAGTCCCTCTCAGGTCGGATCTGGGACACGGATGTGGAGGTCGGTACTGATAAAGCTGCCATGTGCTCTCTCCGCTGGAAACACATGGAACAATAATACATACATGTATATCATTCAAATCAGGGCCTCTATAAAAGGTTCACTGATCTTTACCTACAACTGAATAACCCCTGGATTTTATGCTCGCGGTATAAGAAAATGGCGGTGTTTTTAATCGAGATTGTGTATATGATCTCATGATGCATATCTATGGATCTTTACAGATAAGGTAACTGTTCCAATATCAAATGTTGACCCTTTGTAAATCAGCGATCCTACAAAAGCTACTCGTAATCTACAAAACTATTATTATTACTAAAATATTTAAATTAAATAATCATGCTCTGGTAGATTCTCAGAAATGTTCTAAAAGTTACATGTCAACAAGCTTATAGGAAACCCGTCAAAGAGAGACATATCTGAAGATAAATTGTATATTACCCCATTTGTTGGCTGACTTACCCAACTGTCTCGTGAAGCATGTTTGAGGGCGGTTTTCATTTGAGAACAGATGAAGTTATGCGCTACAACGAACCCTAGACTCTGAAAAAACAACAAAATCATTTCTATCTCAAATTCTCAATGGTCCAGAAGAAACATCCATAACAGTTATCACATAATTATTCCGCATTTCAAGTTAGTTCATAAATCGACTGCATATCAGATTTCATTAAAAATTTACTTTGGATAAACAAGTATAAGTATCTCCCCGTTATTTAAGGCTACATTTTTCACATAAAAATTCATAAAACAAGAAATGTCATTTATCGGAAGGAAAATCGAACAAATATTTGATATGTCACAATTTTGAGAGATAATGTCACAGATCTGTTGTTACAACGCATGTGACGAACAAAGAAACATACATGTATATTCCCCGTCAAATTTTGTTCGTGTGGATGTACTTAGTACAGTAGTTCTATTTCATTGGATCACGCATAACGTGATTATAAGTATATAAAGAAGTGCGCTGAGTTTTATTTAACATTGATTTATATTAATACTTCATATAACGGTTTCCCTTGTCACTCTACCTGTGTGATTGCAAGGGCGCAATAGATGTATCGTAAGACAGACGACGAAGTTCTGGTCAAGAAGAGTAAACCACATGTCCAACATAGAACCAGAACAATTAGACACACGATGTTGCACTGGATCTCGGATCTACAGGGAATCAAAGATTAAGACAATCAATGGGATTGGTAAATTTTTGTGAGCAACCCAAAGGCTTACCAAAATGAAAGAGATGACAATACAGTGTTTTCGGGGAGGTGTAATACAGTCAGAGTGCCTGATGATGGTTAATAATTTATTATTATGGGCCTGCACTTCGGTTAATTTTACCAATATTTTATTGATATATTGTAATGAGTAAAGTGACGATGATTATAAAGATGGTGTTGACGGTCCTAATGGTAGTCTGAAACTTGACATTTCCTTTCCTCACTAGAGGGTGAGACCAAATGGCAGAGTTTGTATTTGTGACACCGGAAAATGGAGAATTTTTCTTTATTCGTACAGTAAAAATTATGATTTAGACCGAGGACATTTTTCTCTAAATGAAAAAAATGCACGCGCCTGATCCCACTGTACCAGTTTTTACATGGTTTTCACGTTTGTTTTTTAAGTGGCAAATACTGAGGAATGGAAATTTTGACTTTATTCATATGTATTTTCCTCTTTACATTATACTTGAAAAGTCGTTCCATTGATTCAAATAGGGGAATGTTGATTATTATAAATGTAGGCATTACAAATGCAGAAATACATGTACCTCAAAAACACATTAAGAACCACAAGATAGCATATAACTAATAAAGTTCTTATAAACGTGATAAAGTGACATCCCGACAAGTTTACCTTATTCCTTTTTTGTGTGGTTTTCTCCTGAAATTTCCCCTTGGAAATGTTCTCCTCGACCTTCTAAGATGCGGATGCAGAGCAATCAACAAACATATGTTGATCTATGATAGTAAATGAAATTAGAATAATAATTTAGCAGTCAACCATAAAGATTTATGACCGACATCGATGAAAGGTTAATTAAAGATATGAAACTATACACTTTTAATTAAATAATAATAAAAAACAAGAAAGGCTGATAGTTCTAAATGCTGTATGATCATCATTCTTAACCCTTTTTTATGGCTTATAAAATAGATATTCAAAGAAGAACATTCATCTAGGTTTTAAGTAATGCTTTTCATGACATATTTTGAAATTATAGTTTGGGAAGTTTTTAGGAAATGTGAATGTTAATGTACATAGATCATATTTCAATCCCAAATCGGTAATAATATCACAAAGTTATATAATCAGATCATTCGAAAGTATCACAATTTTTACACTCTATATGTGAATAACCATAAATGAATATAGTTATTTTACAGCTTACCAATGCAATCAGTGCTGTAGCAACAATAGCGGATAATTGTGCATTCTTCTGCAACCAACAGTGTCTGAGAGACAAAGGGAATAAAAGTTAAATCACACACATATTTTACCTCGGGTCCTCTACCATTCAATAAGCCCTTCAGAGTCTGAAATCTGTGGCACATATTTAATATGATATTTCAAGACGGTTAATCATTATTGTACAGCTGCTAACAGAAAGTTCACTTTTCTTAATAAAACACAGCGCCCTATTTCAAAGAGTCTTAGCTTTCTTGACAAGGTTTTATATTACACACGGAATTACACACTGTTTAAAAAAATGTATTCATTCTGTAGATCTCCTATATCCCTTTCATTTTTCTCTAGTAAAAAATCGAATGATCACTGACGTGACTCCCCCGGGTGGTGTAAATACAAATTCAGAGTGAAAATTCGCTCTCTTCTTTTCAGAGAGCAATCAATATTCACTTGATATTCACTCCTAAACAAGTGATCAGTGACGTGACTCCCGCGGAAGTGAAATAAAGAGAAAATGCACCCTTTTTTTTAAGAGAGTAGGGCATGTTTCTGTTCCAAGCACCTGAATAACCATAGTGAATGAAACTACTCACCCACTCGCTCCACCAAAGTCATCAATCCAGAATGCCAGGCTTATACCGATGGGTAGGAGTGGAGAGACTGGTTTTCAGCACAAGATGAAATTTAGAAATAAATCAAGCCACAGTTCACAATAATCCCTCAATTTCTGATAGAGCAATTGCGTTAAAATCTCATTTAAACTGGCTAAATTTGGTCTTTGTATATTCAAATGCCATAGCGCTAGCACTATTATTGCGGAAACTAACATTCTTCATTACAATTAATTTATACAAGGTAAAAATTCAAGATATTGAAACTTACACAATATGAATTTTTCAAGCATTCATATTTCTGTGCTTTGGGGGGGGGGGGTTACTTATAATCTTTTCAATATAAATGTAAGTGGGGAAAATAGTTGAAGGATATTCATTTTCATCATCCTGATGGGCCTAATATTTTTTTCTTTAAAAAGTGTAGGATCTTTATTTCCCAAGATTTAACTACGATTATTTAACCAAAATAATATTGTACGAGTGAAAGGACCATCCGAAAGTAATTTTTTAATTCAATGATTTCTATACTATACAGTCTATAATAACTAAGCTAAACTCTCTCTAAAGTGACCTCTCTGCCGCGTGATTCTGTGTCACGTTCGCACCGCAATAGGTCACTGGGCGAATGCCCCCTTTGTCGCGAGCAAAGTACACAGTCTTATACAGAAATTCGTTGTATTCCAACATGAAATGTGCAACTGATGTTAGATTTATAGATGACTTACTCCAGCCAATAATTTGCCAGAGCCAATAGCGCATTGCATGCTGTCCTCCTCTCGTTGATAACTTCACGCACAGGTAGACAGCGCCCTCTACGTTTTTGAAGAATTGACAGATGATGCCGTAGTAAGTCAAACCAGCCAATACTTGACATGTGACCTATAAATGAGAGATCATTCCGTTGTACGTATGTCAACGATTCCAATTCTTAGTGGAAGATAATAATCATAGTCCTTAAATAATCGAAAGTGTAAACAGAGATAGTACATTCGTGACCCACATTTGAAGGTTTAACAATATCTCACATAAACTGTGAGAGACCACTTATGCATTATACAGTGTGATTCAATAAAAAGGAAAGCCCCAATATCTTAAAAAACAGATGAAATCGCTGAAAATATAATAGTTGATAATGTTATTTTTTAAGTTCATAGGCTGTTCACCAATATGCGATCATGGATGACTGGGCACTGGCGATTTTTAGAAAGCGTGTTTAAATCGTCTCTGCCCAAGTTTAGGCTGAATCAATGATGATGTTCAGGAGTTAATTTTGTGAGTGTATTCAATTGGAATGGAGATCATTCAATCAACCCTAGGTTGACCATTCATTTTATTCAAACCTTCGGCAGAGGAAAATTTGACATGAATGAGGAAAGATGTAACTGTTCTGCTGTCCATGGTCGGATTTTATTAATCAGTTTGTCAAACTAAGGGAAACATGATATGCTACAATTCTATTAAAGGGATACTCAACCGCAGACTGTGGACGTTTTTATGCCGCGCGAGGGCACCGTGATCGTTACATGATCATGCCGTTGCCCCGCGGGGCGCAAACTTCGGATAGACTGGTCGCCGCGCAACATGCATTCTCAGCCTGGGCTCGAGCTCGAGCTCTCGTGCGAGATTCGGTCGGCTTCGTGCGGCCTGAAATGTAATTGCAGTAGTCCGACGGACGCGTTCGACGCACAAACTTTGTGTACGAGTAAATGGGGCTTACACAATCTTGACTTTCCCCACGGCCGCCTGGTTGCGCATCCCTTTAAATCTATAAGTACTGATTGCAACAATATTTAGTGTTGAATCAGGGTTCCCTCTTTATTGCCTCACACTGTATAATCTTGCTGGGAAAGTTCTAAGAAAACATTTGAATCAAATTTTTACTGGTTAACTATTCACACTAGACATGAATAAATCAAACATCATTTGGGCCAGAGTACTTCTAAAGGCCACCGCACATTTTACGATCGGTCTGCGATCCAATTTGTGAAATAAATCGCTAATTAACTAATGAATTCTACCCTATCCAGGTTTTGAAAAGTAATATGAATACTAAACATAGGGTTTTGGTGAGCTGTCAGCTTTCTACAGGGAATAAGGGCAAAATTAGTTTCAAATTGTAGGCAGTCGTACGATTTTTGTGACGTCACTACGACTTGGAACCGATTTGGCCCTTCCACCTACTAGAAAACTCGGCAAAGGCCATATTATCGATTTTACTATCTGTATGAGTATTCAGACCCTCAATCAAAAATATTTTCGTTTTTAAATGATTTGTCGAATGATATTATATTTTCTTCTGAAATCGTATCGCAGACCGATCGTAAGGTGTGCAGTGGCCTTTTAATAGTTGAAAGTTTCTGTGAACGCCCCTTTTCTGGAACCATTTATACCACAAACGAAAATGGTTCGGTTAGATCGAACGTTACAATCTGGCCGGGAATTCTCGAGGTTACTGCTCAAGTATTTTGGTAAAGTTTCGAAACCGTCATTCTTACCCCAGTGAAGATCTTTATCGATGGTAGGATGACAGATGCGAAAGCTAGAATGCTGGCTATGTCTTGAGATACATGAGCACAAATTATTCCACCATCAATGTATCTAAAGATTCAAGAAAACAGATGATCACCGTCGAACAAGAAATCAAGTAAATTCTCAAGAGTTCAAAATAAACGATGATTATAAACTTCTGTATTATTATTTATTTATTTATTTATTTATTTATTTATTTATTATGGTATATGATGATTGCCCAGCAGCACAGCGGCTGAAGGGGTCAATTTACCATCAGATATATATGTGCATATGTACAATAGAATGGCATCAAATATATAAAAAGATACATAATTGGAAGCAAAACGAAAATACTATGATTTACGCTACACAAATAATAAGATAACAAGTGTGAAAAGTGAGAGAAAGAAAGAAAAAGTAAAGAATATGAAAGAGAAAGAAAGAAGGATATAGTTAGTTTTTTTTTATTTGTGTATTAAACAAAAATCGAGTCAAATTACAACACATATACGATTCAAATTATTGAAGCAAAATAAAGAAAAAATATATATATATATATATATATATATAGTAAAAAAAAAAAAAAAAAGTCGAAAAAAGAAAAAAAAATATAAAAAGGCATAACTAAAATTACATAGTTGCAGAGATAAGTGGCAAAAAAGTACTTCTCAATAATCAAATATATAGTTAGAGAGAAACGAGAAGATTTGGGAGGAATACATAAATATAACCAAGATAGAAAGCCATAACCATGCAAAATGAGTCATTACATCTAGGCATGGAATCTGAGAAGTGAAAATGTTTGGGATGCAAAGCGTGGGGAGGGGGGGGGGGGAGTTTATTTCAAGATTCTGGCAAGGTGAGGGATGGTGGGTTTTCGATATCGTTCTGTATTGCATTTAATTGTAGGGAAGCCAGTCATGTTACGAAGCTGTCTTGCATTTGAATTACATCTAGGGACGGGAAGAAGGTGTTTGTGGTGATCAGAGTTTTTTAGTTTTTGTCCAAAGCTTAATTATTGCCCAGCACGATCCCTGACATATACACAATCCAATGTCACACAGATGAAAAGCAAATATTGATGAAAATCAACATAAAAACCGGTACAAAGAGGGAGCAAGGAGGGGCAACCTGCACAGGTGCACTCACTCTGCTATCATTCTGTCTACAATCATTACTATTATTAATATTATTATTATTTATTTATTATTATCTTAATTGTTATTATTACTATTATTATTATTATTATTATTATCATTATTGTTAATACTACTATCATCATTATCTTTATGATTATTACTAGTAGTAGTAGTATAGGAATAATATAAGTAGTGGGAGTAGCAGTATGTAGAGTTAAAAACGATTATTATTATTAATATCATTATAATTATAGTTTTCTTTATCATTATTAAGCAAACACATAAGTATTACACCGACGTCATTCTACAAAGATGAACGATCTATCGAAAGACATAACTGATAAAATAATTATGCTGTTTATCTTCCAAATCTTTAGGTTTCAACAATGCATTGTTTTCTAAATTTCTCTTAAAGTTAGAGTGAGATTAAACAAAGTTTAAAAACCCATTTGTGTAGGAACATACAAAGCCTGTATGTTGTACAATGAATAACCATAAGAAATTAGAATAATATAAAAACGCCCCTTTTCTCACCGTTCCTTAATGTAGAATTGTAAGGGAGTGCCCCCTCACCCCTCCCTCCCTCTTACCTGAATACAAAATGCAGTAGAGTATCTACGACGAGAATCAAGCAAGCTACACCGGTTAATACCAAGTGAATGACATCAATACTGACTGGGGACGTGTCCTGTAAAATATATACAATGATAGAAAATAACTCTGGGTGTATCTAACATTAGGTCTTCTTTATTAGTTCTAACAATTAGGTTCAGTTCCGGGAAAGGTAAAAAAATAATTTGTGAGCTTTCTCATTCTTTTTATGTTAGTTTGGAAGATTATCATAGTAGATATGTCCCCTTAACAGGATTGCTCTTCAAATGCTCTCACATTCAAAATATGACAAGAAACAGGTGAAATGTTCCGACCGAACATTTGTGTGTAGTCCCATATACACATTTATGTGTGCAGTGCATGTGACTCTCAACAGGAATGAGTCAATTTCTTATCATTTTGGTGATTCCAAAACCTTATAGCATACACCAATTCTTATTTGCTATATAAGCAACCTTTCTCAATTGCTTTGACACAGTTTCTTTCACATTTCAATCTCATGACCAGGGGCCCGTTGCATAAAACTTACCATTAATGGTAACTCTGCTATCAATGGTAACTACCATGGTAACATTACTCAACAGCCAATCAAAATCAAGGTTTCCATGGGAGTTACCATTAATGGTAAAGTTACCGTTAATGGTAAGTTTTATGCAACGGGGTCCAGAACTCAACTTTATCTTTAATCAAGTCTTTATTCAACAAAGAACTTAATACATAATAATTAACAGGACCATGGTCCCATTCCAAACTCATGACAGGTCATATACGATTACAGCACAATACAATATACAGCAACACATTAAACAGCATGCAATAATTCACATTTTCGTAATATACTTCCAAGTTATGTGACAGTTAATTGGACTGAATAATATCACTGCGATGAAGTGGGTGTGTATTCTAATTGTATTACATAATCAAATATTTCCCTTTTTACGGAAAAAACAAAAACGTTAGAATGCATTCAACAGATTAACACTCGTCAAGAATTAGACATTTAAATGCGTAGTACCACTTCTCATACAGTTATCGTGATTTGTAATCATGTGATCTGTTGGTTTGTGAAACCGACAAGCATATTATCACAGTTCTAACCAGCAAATATCAGATTCATAACTTTCAGGTTGATAAACCAATCATAAACCAATGATAATATTGCAACCCAAGTGCTAGGGTGGGATACGGAATTTGTCTGGATATGGTCGAAATCACATTACGACTTCATAAAAGATATCCTCATAGTCCTACCTGTTCAATCTCTAGGAGTGCAAATGTTGTCATGTGGCTGCAGCAACATGTTGTGGAACGGTTGCCCTTTGCTTCTAGCCAACAACCATCCGTTGACCATTCCGACTCACCACTGGTAAGAAAATGTAAATATAATAATGCAAGATTACACATTACTTAATGTTTTACACTCTGGAAATGCATTTGAGCAAAATGGATGTTTATTTATCTTACTCGAATTTTCGACGCACCTACTGTCTTCCTATACGTGAAATATAATCTGTTAATCACGTAAAGATAGCATTACTGTCTGTTTCATCTACATTTAAGTCAAACTTATCGTTTCGAATGCTGATGTATTCCATCATGATTCCGAATAATTAAAAGTAATCATTGCAATGGTGTGATTAGTCATATCTCAAAAGGAAGCAAGCTATTGGAAATGGTTTTAAATTTCCTGATTTTCACTGTATTTTTTACAATTCTTTTTCGATTGAACTGAGTGATGTGAACTATATCGGTTTTTCATCTGTACAAAATTTGAACAGCGCCACCTTGAGATTATAATTTGAAAATTGATTGCATTTTATTTTGAATTTTGACTAACAGCTGTTGGGAAAATTGGCACATTTTGGATTTCAAACTATTATTTTTGACGTTGCACATGTGGAAAATTGCCTACAGATACATTCAAAGCTTCTACAAACTAGAATGGGGTATGATGGAAAATTAGAGGCACAGACACTTATCAAATCCTGTTGAAAGATGGCGCCATTAGGAGCTTCAATTCAGTGCCGTATATAGATAGAGTCTGGCCAACTCGGCTCCAGTTGGGTAACAACATGGCGCATATTCCTTTGTTGCAAGCTTACATAACAAAGGAATATACGCCATATTGCTACCCAACTGAAACCGAGTTGGCCAGACTCTCTCTATATACGGCACTGCTTCAATTTACTGTCACTTTAGAAGAAATTTCACAACTTGCTTTTGACCATGGTTCAACATCAATTCACATTGGCTTCATATATTGGTAGATGATAATGGTTTATTGTCCTTACGGCTATTCTACTCACGTAATTGATCTAGCGATGAATGCACACTGCCAGCTACTGTTCTGATCCTGCAGACCAACCGAATAGAGAGTATTAAAGTGAAATCATTCGAGTAAGAAATAAAAGATATCAAAACAAAATAGTGTACGTTCCTCTTCCAAGAACTTCAATTTGCCCACATAGTACAATTTGGCATGGGTCAGCAACATGCATAAATGTTTAAAATAATAGTTTACAATAGTTGTTTGCAGTAATAGTTTTAAATAATTGTTTGCAATAATAGTTTAAACTAATACTCTTCCTGTAATATAAAATATGAACCTCGTAATGCTATGGATAATTTTCGGTTTATATATTATGTCACTCGAAGTCGGTTTCAGGTTTGTTGTTTGTTGTTGTTTTTGTGGGGTTTTTTTTTTTTTTTTATTTCAAAGGTACACGATTACTATTCAGTAATAAAAATCTGTTTAAAAAAAACCCCAGCAAACTGACCGCAACACTACTGATTCATTACCTGAGGCCCGATTGTGAAGGACATACAGAATGGTGATTTGTACTGTTTGATATGGTCGCTGGTACTCTGATGAATAGTAGATGCTGTAACTATTGTTGGATATATTTGTGATACGCTGGAATGGAATAGAACAAAATATTAGGCATGATCGGATCAGAGCGGACGTGAACATGATCTTATC
Organism: Heliocidaris erythrogramma; assembly: GCA_025617745.1. Classification (NCBI taxonomy): domain Eukaryota; kingdom Metazoa; phylum Echinodermata; class Echinoidea; order Camarodonta; family Echinometridae; genus Heliocidaris; species Heliocidaris erythrogramma. Next base: position 6,609,603 of record CM046854.1, read on the forward strand.
TTCAATGATAAATTTATATAATCTTCTGTTGCTTTTATCTCACGATAAGATAAATGTTGTAAATATTATTGCTGCCTTACCTAAAATGTTCGTTAGCATAATAACACATTGCCTACGGGAGTCGGGCGGTTCCGATATTAAGCTTATGTGGATGAGAGGATTGAGTAATCAACGAGAGATATTAGTTGATGGATACAGTCATATTTGCATTTGATTTACAGTCATTCTGTTTCAGCCTTACTTCATTTGGCGTAACCTGATGTATTAACAATGGCTTTTCTACTTTTCAACGATGTTGTTTAATGATATTTAGCAGATTAAGTAAGTATATAAAACCAATAAAATCCTGTGCATCTTCTGAAGGTGTGCATTAGTGCGCAGTCCATTTTCAAACAAGTTATACAACTTATCTAGTTAATAGAAAACACTATTTATCCACAAATAATAAGGATTGATGAGAACTTACCTTTGGTCTGATTCTGTTTTTATATTTTTCACCAAATCAGCTATGGTCGGGTAGAAAGCTATAACCAACGTGACTTAAGATGGAGAAATAATTGACAAAAAGTTCATTAAACAACATATAAATTATTTTGACAACCCCAAGTATGGCCTTTTTAACCTAGGCAGTTAATACCCTTCGTCCATTATACTACTTATACGAGGACTACTGTTACAACTATTTTTTTTTACTAGTACTACTTCTGCTGCTCCTGCTGATGCTACTGCTACTTTTAGAACTTTTACTATTACTGCTACTACTACTAATACTAATGGTAATAATGATGATAATAATAATAGTAATAATAACACTACTGCTACTACAATTACTACTAATATTAAAATTACTAATACTATTACTACTGATACTATAGCTAATAATACTAATACTACTACAACAACAACTACTACTACTACTACTACTACTATTTACTCCTTTTTCTTCTGCCTATACTAGTAATGTTATTAGTGATAATAATTATATTGATAATAACCATAATAATAATGATAATAATAATAATGATAATAATAATAATATAATTAATTATTGTGATAATACAAGTACTAACAATAATAATAATAATAGCGATGATAATAATTACGTACGTACATACATACCTGTGTCATTGAGCATGTCATTGAGAGTATAGAAGTCAGAGTTAATAACTATTTCTGCATATCCTCCAATAAAAGTTTCTCCTTCATATAAATCAGTGTGGAACTGCATCTTCCTGAAATCTGAGTTTGGGTTCATAAAATCAATGAAAATATGATGAGACTCTCTTGATGTATTGCCTTGAGTTGCTTCAATTTGGCCCATAATTGAGTCCAAGAACATCAGGGGTTTTTTTTTCCTTTCTTTCTCTTTTCTTTAGTTTTCTTTTTCTTTTCTTTTTTTTTTTGTGGGGGCTCTGACATATACAATGAAAAACGTCATCAATATTGTGCTTTTATCTTTTTCAAGAGGAACCCAACAATGACTGATTTAGCCCCAAATTCACAAAGGAGGTTTAAACCTCCGTAAGCGTACTAAAATAAGCGTAAATAAGCGCATATTGCCCATGCGCGCGCTCAAAGAAAATGTATGATTGGATTGGATTCCATGCGCACGTACGCTTAAAACACCCAGGAGGGGGTTTAAACCATGGTTTAAACCAAACCTCCTTTGTGAATTCGGGCCTTATACATGTAGTTTGGAATAAGTAGGTTGCCATTTTAGAAACGACATAGTTTGATTCAACAAACCTCGAGTAATGACAATAAACGAGTTTATACATAATATAGAAATGATGGTAATGAAAATAATGATAATTACGAAATTCGAATCGATAAAACATTACGTGGAGAAGGTTTACGGTTCACCTTGTGGTTAGTCCTGAAAAGGACTCTTGAGTAAGAAGGAGAAAGTGGAGAAAAGTTGATAGGAGAAGAAAAGGAATGCGAGATAGACGGACAGTCAACCTGTCCGAAACGTCGAGTCTTCTCCACTCTCAGCCTTCTCATCTGGTTTACAGTCCTTTTCAGGACTTCACACTTTCAAGAAAGATTACTTCTACACTCTCTGAATTTCTATCTCGCCTTTCCTTTTCTTCTCCTTTCAACTCTTCTCCACTTTCTTCTTCTTACTCAATAGTCTTCTTCTTACTGAATAGTCCTTTTCAGGACTAACCACATGGTGAACCGTAAACCTTCTCCACGTTATCAGTACTACCATGCAAACCTCTACCTTCAAAGATCATCCGATAAAACATTATAGCAACAAAGTCTTGGTTATAATAGTAACGATAACTGGAAAAGTGTAATGTAAATTATTATTGTAATGTTAAGATACCAGTCTGAAACGATTAAAGAAAATTACCAATGTTTTCGTAGATTCCTTCGAATGTCTTCATATTTCGAGAAGGATTCAGACTTAGATGACATTCGTTGCCAGAGGTTCTCGCTGCAAAAGTATCTACAGCTTCGATCAGCTTTACAGCTTCCTCCCCAGCCTAAGGAATAGTTTGATTTGGAAATGTATTGATTAAAATGACCATCCAGCTCAACGTTGAGAACCAGGTGCAAAGCTAGGATCATTCTTAGATAATATCATTATAATAGGAAAAACAGGGTTAATTTTCAGTATCATCCAAGGCAAGAATTGTATCGCAAAGTTTATCAAATGTTGTATAGAAAACAAAATTCATCAAAATGACAGTGTGGTATTCCATATACATTTATTCGTAAAGCATCGATTTTTAGATAATTGGGGTAAAATGGTGTTTTCAAAACTTAAAACTGTTATGATGAATTTACGCTTCTTGTTTACATCAGTCCTGAAAAGTAATGCTTAAATCATCAACAGGAAATCTCCATCCAATTAATAATTCATCGGATTTCAAAACAACTTTTATCTAGCCTAATATTAGCAAATGAAGAGGAATCAGTCCCAGTTTATATCCAATTTGAAAAATTAAATATCTTCGGGTGTTGTTTATTGAGACTTACTCCGGGTATTTGACTCCATTTCTGTACGTTTTCCGCGAGAAGAATAGCATTCACCGTTTGCAGGAATAGCTGGTTATATGGACATGTGATCAGGAATAAGGAAGATATGACATGACATTCATTAATGTAATACAAACACAACCATTTGATTGTGGCGCCATAAATTGATACATTGATACATTAATAGCTAACAGTATTTCTTTTCTTGAATTGTATTATAGTAATCAAACAGTTGTTTAACAATACAAATCAATATTCAGAGAACATTATTATTTCCATGAGTAAGCTGCTCCAATTGCAGGTTATCTTGCCGGTAAACAAAAACTAGATATGCAACAAAATTATTATTTTGTAAACAAATTTTTAGGCATTTTACTCCCAGTGTTAAAGATCGTATGCTCGATCTGTAATGACTGGGAGTAAAATGCCTCAAAATTTGTTTACAAATTAAAAATTCCTCCCATCAAGCTTCTTCGTTTACTAAAGATTATTATTATTAGTAAACGAAGAAGCTTGATGGGAGGGATTTTAATTTGTAAACAAATTTTTTTAAGGCATTTTACTCCCAGTGTTAAAGATCGTATGCTCGATCTGTAATGAAAAACACAAGTCAGAAAAAATTGGAACCAGCGGGATTCGAACTTGTCATCTACTGCTTGCCGGGCAGCGACTTAACCACCAGGCTATTCTGGTTCACGGCCAAGTCACGATGAACTGGAATCAAATACCCAAGATCCTCTTCTTTCTGACTCATTAATATTCAAACGGTCCGCCGTAGACAATGGTTAGTAACGAAGAAGCTTGATGGGAGGAATTTTAATTTGTAAACAAATTTTTAGGCATTTTACTCCCAGTGTTAAAGATCGTATGCTCGATCTGTAATGAAAAACACAAGTCAGAAAAAATTGGAACCAGCGGGATTCGAACCTGTCATCTACTGCTTGCCGGGCAGCGAATTAACCACCAGGCTATTCTGGTTCACGGCCAAGTCACGATGAACTGGAATCAAATACCCAAGATCCTCTTCTGCCTAACAAATTCAACGTGACTTGGCCGTGAACCAGAATAGCCTGGTGGTTAATTCGCTGCCCGGCAAGCAGTAGATGACAGGTTCGAATCCCGCTGGTTCCAATTTTTTTCTGACTTGTGTTTTTCATTGCAGATCGAGCATACGATCTTTAACACTGGGAGTAAAATGCCTAAAAATTTGTTTACAAAGATTATTATTATTTTCCTGTTGACGAACATGTGAATTTCCTTTCATTTTTAACGGATGATAGATGTGTGTAACTGTTTGGTTGTTTTAATTCTTTATTCAAATATGCTTTAGTGTACACATGAAATGGAAGGTTTGGTAGTTAACTTGTTTTCATTCTCATAAGCTATATTTTCATTTCATTTCTGTTGATACGCCGAAACGAATCCTTATTTACAAGCACTGCTTTTTATGAAGTATCCAATATTCTAAGGGTGTTATTCATATTAAAGATGTTTGGTGAAAATCGAATTGTTCTTAAATTAGTTAAAAGTAAGGAGTAAATGAATGAATGATCAAGTATGAATCCTATGCTTACATTGCCGTATTCAAGCTGGTATTCAATCAGGCATTCCTCTACTCTACTCGGTAGCTCAGATAAAATCTGCATAGCCTCCACGTATGCAGGCAGGAGATCATTCCCTTGTGTGACGTCATTATGAGCGCTGAGCTCCTCGGCAGAACGTGAGAGGCGATAGGCCAGTCGCGGTAGGTCACGTGGGTCAATGCTCAGTTGATACGAAATTGATATCAACTGAAGACAGATATTTGTTATAAAAATTATGTGACGATGTTAGTAGTTACAAAGGGCCATTGTCTTTGTAAATCTTCTATAGGAGCCGAACATGCCATCTGCATAATGCATTAACAGATCAATTAAACGTACTACTCAACTTCTGGGGGAGTGGTTTGAGGGGGGCGGAGCATATAATAGAATTCTTTCAAAATCTCAAGATAGCCAAAATCGAGATGATCTGAAAAGGGGCATTTAAGTAAAACATTCTCTCAAAAATTAAATATGTAGGTAGGTTAGTGAAATTTTCTTTAAGAAGAGGGGTCGTGAGATATGAACAATACAATAAAAATGTATACATTTTTAGAAAACTAAAAACATACGGTATAACAAATATTTTCTCTTAAGAAGGTCGTATTGTAAGTACCGTCAATGTATTTTAAATTATTGAATATTAGTTTGATCGTTGGCGCATTGAGCACCCTTTTTGAATGGATATGTTGCGCGTTATAAGTCTCTGTATTGTTATTTTTTTTTTCATTTTGGAGGGGGTGGTATTGCGATCGCTCAACTATCCCTCCTTGATTTGTAATTAATGTTTTATTCCATCTAACTCACTCATAAGGAACAAAGATATTAACCACATTTTCTTAATTCCCTTTTCACTTTAGTACTTATATTTATCAAAGTTTTTTTCATTATCTATATACGTACGTTGTCGAGTTGTTGTCCGATAGGAGGTATCGAGCACGCTTGAGTATCGGGTTCAGCCCAAACCCGTGATGACAAGCATAGTCGTGTTATTATCTCTAAAATAAACAATGAAGAATTATTTTCTTCAAGTCATTTTTCACTTTGACAAATTATATTATGTAAAGAGTAGCATGAGTATAAGAAATGAAAAGCACAGTGGTGATGCAGTAAAGGAAGCGCAGAATCCCATGAAGGAAGGAGCTTTTGTTGGGTACACATTAGAGGCAAATATTGAAATGAAGGGGAGGAGAGGTCAGACGAAAAGATGGAGTAAGAGAAAGGGAGAGGGGGAGAAGGGACTGACAGAATACTGCAGCTTTGTAGGGAGATGCTGTATAAACACACTTTAAAAAATTACTCTGACGCATCACCACCCACGGAAAATATCACAAAGCTAAGAGAGCCCATTTTCATGGTAATTAAGCCATTCCATTTTTAAAAGATGTTTATAGTTACCTTCGCATTACCAATATAGGTATTTAAATGCTTTTCATTGCATACTAAACACTGCAGAATAAAGCAAAAATGCAAACATTAAATTATAATACGATATGATACTCGCCCTGTTTTGTTCGTAAAATCTATAAGTGAAATTGAAATTATCTTATAGCTCTATTCCCGCAATATAATTTGTTTACCTATTTCTGGTATATAACTCACCGTATGGATTATCAAGACATTGTGTAACTGCTGTATGTCCAACCTGGGTTTGCTCCCATCGCTGCCCTGCATATATCTCCGCCTTGCATACCTCTGAAAACAAAACATATATTTCAATTGTCGAAAATAAATAAGGGTCTTTCAAAGACATTTGATAAACGATGCCATCTGCATCAAAGATAAGTTTTATAAGTACTAGAACTATTAGAGCATAAGTCAGGCCTAACAGGAAATAAAATCAATGTTTAATTTACCTTTCTTTAAACAAACCTATTCCTAAGCCTTAAGAATGTTAACCTACGAGGTACTACATGACCAAAATGCCTTTAAACTGCTCATGTAAAGGCGTATGACCTGTTGAGATAGAAAGGTGGAAAGAGATAAAAATGCGTTTATTGCAATATATATAGATATACCAGAATTTGCATTTCAATATGGTTTTAAAGATGGAGGAATAAATTAAAAATTTAATGCAAAATAGCATTCACGATTGTACAAGTTGTTTCAGGAAAAACACTGTCGTAATACATGTAAGTAATTTATTGTAACGTTTCAAATAAAATGACTAGCTCCCTTTTGCCCCCTTTTTTTATATTCAGAGTTACGATGTTGCATCTACAGAATAAGAGACTGAACTTACCATCTAGCGTATTTGTGTCATTCAGCGATTCCGCAGCTGTAGGCATTTCTCTTGTGACGGGTGTTGTGCACTTTGGGGTCTGTGCTGTACCATGACCATAAGGTTTGCAATAGGCACTGGCGGTGTTTGTGCTGGAAGGTGTGGTTGCAAGGGCCACCATAGTGGTTAGTGTGGGAGTGTTAGCAGTGACAAAGGAAACAGTGCTTCTGATATTTGGCATTGTTTTTGGTTCAGAATATCCTGGGATGTCTGTGTTTAGTGAACCTGGAGAGGACAGAGATTGTTGATTTCTGACTGCATTTGAATTGGTTAAAGTGCCAAGTGGGTAGACTCTTGAGTGCAATGGTGTCCATCCGTCGAGAATTGTCTGACTAGTTGCAGGAAGGACCAATAAACCAGAGTTATACCCAAAGGTCCATTCGGCTTCTGTACCTGACGACTTGACACTGACATGTGTCACTTCAACTGAGTGTATAGGCTCTGCTGTGCTAGTGGGTGCATTTGTTATTGATAAACCTAAACCAGTCATGATTGATTGGGAATGTTCTGGTGTTTCAGAATGATCTGTTAGAAAACTGCTTACTGATGAAGACGCGTTTTGAGAAACGTCTGCGACTGATTCGATCTGCCTATGAGAAGCGGGTGATGCAGATTGTCTGTCGGATCTGTCGGAGAATGGGACAGAGTTTCCAAACGAAATAGTACTTGGTAAAGTGACCATCGAGAAAAGAGCTTGTGCAGTAAGTGAAGGGTATTTTGTAGATGAAACTTCGTTTTTGGTTGTCATGGTTTTCTGAAAGCCAGTCATGCCAGTAATTACTGCAAGAGGTGAAGTGCGGGACCATTGTGGGTATACAGAAATACCAGGTGTTGTTTGGGCTGCAGTTTCTGTTAACGAGGTATTACTTTTAGTTTGAGTGGCTCCAACTTCGGTATTTGAAAGAGAAACTTTTAGAGACTCGTGCGTGTGCGAATTTGAGTGCAAAGTAGAACGTCCTGACCCGTTGATAATAAATATGGGTGTTTGATTTATGTGTATTAGTGTCTTTTGAAATTGTGTTTGGTTTGTGGTGCGTGTACCGGTATGTCTTTGGGAAACACTGGGAAGTGCATTCGGTTTTTCCTCGGACCTACCATTTGAAGATGTTACTTGTGGTGTGGTAAACTGAAGACTTGGGGTAGGCGTCCATGATGAAGATGTCGGGAGTGAATACGATGGCGATAAGTAGGATGTCGTTGGGAACGGTGTGGTACCATCACTGAAAGTGGACGAACCTGAAGGAAAATACGACGACAGTGATGGCATTAAGCGTAATGATGATGATGATGTGATACCGTCTTGCAAAGAAGATAACCGGGGTAACTCTTCTGACGTAGAACTTTTGGAAATTTCTGGAGAGGACATTGATGCTTTCAGTTCAGCAGTGATGACTGAAGACGATACTTTAGAGTGCTGAATTTCACTCGATATGTCTAGCAGAGTATTGACCTTTGTTTGAAAATTAATAAGAAGATTTGTATGTTCTGAACGTTTTATGTGCGTTCCATCTGGTGTTGATACAGATATTTCTTTAGTAGTGAAATCAGTAGCTGCTAAGGTGTGCAGTAGGGAAATAAAGGAGACCAGTGTTTCTGAGTTCAAAGTCTGTAGGTAATCTTTAGAAGATTTTCTTAAAGAATGTGTTGATAAATCTGCTGCACTGGTTCTCATACTAGGAACAAAGGAAGGAAACGACACGGTGCTGAAGACAGGGGTTCCTATATCACTATAAAGCATAGACAATACAGACTGTGGCACATCTGTCTTTATTATCCGCCGAGTAGAAACTGAATGATCAACTGAGGTTCGCACAAAATTTTGAGTTGATTCTTGGCAAGACACTTCCCCAGAGATAGAGCGCATATCGGACATGTGAATGACAGAATTTCCGGATGTCAATGTATCCTGAGTGATTGCATACATCTCCGAAAGAACGACCTTATTCGTGCCAGACGTGTTTGTAGTCCAGCACGAACGTTGTGAGATTAGGTCACCCGTGCTTGTTGCAACAGACGTGTACTGCCCAGCGGCAGTAACCAAACTAGATACGAAGTGTTCTCCAACAGAGGGGGGCAATAACGTATTGTAATCATTCGTGCCAGAAATGTAAGCATCCTGCATTGTTGTGATGTCATCTGTGCTTAAATAACTTGACAAATCCAGTGTCTTACCGATGGATTCATATTCCGTCACCGTACTCGTATACCGTGGACCCCTTGTTTCAACCGATGTCAACAGACTCTGTTTTTGTCCTTGGGTCGTAGTGTGCGGCAGCGGCGGGATCGAAGTTACTAATGTCTCTAAGACGTCAGATGTCTTACTGGATGGCCATTGGGTTGATGGAGCGCTTAAGAAACCGGATAAGTCACTCGTCAGGAACACAAAGATTGATGACAAATCAGTTATCGTTGATAATTCATCTGTTGATTAAAACAGAGACAAGATAAATATTACTGCTTACAATAAAGGTGAAATAAAACACAACTGAATTATTAACGGATGTTTTATAATGAGGATAACTCTGTGTTCCTACGTCTAGACAGTATACGAGTAACTGTAGGTTCAGTTTCAAACGTCAATCAGACCAAGGGGGAAATATAATGGATAGGGTTGTTTTCCATTGTCTATTGACATTGGTCATGTCCGTCCCATTGGGGTTTCACTGGACGCATTAGATGTAGGGTCAATGGGACCAGGGATTTCAAAGAGACAGTAAACTGGAGCCCTAAATAGCGCCATCATTCAACAGAATTTGATAAGTGTCTGTCCCTCTCACTTTCCGATCATGCTCCATTCTAGTTTGTAAGAGCTTATGGAATGTACCTGCACACAATTTCCACAATGCCAAGTGAAAAATAATAGTTTGAAATATAAAATTTGCGTATTATCTAAACAAGCTGTTTGTCAAAATCCCGAATAAAATGCAATTAATTTTCAAATAATAATCTTAAATTAGCAGTCACTGTAACATGTCGCTGTTCAAGTCCTACCAGTTTAATGCCACTTTAAAACTGTAATGAACCTTGCAATTGTTTTCTTTATCGGCAGTTAGTTGGAGATAGCTAACGTGATTGAATCCTACCTTGTTGGTGATTGTACAGACTCGCAATATTTGTTATAGATGATGCATGAAGTGTGCTGTGCATTGGCCCTGCTGATTGGACCCTGTTTGAACGTGTACTGTGAATCGAAAAAGGAGTGTTGCGTTGCGTTGTCACAGTGTTTTCACGATGAAGGGATTCCACTGTACGTGGTACCGAAAAGGTACTGTCAGTACGGTGTAGCATCGTGGCATTTGATGTGATTGGGGTGCTTTCGCCAGTGCGTGCTATCCTTGTTTGTGGTGCCACTATGTTGCTTTCACCATTGCGAGATACCATCGAGGTGCTTTCACTATATCGTGCCAATGGGGTGCCGTCACTAAATCGCGGTGCTGTTGATTTTCTGTAAAAATGGCGTGATGCCTTTGAGGTGCTGTCACTAAATCCTGTTTCCACCGAGGTGGTTTGACCATAGCGTGGTGCCTGTGAAGCGCTGACAATATAGCTTGGTGCCACGGAGGTACTTACATTAGGCCTATAGTGTTGTGCCAGTAAGGTGCTGTCACTAAATCGCGGCGCCATGGAAGTGCTGGCAGCAAATCGCGGTGCAATTGAGATACTGTCCCTAAAACGCTGTGCAGCTGAGGTGCTGTCTCCATGGCGGGTTGCCACTGGGATACTATCAATATTTGGTGCTACTGAGGTGCTTTCACTAAATCGTGACACCACTAAGGTGCTGTCACTATAGCGTGATGCCACCGTGATGCTTTCACTATAGCGTAGTGAAACCGGGGTAATGTCAGTATTAGGTGCCACTAAGGTGCTGTCACTATAGCCTGGTAATATGGAGGTGCCTTCACTATAGCGTCTTGCCATTGATGTGCTAAATCGTGGTGCCACTGCGGTGCTGTTATTGTACCGTGGTGCTATCGAGGTGCTTTCACTAAATTGCACTGCCGCTGTGATGTCATTGGTTTGTGGTACCACCGAGGTGCTGACACTAAATAGTGATGCCACTGAGGTGCTTTCACTAAATCGTGGTACCACTGAGGTAATGTTATTGTATCGTGGTGCTACTGAGGTGTTGTCACCATGGTTTGATTCCTTTGTGCGTGGTGTAGTTGAGGTGCGGACCAAAGAATCTGTAAATCGTATGCAAGGAAACTATGATCAGGGAATAATTACAGCATAAAGGAAGTGCACAGCAGCGATATTTATTTATTTTTTATTTCTTAAAATTTATTTATTTATTCATTTTATATTTTTATTTATTTATTTTTTTTATTCATTTTTTTTGGGGGGGTGGGGGAGGCTTTGCTAATTTCGCCATCCCTGTACTTTGAATAAATCTCCTACAAATTATGAGGGAAAAGGTGATTCGACACTTTACACCGGCAAAACTGTCTTGCTTTGGGGTTCGTTATAATAAGGTTACGATTAAGCTTTAAATTAAGCTTATTTTTAGGGTAAAAGTATAGCGTTTGGTTCAGGGTTCAAGTCAGTAAGTTAGTCAGGGTTAAACTTGACTGCAGAGCAATTGTCGCCCAAACAAGTGCCCTTCAATCCGCAAGACATGTAGGTGAGATCTTGCAATAGAAAATTAATTTTTTTACAATGTGGGCCTGTTTCATATAACTCGATATCAGTAAAGACTCCTAAAGAGCATGATAATGGCTTATAGCTAATCAAAATAAATGATTTCCGTAGCGTATATCAATCATTGTAACTCGTTATTGATGATGAGTTTGATACAACAGGGCCCAGGGTCCCGTTTCATAAAACTTGTTATCAGTAACAACTGCCACATTTATCTGACAAATTTCCTCTCAGCCAATGAGATGCATTGATTACAGTAGCTTATAACAACTATGAAACGGGGCCCAGTTCTTCCTACCCCTCTTCTTCTCGCATATATATCCCTGTCTGGTTCCACACCGTATGTCTCTCCATACCCCATGTGCCTTGTAATCACCGGCCAATAGATCAACACAATGCTCCATACCTGCCGAACATAAAGTAGACAATATAAGAACAGTAAGGTTACTTGTCTCTATTTGCTATGGGTATTCCAACACATATATAGACATTATGATGTTCATGATAACAGTAGTAGTAATAGGGGTGGTAATGTTAATAATAATAATGATAATAACATAACAACAGCAATAGTAGTAGTAGGCTAGTAGTAGTAGTAATGTTAATAATAATAATGATAATAACATAACAGCAATAATAGTAGTATTAGTAGTAGTAATGTTAATCATAATAATGATGATAATAACATAACAGCAATAATAGTAGTAATAGTAATGATAATAATATTGATTAAAAAAAATTTAAAAAATATATATAATTAAAAAAATAATAAAAACGATAATAATAATGATAACAACAAAAATATTAATAATAATGATGATGATAATAATAACGATAATAATGATGTAATCACCGGCCATTCCTGCCAACAGAAAGTAGACAACATAAGAATAGTAAGGTAATTGACCTGTCTTTCTAAAGGGGGTGTTTTAACACCAAGAACACCTAAAGCACCCTCCCTTTGCCACAGAGAGTGTTTGAACACCCAAAACACCCCCCCCCCCCCCCCTCGGTACGCGCATGATATGATTTAAGTAATTCATATTTGTCTGTGTATCATAATTTATCTCTAAATCAATAGTGCCATAATGGAATTTACCTATGAGATCAGTTGTTTGGTTATGCTGTGTAGTCTCTGTCTTTGATACCGTGAATATTGTCTTATTTGCAATCAGAACAAAATTAATGTCCGAATGGTCTTGTTCGTGATTTCTAACTTTTTATCAGCCTTCCTATTGATTTCTTTTTTAACTATACAATATGTTCATATTTAATTCACTATCACGAATTCCACATTTATATGTAGTAATATACGTAAATTTTGATGGATTTTATTGTAAATATGACGGCATTTGATCTTTTGACTTTTGTCATGTGTTTTATTGCCAATAAAACCAAAATTGAACTGAACTGAATTGAAATATCTGTTTGTTTCGATAACTACCGGTATATGAGTGCATTTAATAAAGTTTTATCTTCTATGGTAGGGCCTTATGGAATGTGAAGAAAATCTGAATTAAATGGAGACCTGACGAGAGCAATTGTTCGTTCCACATTAAAGAAACCAGGAATGGATGCAGAGTTTCTTCAGAGCTACCGGCCCATGTCCAACATGTCATATCCCTCCAAAGTCTTGGAACGTGTGGCATTCTTTCGTCTTTCAGAATAGGCTATCTACATGACAATGTGTTACTAACAGCCATTAGTCAGCATACCGGCCCAACACTTCTCACCAATTTAACGGATGATGTATTGCAACAGATGGATAAGGCTAATGTCACAGCTCTTGTCCTACTTGACATTTCATCAGCATTCGATACAGTGGACCACCGTATTTTGCTTCAACTGCTTAGTTCCTTGGGAGTCAGTGGAAGTGTGGAACAGCCCTGCGTTGGTTTACATACTATCTGACAAATCGCCGTCAGTGTGTGAGCATCAGTGATGCCACGTCTCGAGCAAGCCATCTTACCTATGGTGTCCCACAAGGATCAGTAGGAGGCCCCCTCTTATTTTCTCCAGCCTGTGGGTAGTATCATCAAGGCGCACAACATCAGATACCACTGTTACGCAGATGATATGCAGCTGTATGTATCTTTTCCTCCAACCACAATGTCATCGGCTGCAAAGCAACTTGAGGCATGCATCAAAGACATTAACGGATGGATGGATGCATCTAGTCTGAAACTCAATCATTAGAAGTCAGAGGTAAATTCATTGTCTTGGGCTCAAAGCAAATGCTCAGCAAACTAGATATGAAGGACTTTTGCATCCAAGTAGGCAACAACAGCATCTACCCATCTCCCAAAGCTCGCAATCTTGGTGTTATCTTCGATACCAATATGAACTTCAGTGATCACGTTTCTCATATATCAAGATCTAAGATACCAGCTCCGCAACCTTAGCTTTGTCCGCAAGTACCTGACCCGAAATTCAGCTAGTCCACGCTCTTATCTCTTCTCGTCTGCAACTCCCTCTTTCTTGGCCTTTCCCAACAGCATCTATTTAAACTTCAACGTCTTCAGAACTCTGCAGCTAGACTGGTAACCCTCACCAAGAAAGCCTGTCACATAACACCCGTTCTTCAGTCCTTCACTGGCTACCCATTGAAAAGAGAATCACCTTCAAAGTTCGGTTGCTGGTCTACCACACAGTCCATGGCTCCTCACCTCTCTATCTACAGAACTCAATACAGGCTTATAAACCCCCTTGCAGACTTAGAACATCAGACTCTTCACTACTTCAAGTTCCCCGATCCCGACACGTTTTGGGTGACCGCGGGTTCTCCCACGCAGGCCCCTCTCTAAGGAAAAATCTTCCCCTTCTTCTTCGCCAGGCTTCCTCAACTACTTCATTTAAACAACTACTAAAATCATATCTGTTCTCTTAGTCATTCTGATTCATTGAAATTAAATTTGTTCTGTACCTTATGTTAATTTACCCTTGTATCTTTACAGTTAATCCTTAATAAGCCCTAAGTTAATCGCAAGTAATTCAAATCATTAAATTACAATTTGCCTTTTACCTTGATTTTGTTTCCTTAAAGGGGTACTCCGGCCTGAAATTAATATGAATTGAATAAATTAAACAAACAAATCACTGAAAATTTCATCGAAATCGGATGAAAAATAATGAAGTTATGGAATTTTTAAGTTTTGCATTATTTTGGTAAAACAGTTATATCCACGTCATCATATATATATGCAGTGAGTGAGTGATGATGTCATATCCCCACCTTTTCTTTTGTATTTTATTATATGAAATTGCAATTATTCAAATTTTCTGCTCAAAGCCTGTAACTAAAAGGACTGACTCCTTATTTAATGTGTAAGTTCATTATTGCTGTAACTTATTTTGTTACAAGGGAGTTTTTATAGACATGTATAAAAAAAAATGAAATAATGAAGATTTCATATAATATAGTTAAAAAAGGAAAGTGGGGACGTGACATCGTCAGCTCACTCATTACATATTCATGATGATATGCATAGAACTATTTCCCTAAATAATGCAAAACTTAAAAATTCAATAACTTTATTTTTTTATCGGATTTCGATGAGATTTTCAGTGTTTTGCTTGTTTAATTTAACTCTTTTCATTCAATTAATATTATTTTCAGGCCGGAGTATCCCTTTAAGTCTACCTCGTTAATCGCACAAGGATTATAATCAATTCAATTGTAGTTTGTTCTTTACCTTATCTTAATTTTCCTTTGTGCCTTAAGTTGATTTCTGGTGTACGTGTATCTCATAAAGCTGTCGTAGTAACAATAATACGGATTTAGTATGTTATATTATGCTCTTCGTTTAACGAGTCAAGTAATTGTTGTATATATTGTACTTTATTTTGTATATGTGTATTTTGTAAAGCGCCATGAGCATCATGCGTGATGGACCTAAGCGCTTAATAAGAAGCCACCATGATTTATTTTATTATTATTTTAATTTCACTTCAATGCTGGGCAATAGACCGCTTCTGTAATGTATACAAATTTATGCACATTCTCTGAGCACCTAGTGACATCTATTCCATTAACCTGCTGTTTATAAATGAGCCTCAATGCTTGGAATCCAGTTTGCATACATTATTTTTTGTTATGTCCGGTAAGCTTTCAGGTTGTCAAGAACAACCTTTGTTCGAAAGGTATGTATAATATTTACATACATTACCGAAGCGGTCTATTCACTATGAACATGACGAACAAAGAAGCGGACAATTTATGCTGCTCCTCATTGTACCCTTTACAGTTGCACTGGTTAACAAAAGAACATCCATTCATTGCTATCCTGTAAAAAAAGGTGTCACATAATAGCAGTGAAGGGATGTCCTTTTGTCTACTAGAGCTATTGTGGCGGGTACAATGAGGAGCTGCATAAATTGTCCGCTCTCTTTGTCACCGTGTTCATAGTGATTGCGGCGAAACGTTTATTTTATTTTTTCACGCGTGTGTTATAAAACATCTTTTTTTCATCTAAAAATGAAAGATTTGTTTTTAAAATAGAAGCAGTCTTCGAAACAGCAGCTGTTTGTGTAGTTGGGTTGAAAACATTATCGATTCATCTTTCACCCTTTAGAAAACGAATTTCAAGAAAATGTGTTAAAGATGGAATTGCAGGCTTTTTTGGTCAAGACATTGAACTACATTTACCACTCTCCACCAAGGTGAAGTAAATGGGTACCCTTTAGGAAGAAAAAAACCTTTCAATGTTTGAGGCCTTATCATAATAGCTGGGCTAAAGCCGGGATAACTATATTCACAGCTTTTTATGAGCAATTTATAATTTTGACTATCATTGTAATTATCATTATCCTCGTTAGTATTACAATTATTATCATTATTATTATTATTTCATTGTTATTATCATCATCAACTTTATCTTCATTATTATCAACACTGTTATTATTAATATTGTTCTCATTACTATTAGTGTTATTATTATTATTCGTACTACTACTACTACTACTACTACTATTACTACTACTATAAATACTACTACTGTAATACTAATAATACTAATACTACTACTTCTAATGTAGTAGTGGTTATTTTATGCGCATTGTTGCTGTTCCATAGTGGCGGTGAGCCCCCCTCTATCTCGGAATCTGCTTTCAAGGAATTGATGGTGTGGGCCACACGCAATGTTGAATTTAGCTTCGATGGCGTCATGTATGCGCATATCGATGGCGTTGCTATGGGTTCGCCGTTAGGCCCAATACTCGCCAATATATTTGTAGGCTATCATGAAAAGCGTGCGTTCTCCGATGTACATCCTACATGTACCCCGTTGGTGTATTATCGGTATGTAGATGATACATTTGCCGTGTTGAACAATCGCGCAGCGTGTGAGAATTTTCTTGCACATCTCAACGCGCTCCACCCGTCTCTCAATTACACTATTGAGATTGAACAGGATGGCGCACTTCCGTTTCTAGATGTACTGGTAGAAAAGTCGGCGAAAGACTTTACTCTACTTCCGTTTATCGGAAACCCACTTTTACAGGTCAGTACACGCGCTGGGACTCTTTCAGTTCCACTCGGTACAAAACTGGTCTCATCGGTATTCTCGCAGATAGAGCACAGAGAATCTGCTCACCGTGCAAGCTCGCTACAGAGATTAATTGGGTCAAGGATATCTTGCGCGAAAATGGCTATCCTGACCGCGTAATTGATTATCATGTCTCTCGCGCACTGCAAAGGCCATGAGGACACCGGTCTTTGGACCTAAGAGATGCCCGATCTATCTCAAACTGCCGTGGCGTGGGAAAGCTTCCCAAAAGTTTGAGAAACAGATCAAGCAGGCTGTATCTGGTGTTTTCCCTGCTGTTGAAGTGCGTGTGGTATTTACCACTCATAGAATGATCTCGTCTGTCCGAAAGGATGTGCTCCCTATTACGCATTGCAGTAATGTTATTTACGAATTTAAGTGCCGATGTGAAGCTCGGTACATAAGACGCACAAGCCAACGGTTAGCAGATCGCATTAGCCAACATGTGCCCAAGTCAATCCGAAATCGCCAAACTAACGCGCGTCCACAACCTTCACGCTCCTGTAGACAACTGAATGTGCCTACTTACAATTACCAGGAATTATAGAAAATATTCATGAAGATGTCAGTCAGGAGATGGTAGATAAGTACTACTCTGAGATTTGTCATTCTTTTTTGCAAGCTGCACTTGATCTTGGTGTGTGTAAGTGGAAACAATCAAAGAAAGTAAGGAATCATGGAAAGAAGGATAATAAGAATTTTTGTTCGCAATTATGGTTTGATGCTGAGTGTGAAGCTGCACGTCAAGAGTATTTTAACCTAAGGAATAGGCTAAGCAGGAAAATTCAGTTAGGTAGAAGATTAGATATTCAAGTTTTAGATATTGATGACTTACATAATGATTTTGTTTTGGCAAGCAAAAAGTATAAAAAATTGTTACGGTACAAAAAGAGAAAGTATGGTAAAAGTATCAGTGCATCTTTACGGTCCTTGAAAAATAATGGTAACCCAAGAGCCTTTTGGAGTTTATTAAACAGTAGTAGTCATCAGATTAAAAGTACAATTAACATTTCCTTATGTGATCTTGTACATCATTTTAAATCTCTTGGGACCATATGTATATCGGATAATCATTCAGAGGAGAGGATGATTTTGGATACTGGTAATATGCCTATACAAAATGATGGATTGAATAAACCTATCATACTGGAGGAGGTTGAATTAATGATTAATAAACTGAAAAATGCCAAAGCTTGTGGAAAAGACTTGATCAGGAATGAATTTCTTAAAAGTAGCCCTGTGGAAATGCGTAGAGTAATTGTTGATTTTTTCAATGTTGTTTTAGAAAGTGGCATCGTACCTTCTGAATGGTGTATAGGAGTAATTATCCCTATTTTTAAGAATAAAGGTCAAAATTCAAACCCAGATAATTATAGAGGAATAACCTTGCTGAGTTGTCTTGGTAAACTATTTACCTCAGTCTTAAATAATAGAATATCTAACTTTCTTGAAAATAATCACATGTTAGGTGAGGAACAAGCTGGATTTCGCTCAACATATTCTACCATTGATCATGTGTTCGTTTTGAAGACTATTATCGATTTCTACCTACAGAAAAAGAAGCGTTTATACTGTGCATTTATAGATTATAAAAAAGTATTTGATTTGGTTGACAGGAAGTTGTTGTGGTTTAAGTTGTTGAAAATAGGAGTAAATGGCAAAGTCCTGAATGTTGTTAAAAACTTGTACAAACATGCAAAGTCTTGTGTTTCTGCCAATGGCACAGTGTCTGAATTTTTCACATGTAATGCAGGAGTCAGACAAGGTGAAAACCTCTCACCATTGCTGTTTTCTGTATATTTAAATGACTTTCAAGAACACATTGCCAAATTTTATCCTGGCTTGAAAACTTTAAATGAAGAAATCAATAATACCTTACAGGGTGAGGAACAAGAGTTTTTTTCAAAATTATTATGCCTGTTGTATGCAGATGACACAATAATACTGGCAGAAAGCCCTGATGAACTGCAAGTAGCGCTGGATGCAGTGCAAGAATATTGTAATACCTGGCGTCTAACAGTCAATGCAAGTAAAACAAAAATAATGATTTTTTCAAGAGGGAAAATTAGGAAGATACCAAATTTTACATATGGTCATGAAAAAATAGATGTGGTATATGATTTCTCTTATCTTGGAGTACAGTTTAATTATAATGGCTCGTTTAAGAAGGCAATTTCAAAGCAGATAATTCAGGCAAGAAAAGCTTTATACAGTATGTTAAGTAAAGCAAAGAAAATGCAGTTGTCAGTCGATATTCAATGTCATTTATTTGATCATTTGATCATGCCTATTCTATTGTATGGTAGTGAGGTCTGGGGTTATGAAGATTTAAGGCAGATCGAAGTTTTCCATAGGAAATTCCTCAGAACTTTATTATCTGTAGGTTCATGTACCCCAGATTGCATGGTTTATGGTGAAACTGGTCGGGGATTGATTTTGAATCAGGTGAAGCGTCGACTAGTCAATTTTTGGTCAAGAATTTTGAGGGGTAAAGATAGTAAATATTCATATGTCTTTTTGAAATTTATTTCTGCCATTCATAGAAATGAACACTCAAACTGTAATTCCTCATGGTTAAAGTTTATTGAAGATACATTCAATCAAACCGGCCTATCCAATATATGGCTAGGTCAAAATAGTGGATTGGGTTTGAATATTAATTCTTTGTTAAAATTGAGACTGAATGATATTTTTTCTCAGGAATGGAGAGATGTAGTTTGGTCAAATCGCATTTGCACAAATTATAGATTATTTAAAGACAACCATGTATTTGAAAGTTATTTACTCACCCTAAATAAAACTGATGCTTTTACTCTCTGTAAGTTTCGGTGTAGATCTCATAAACTACCTGTAAACAAGGGACGATTTGATGCGAACACACCACATAGTGACATGCAGTGCCCTCTTTGCCTAAATACTGATATAGGTGATGAATTTCACTATATTTTTGTTTGTCCTTTTTTTGAAAAGGAGAGACGTTTATATTTGCCAAAAAAGTTTTTTACATATAGGACCAGGCTTCCGAGTGCTTTGCACATGACAGAACTATTTGATACTAGGAACACTTCTCAGTTGAAGAATTTAGCTAGATTTACACGCCTTATTATGTTTCAATTTTCTCAAAAAACAGAAAAAGAAAATACCTCAGGATTTTCTGGTAGTACAACTAGAGTTGGACCCATACGTACTCGTAGCGGTAGGATAGTGAAACGGCCTGTTTTGTTTACATTGTAGCTTGTAAATAGACTGTATTGTTCTTACATATTACATCACTGTACACTATCTATGCATACATTGCGTTTTTTAGTTGGTTATATTCTACACATGTACATTGTTTTTATAGAACTTTTATTTGTACATTGTATCATTATGTCATTATCTTTGTAAAATAATTGTATTCAAAAGTCATGTATTGTTATTTATACCTTTATGTTTGTACTCTCATACCCCGAGAGGGGGTCAAAGAGTCAATAAAATTCTACAAATTCTACAAATTCTACTTCCGTGGATCGTGGCAAGTCGGCCATTGCTTACCATTTAATGAATAACCAAGAATGCGCGGAACAATACTGTTCATCTTGGTTCAGGGTTCTCAGCCGAGCGAGAAGTTTCAATCACCTGCGCATGCTCGAGGCATCATACATTCGGCTTACTGACCCCATTCTGTGCCGTCAGAAGGAGTTCGTAAGAACACTTGCGTTATTTTAGCATTTGTTCGACGGAACGGCTGTTACTATGCCTAACCTTGTTCAGCCAATCATATCGCGCCATTTAGCGTCCACTGTTCCTTCGGCTCTATTATATTGTTTCGTTTTCTGGCGTTCTGTTCATTCATGCGAATTTACTCTGATGAGTGCATGTCGAAAAGCTTTAGTATTTTAGTATATATTATGTCCGTGTTTAACGCTATTTTCCGATTTTGCAGTACCAAGCACTCAATCAAAATATTATATGCATGCTTACATGGCGGTCTGTTCGTATATTCAAATTTCTCATCATCGGGTAAAACGAAATGGCACACTTCTTACCAAAATAATTATTTGGTTGTCCGTTCTCCCAGTATGTTAAGTTATCCAACAGTTCCACCCCTGTTACCCAATAGTATCGTCCATCTGAGTTGTAGTTACCAGTAAGACCGATCCATAAGTAGGAGAGTGGAAAGGGAGGGCTAATTATACCGTTGATGAACCTATCGGGAGAAATTACAAAAGATATTCATTAACTGATATGGGGAAAGAAGACAACAAATATCTAAAAATGTATTATTATTTGGATAGTGTGGGATCTATTATTCAGTTAACATTTATTCACCAATTAATTCAGAATTTCGAATTGCAGATATATTTCAATTTAATTCAATTTAATTAAGTTCTGATATTATACAAAAAAATGGAAAATTTCAATGTCGAATTCAGAAAATAGTATTTTCTTTATAATGAGCAGAAGAACACATGCCGAGATCAACTGCAGAGATTTTAATATTTCTCCGCAAAGTATGTTTAAGATGTTATATTGAATGCACAAGTAACACCATTTCCATTTTTCTGAGAAAATGTCATTTTCTGGAATTTATATCACATGACACATGGAGGAGCTGCTCGCATGTGACGTCACAAAATCAAAACTTTAAAAGTCCATAACTCCATAATTCTTTAACGGATTTTCGCCAAACCTTCACTGATATGTTTCTTTTATTTCTCTGCATTTATTAAAACCAACTTATTGTCAGGGTGAACTATCCCTTTAAGCACATTATTCAATTCACGGGATTGTGAAATCCACATGCAGTCAAGAAGAAAAAGTACCAAATTAATCCATCGTCAGATCATTCAATCAATTAATTTAAAAAATCAATCAACAATCAACCCCACCAATACTGTACATCAACCGACAGATCAGTCAGTCAGTCAATCAATTAATCCATCAATGCATCAGTCAATCAAGCAACCATTCAGCCAGTCAGTCAATCAACCAGTCAATCAATAAAACAAGCAACAATCAATCGATTGACCATCGATCAGTTAATCAACCAGTCAACCATTTTGGGCAACTCAATCAATCAATCAATCAATCAATCAATCAATCACAGTGTAATTTAACAAATTGTTCACAAACACATCAAAGCACTTCCAAACCAGTCATTCCATCAAGAACCCCAAATGAATCAATTTTCAATCAATCAAATCAATCAATTTATCAACCAATCAATCAATTATAGTGGCGTATCCACATCGGAAAAAATCGGCCGCCCCCCTCCCCCTTGTATTGTGAATACTGTGCTTAAAAAAGATCTTGAAGTAATTACACATTATTGATTCTCACTCATGCATAAAGTAATTAAATCATTAAAATTATGATAGAAATTGAAAAAAAATTCCTAGACCATCGTAGCATGAACATAAATTTACGCAAGAGAACATTTGTTTGAATGGGTGCACTTCTTCGGACTGCTGGTTTAATTTTCCCTCTTCTTTCAATTTGGCGCAAGCCATTTTTCACACTCTGGACAAAAACAGCCAGTGTTCGCCCAAGCGTGAACGAAAATTTAATTTTTTAGTAGCACTTGATAGATGAGACTATTGGGCATATATTGACATGAAGAAATCTTCCAAATATTTTGAAATATAATTTTGAAAGATTTTTTCAAAGGTGTATTTTTTTTTTTATACGCACTGTATATTGCTTCTTGGAGTTCGTTTCTATCTTAATCAATGATCGTTAAGTATTTTGCCTATTACTTTCAATCTTGCTATTATTTATGTTGCTTTTAAAAGAAAAGTGAGTTTTAACAAATCAGCTCTCCATTCAAGAAACACAGTTTACGGCTTACATTAGTTCTCCTTCTGTTTCCATGACAACAAGGTCGGCTCCAGCCACATCCAGCCCGCATTGGTTTCGTGCCTCGCTCCAATTGACAGCCGTGTTGTAGTCGAAGAAATAGCAATGAGAGTTGAACTCGAGCCAGTTGGCTGGACACTCTGCCAAACATTGTGTGTGAGTCGGATCTGGACGAGATGGAAATGAGTGAAAGCTTAAATTCTTGTTTCGAAGAAGTGTGTATCTTTAGTAAAGATATATGTGTGTTAATATATTTTTTTACAAATAAGATCATGAATGAGATCTGGTAACGAGAAAAAAGGATTTTTTGTAGAAAATAACCAAAAAAAATAAAAGGAGCGGAAGGCTCAGTGGTAGAGCAGTTGTCTCTTAACCCGAGGGTCCCCGAGTTCGTAAATAGGCGAGTGCCCGTTAGTTATAGGCATGAACTCCAATGCTGAGTTCCTCGGATAGGACTAAGCCGTAGGTCCCCATTATCGATTAGGACCTAATTACAAACACTAACGTGCTTTCTTAGCAGTAAAGTGAAATAGACTACGACCTAATAAAATGAAGTTAATAACAATCCATAAAAATCACGCTGATAATAATAATAATAATAATATGAACACTTGTAATGCGCCGGTATCCATCATGGGTAGATGCTCATGGCGCAGTGAAAGGAAAATAGAAAATAATAATAATGGAAATTATGAGAAAAAAGATGAAGATAACATTTACAAAGAAGATTGTCTTAAATAATCTACACTGGAATTGTGTCCTTTAATTGATTTCTGAAATAAAAATGATAAAATAAACGTAGTTTCGTATTGGAATATCTCTGATCGTAGTATTTGATTTTTTGATCCAGGGACCTTAATTACGACATGATAAACATAATCATTTTCATCCTTATCACCGTTATAAACAACATTATAATTGTCATCATTATCACCACGATCATAATAACCTCCGTGATCATTGTTATCACTACAGTCATCATCATCATTTGCACGCATATTTTAAGTTAAGAGAAACATTACATATAATGCAAAGGCTTAAACCTTAAAAGATTGGATGAATGATATAGTGGGTTTCATTAGCTATTTGATCATTTTATTTTATCTAGACTGTGTTTTGTGTTGGAAACTTATGTGGTTCTAATGAGCTTGAGTTGACTGTACAATGTGTCAAGATTTGTAATAGTGGAAATTTGAAACAGAAGGACAGAGATTTATATAGCCGTACACATTAATTTAGGAATGATTATACAAGATGGAGAGATTCATTTAACATCGAATATTCCCAAATTAATATCTATTTCAATGCCATTATCTGTTCG
The DNA here is from genome assembly GCA_025617745.1 of Heliocidaris erythrogramma. NCBI lineage: Eukaryota > Metazoa > Echinodermata > Echinoidea > Camarodonta > Echinometridae > Heliocidaris > Heliocidaris erythrogramma. The sequence continues at coordinate 6,633,792 of CM046854.1, forward strand.
TAATAAAAACTTACCAGTTAATATTTGTAAGAGTATGACAGCCGAGAGAAAGCTTCTCATTCTATCTAGTCCAATTTCCATGATCCCCTTTAGAGTAATCATAAATAAACATTACCATGGATACCGTGTTTCAGGAGATCTCATAATGATAATGAGCGCTGATAATAAGTTATATCACAAGCATCGTAAAATTTGGCGCGAAGTCGACGAATAGCGAAGTGGAGTTTATATCCGTAGCTAGTCTCAATTAATGTAGTCCTTTGTTTTTACGTCTTGATCTACTGCCTAATACCGCAAGAAAAGGCTGAGAGCCTCCTTTGTCCTCCGCCATAAGCTTTACCGAGAAGAAACACAACATTCCGAGGTCCAAAACACCGTTTAACGTACCATTTCACTAGCGACCCGCATCGTTAAACTGGCGTTGGAAACCAACACATCATCTCTCCACCTCCGCCTGAGACTTTACAATAGGGCCAGTCACATCTCAGCATTGACGACAACGATAACCATCGGTCTATGTAGAAAAAGCATTGGATATCGATGTTACTGATTTATGCTTATGAGCCTCCCATACCAATTTTCTCGAATCCAATACCTTTTCTGCATTGACCGATTTTATAGCTATGGTTATTTGGATTCCATGACATTGATAAGATTTACTGAAGAATTCAGCTACAAGAAAATGCTTGAGATAGTACAGTATACATATTAGGAAAATGAGAAGAGAAAAATCAAATATTTTCTATGTTTTCACAATGAAATAACAATATTTTTAAAAAGAGAATGATTATTGAAGAATTCGATATATCAGCTAAATATAAAATGCATGAGATTGTACAGTGCATATTGTACAGTGCATAAATTTACTTCCCATTTATTTCTATAAGATTCATTTACTCATTCAATATACTTCTTTGTCATATATATATATTTTTATATTGTGTATACACATTATATTTGTTACATTGTTCTAAGCCAACTATATGATTTTATTTTAGTTGCAATAAATGAATGAATCAATCAATCAATATTAGGAAAATGAGCAGAGGAAAATCAAATCTTTTCTATATAAATCACAATGAAATATCTATATTTCAAACAGAGAATTTTTATTGAAGAATTCGATATATCAGCTAAAAATAAAATGCATGAGATTATACAGTGCATATTAGGGAAATGAGCAGAGGAAAATCAAATATTTTCTATATAAATCACAATGAAATATCAATATTTCAAACAGAGAATATTTATTGAAGAATTCAGCATATCACCTAAAAATAAAATGCATGAGACTGTAAAGTGCATGTTAGGAACAGAGGAAAATCAAATGTTTTCTATATAAATCACAATGAAATATAAATATTTTTAAAAAGAGGATATTTATTGAGAATTCAACTTATCATTTAAAATAAAAGGTAGTACAATGCATAACAGGAAAATGAACAGAGGAAAATCGAAATTCTGCATAAAATAACAATGAAATAACCATCTTCCAAAAGAGAATATTCACCCTTTGAATACGTGTACATAATTTACGATATCGTTGTAATTATCGCTGAAATATGACTGGCACTTTCCTGCGTTCAGAGAAAAGCGTAACGCTGATGGAGAGACAGTACTTGGAACACCTGCCCGACAGGAAATGGGCGCTCGCTTCATTCAAAGGCGATGCATTCAAACGATGAGCCACTTTGAATAGCCTTCAGAGAATCGAGAACGGGTGATTTTTATTGATAGCACCCGGAATTCTTTCAAAAGCCACCCCTACTGTATACGAGACTTCATCGTAAGACACTGTCAAAACGTCGCCATGCAGTCGCACGCCCTTGCCGTAATTCTTCTTTACTAAAGGGAAACTCCACCCTACATGATAAGTTGGTTTTAAAAGAAGCAGACAAGTTAAAGAAACAGATCAATGAAAGTTTGAGTAAAATCCGAAAAGAAATGAGAAAGTTAAAAATGTTTGTAATCAATAAAACACAAATTGGCTACGTGACCATGGGCGGTAATCGTGACGTCACTCTATTCATCATGGGGGGACGACACAGTAGCCGCCCCCCCCCCCCCCCATGAACAATAGATTCTCTACTCGGATTGATGCCCATGTACGTGACGTATCATGCGAGTTCCTCTCTTATTTGCTCCGTTCGCATAAATTCATAAATTTTCATTTTATTGTTTTTGAGGAGGGAACAGATATGTATCATGCAGATTTTGTGTAAAAAGCATAAGTGAAGTTACTATATATAGGTTGCATGTATGATAAAACATTTCCTTTAGAAAAATGGACATTTACGAATTTTTTTTTCAGTACAGGGCAATTACGTTTCTTTCCAATTTCCTTTTTTTCTGCCAAAACTATACATAAGCTTTAAAGGTGCTTCATTACTTTTACAAACTTACAGAAATTCCGCGCAACTTTGCGCATGTTTAGAAGACATCCTGCAGACACTGCCTATGAGATTTCAAGGTCACAATTTCTATAACTCCTTTGTAAGAAATGGAAATCTAGCTTTTGTCAGAGAGGGAGCTATTCAGAAAAAAAGTAAAGTCTTACCAAATTGTTATTTTTACTTACTTAAAAGCAAATTATAAACATTTTCACATCCCGCACAAGTTTTCCAATTATAATTATTTTGTAATTTATCGCATACTCACACAACTTCAACATTCAGGTCTGTAAGGGATGCAGCACCTTTAGTGCGCTTGGTCTATGGGATAAGCCGCCCCTAAGAATATTTAAGTGAGGCACTGTTGCATGGCTGACTTTCACGTGTGTCTATTGCTCGGTACACACTTTGCATGATCTTCCTTTATTCCATGATTAAAAAATGAATGGGTGTAACCGTTCGAGCAATTTTCTCTTATAATTCTAGATGAATGGCACTTATCCCGCATATGTAATGGACTATCAATCCCGATTACTTTTTACCTATAGCATTATGAGATTCTCTCACTTTCATAACGAACCGTTCGCGCAATTTCTCTTATAATTCTAGATAAATGGCACTTATCCCGCATATGTATGTAATGGACTATCAATCCTTATTACTTTTTACGTAGCATCATGAGATTCTCTCACTTTCATAACGAAACGGGAGTTTGAAATCATGTATACAGCAGAACTGTACAAATGTATATAATAGGCTCCTGGCAGAGTTACCATTTTGTCTCCGTTTGATTGCGTTTTTTCATTAAACTCAATAAATTTCTCTGATACTTCTAAATTCATCTCTGATTTTCCTTTTTTTCCATTAAACACTTGAAAGCAAATTTGTTCGGGGTCGAATTTAAAGGGTTAATCATTAAAATGTTTTACAGTGATGCATATCAATTTTAAAAGGTTATAGTGACACCTCCAAAGAATCCACGTCCAGACCCGAAGATGATGTGACGTCATTGTACAAATGACAAACTATCAGCTTGGAAAGAAACTGTTCTATATGAATAACTGTTAGTGAATAAATAACCCATAAAATACTCACTCAGCTCGGGATAACTCGAGCTAGAGTCATTTGAAAAAGTTATCTCAAAGCCATATTGAGTTCATTGGATTAAGGGAAATATAATTTGACCTTAAGTAACTATTATTATTTTATAGATATTAGTCTTGCATTAGGTATGTAACATTTTTTGTTTATAGATAATAACAGCCTTACTACTGTAAATTCAATAGCCTGTTCAAATATATGATTGAACCCTAAACAAACAACGCTTTGCCATGATTGTTGTATTTGTGAAATGACTAGACGTATTTTCCAGCATGCGGCTCAGTGAATTTCAGGATCATGCCAATAACTGTGGCGTTATTCATCAACTTCGTCGTGTATACCGTGCGACCAGGTTCATATTAGAGGGATACTGGTGCTATAATGAAAGGGAAATGCGAGGGAGCGGAACGAGTCAGCGAGGGAAAATTTAAAGGGGGATGATATATTATCCAAGAATGGAAAAATCTATCTCTCAAACTCGTAAGAGGAGGCGGTTAATGTAGGTTCTAATGTTGTTCTCTTTCTCTCTCTCTCTCTCTCTCACTCACACACACACACACACACACACACACAATTATAGTTCTTTTATTGCTCTCCCCCCCCCCCTCTCTCTCTCTCTCTCACTTCTAGTTCCCTTGTTGCTCTCTCTCTCTCTCTCGCTCTCACACACGCACACAAACACAGCCACTTCTAGTTTTTAGGGTTTTTGTTCTTGTTGTTGCGCTCTATCTCTCTCTCTCTCTCTCTCACGCAAACACACTTCTAGTTATTTCCTTGTGAGATATATTTGGATATATAAAAATAGTATGCCACATGGTTATCAAGTATCTGACATAAATACTTGACCTTGGGATAATCAACTAGGTTGTTGAATGGTTATTGTGGTTTTGAATTTTATTTCAACTTCCTCTTTCGTTCACTAACGACAATATACGCGTACGGGGCCCCAATTTCTTCGGGGGGGGGGGGGGGGCTGACGTCTCTCACCACTAAACTTCCCGGTTTCAAAATTTTGTAAGCGAGCAAGTGAAGCAAGCGAGCTAAAATTCTAAAACATTATTATCGTAATCGACAGTGTAAGTTTGTCTTCAAATATAAAGAAATCCAAAGAAATGAAGACCACCTAGCTTCCCGATCATTGGTAATTTGGAGGTTTCGTGGCTGTAACCCCTTCAGCCCTCACCTTCTACGCCCATGCTTACGACAACAAATTCTGATATTTAAAAAACGAACAAAATGATTTCTAAGAAGATATTTGACTAATCGCTCCTTTACAATTTCAGGACAAAGAGGATGGGATCTCCTGCCAGGCACAACGGCCTTTTCAAATGTGTATTGATGAATAGCCGAAAAGCATAATACCTAATATTTGGTATTTTGGTAAACAAGCTTAATACCACAGTCACACCGAGGGGGTCGATACAAGACCGATGGCAGGGCAAGCAAACAAATTACATTGCCCAAATGGACAAGAATCGATCAGTTTGGACGATGTGACTGCGTTATTAATACATTGTGTATTTCTGAGCTTTATCCATTTCAAAACGTGATATCAGTCGTGACAACCGTGATATTTTTTTCTCACTTTGGGGGTTAATGTCCGCTCCAGCTGTTTATCAATTGAACTCATTAATATCGACGTGATGTAGGCCTATACAATCAGGGGGGATTAAACTCCATGTAAGGTACGTCGCTTCTCTGCTTGTCGTCGCATCAGTGGAAAAAGGGCTTAACGTCCATGTATAGTGTCAATGAGCGCTATCCCTTTTTTACACTGATGCGACGTTGTGTTAAGACATACTTCCCCTTTCTTTCTACTAAAGTATTAGATAATCATAAAAGGAAGTCTTTTGATTTAATTGCTGCCACTAAACTTCTGATGGGTCTCTCAAACCATAACCCATTTGCTATCACAACGGTGATTGTCGAGTCAACAAGAAAAATATATCCTGTTGATGAGTAACATTAGTAACACTGGACTGCATGTGAGAGCACAAAGCTTTGGAGTACAACCACCCATTGTGAATAAATCGTGTGGAACGCTCTCAGTACAAGTTTTGATATGATAAGAGAACTGTATGGGAATTGACAAGTGGGGGAAAATACTGAAGAGGACTGCGCATATACAGCCAAGCCCTGGATCGAGGATGATCCCTTCTTTACAAACGTCATAATTAGTCCATGCAATCATCTCTTTCTTCTATTGCTGTTTTCCTGACATAACAACAGAATGGAGTCTTCGTCGAATAAGACTATATTTCTTGCCCTTCACCTCGTCTTCTTCTCGCACTATATCTGTATGAATTCATTCCGTTCTCATGTATATGGAATTCAAATATTAATCATTACTTTATGATTGCTAGATTTGCCCATGTGGCCTTTTATTTGCATCCAAGATGAAAACATACGACAGGGTAAGAGAAAGTCATCAATAAGACGTAGAATAATACAAAGGCAATATGACAAGAAAAATACACAGAACTATGTACAACAAAGACAGCCACATGTATTAAAAAGTATATGGATGCGGGGATCAGCAAAGGCCTACCAAGGTTAATCGCTTATTTTAGTGTGAAGAATGAAAACAAATTAACATGAAATACAGAACAAACACACAGGCTTATTACGATCAGTATTCTCGCTACCCCAAATACGCAATTTCGCCTACAGGTGGCGTTTGTCATGCAAACCACGCATGCGCAGTGCTGACAATATCCCGATTGGGTCGACCAGTGTTTGTCTTTTTGCATTGAAAATGTACACAGGTATTACAAAAATTCTCGAGTTTGAGTATAAATTAACTAACATGTTTGTAAAGATACCATGATTTATTGAGACAATTGGTTGCATTTTCAAAATTTGAGTGGTTTATGTCATACGATCCAAAAATTATGCATTTTAGCAATCATTTTATTCATAAGCCGTAGTATTTCAATATGGACCGGAAGTGAAGTTGACGAAGATGCGGACCATTTCCATACATAATATTGCCCTCTACGTCGAAAATTGCATATTTGAGGTAGCGAGAATTATACATGATGAATGATAAAAGACTTATACTTCCTCTTAAAGGTTTACAGACACTGATGGGCAATTTCATGTATTATGTGGTTTACATTTATCAAATGGATTACATAAGCCATATCTTGTATAAAAATACAGAATTCGATTGAAAATGTTTTTTTATAAAAGAAATGAAAAGAGGAACAACATGGTAAGAAACATTGAATCTCCGCAAGCATAAGGTGTTATTTCGTCCGTGAATTAAGCCATTAGTCATGTTAGTAATGTAATGACTTAGTCTCTTCAGACAGGCAATTGGCGGAAGTAGGGACGAAAAAAAAAATTTCGCCAAACCTTCGAAAATCGCTTACTAAGGGGTTATGGGGTCCAGTTTCCCTCCATAATTCCCTGACAAGTAAAAAAAAAAAAAAAAAAAAGGTCTTCACTCTAAAAGGGGGGGGGGGGCACAATCGCGAAAATGGCGCATCGTCTATGGTAAAAATTCATATTTCGCTTCCAAAAGGGGGGGGGGGGCACGGGCCGGCTGTGCCCCCCCCCCCCCCCCCCCCCTGGATCCGCCAATGATCAAAGGGACTTCCCCTTTCCAGAAGAACTATTCGTTGAAGACACTCCATTGATTTGGTGTTTATGTGTGTATCGAATTAAGGTCACGTGGATTTCTCAGACCTTGGACCATTTACTAACCAATAACAATAGTCTATTTACCAAGCCAGAACATAATTCCATTGCATAGCATGAATAACTTTTGGCTCCTAATATCAGTTCAGTAAATAGAAGGGTATTTACCAACATTGGCCCGTGGTGCATGATGAGTCGTACGGGTCATGCGGAACGTTCACAGTACACGTATCATTTCGATATGATATGATCATTCTAAACGGGAATACAGATACACTGCAGTTGTTAACACGGGAAACCAAACATTTAAGGACTCCAAATAGCAGCGAAGTGTACATACCATAATTAGTGCTTCCAGTTACCTATTTCATTTGTTATAGTGTTTTCCTGACATATCACCAGAATGAAGTTTTCGTCAAAGCAATTTACGTTTCTTGTCATCCACGTTGTCAGTTTATATCACTCTATCTGTAAGTATGAATTTTAATTATGAATTAAAATTCCGTTCTTGGGGAGGTCATTCAACTTATCCAAAGACGAACCTTTCATGTAGGGCTAAACTTAGTACTTAATCACTTGGTGTCATGAGCTAGCTGCATTTGTCCGGAGGAAAGTTGATTGCAAATTTCATTAGTTTTCCATTCTCAAATGTCTTATTTCCATGCATGATTCTTAATGTATACAGCATTCACTGTCAATTTGCATAGATTATTTTCTGTGCTGAAGTCGTAACACATAAATACTACACACACTTATCTTTATAGGCCTACGCATGAGAATACTAAAGTCAATATAAACATGCTATTGTTTAGATGTGTTGATCTACAGTTCATATAATTCTTATTTATGACGATAGTTGCGGAATATAAATTGCAAGAATACTATTATTTTATTTTCTAACCACTTGAAACGTGGAAATCTTCCAAAATATCTAATCTGTGTTTGATTTCATATGTCGGGGACCGCGGAACCGGGGGTTGGGGGCTGCAGCCCCCCCCCCCCCACTTTTTTCAGTAAGCACGTGCAAACTTATGGGAGTGCAAAAATGTGGTTATAAACGCAGCCCCCCCCCCCCCCCATTAAGCCCCTCCACTTTCCAAAACGTTCCGCGGCCCATGTATGTTAGCAAATTGTATTCACAGTCCTTGGTAGTCTTTTGTAGTCTGGTGTCACGCATTATGAATGACTTTGGCAAAGATATTCAGTATGTGTATTGGACATCGTTTAGAAATGAGATATTTAATTTTTAATTTCTCAGTAACTTCTACGCCCACCCAAATCAAGCGTGAACGCAAACCCAGGGGGTCACGATTTTTAAGATAGGCCAATATCCCCCCCCCCCACAAATGTGCCAACCTGTTTTATTTTCTTTCTTTTTTGTTGTTGCTTGTCAGAGAATTATTTAGGAAATCTAGACCCCAGAAATGTGATAACCTTTTTTTTTTGTTTGTTTGTTTGTTTGGTGTGTTTTTTTTGGTTTGTTTGTTGTTGTTGTGTTTTTTTTTTTTTTTTTTTTGGGGGGGGGGGGGGTTGACAGAAATGTTCGGACAGGTACAAAAGTTAAATCATGTGGTGACTGGTGACTCCCCCCCCCCCCCCCCCCCCCCCGTATTTCAAAATGGATTTGCGCCACTGACATTAAGTACTTGCATAATTTACAGAGACTAATAATATCTTGAGGGTAAATGAAGATTAAAGTGGTATGGAACAATATTCCTTTTAATTTCGGGAGAGATGTTCACGAATACAAATTACGTAGTTTGGTATTAACCGGACCAATCCATAATAAACGTTAACAGACGTAAATACTTGGACTAATTTTTTATGATAAGGAAATGTGTGGGGTTTTCTCCAGAGTTTACTGACGATTTAGTATTTACAACCACTTCAACCATGCATCCTCAACCACAGTAGCATATTTCCGTTTACGAATATCCTGAACACATCGCAAAACCGTTTATTCTTAATTAGCAAATGAGGAAAAGGAAAACACACACTCAAGGTTTCATGATAATATCAATATTGTGCAATTAATATTATTTTTTCTATACTATTAAATCAAACTATTAATTTTTGTGTGTGTGTGTGGTCCCCGCTTACCATGTAAATAAAGATGTATTTGTTTCAATTATTATCGCAGTGGATGTTTACTCTCAATTTATATCACTTTGTTCAATCCGCAATCACAAGAATGATTAGCAACAGAATGACCGTGATGTTAATAATGCTAGTGCAAACATAATGGAAAGCATAACAATGATAATAGAAGTTGTGTTACCGGGAACAAATTAATGGAAAACAGGTGAGCATACTGTACACCTATACAATCTACAACAGAAAGGAGAACATGATTTGAACTGGAGAAAAGAACACGTGTGTTTGAAGGAGGCAAGCGGGCAATGCGCACTCTAACTCTAACAAATTTCCAAACGAGCAAAAATAACGTTCTGCTTCTGCTAAGGGAGGAAATTATTTTATGTATTATGCATACAGGAAAGATAATGAAGCCACAATGGGAAACATGCGACACTTATCTTCAACCAAATGAAGCCAAACAGAGCAAAACCGAATATTTATTTATTTATTTATTTTTAGCTTTATTTATACAGAGTAGCATTGTCAGTTACAAAACAGCGATCCACAACGGCCTACAGTTCTAATGTCATGAATTTAACTCAAATCCTGAAATACTTAACATACAAATCAATGTATTATGAATGCATTATAGATACCACATCGAAAACTGTCAGTCAAAACGAAAATATAGCCTTTATTTTTATTTTTGTTTTGCCCTTTCTGATTACGCTTCAATATTGTCAATCTCATAATCATATCATAATTAACAAATTGATGACTCAGTTCCCCGCCGGGCCATTGCAAAATTATAACTTTGCATTCTCTTCTGTACTATGCTCTCTCCAGATGAGATATCTGCTACTTGTGGCATGCCAGACCCTATACCTAACACTAACATCACGCTATCCGACCCAACGCTATCTATAGGATCTTATATCAGATGGCAATGCAGTGATGGATACATGATGCATGGCGAGACAAACACTGTTATATGGGTGTGTTCAGAGGATGGATCTTGGCTCGACCACTCACTTATGTGCAAAGGTACGGGGGCACTTGTTTTTTCCGAAGGGTCGTTATTCCGAAAAAATGATGAACGGTTCTATTACATTTTCGGAATTATGAAGCCTATTTTCATTTTCGGAATTACGAACCTTCAAAATTATGAACCTTCGGAGTAACGAACCTTCGGAGTAAACGAACCTTCCGATAACGACATGTAACCGAGGTGCGAAGTTACTGGTTTTCTATGTTGAATATACTCCTGAATCAGCGCATAATATTGAGAATGATTATGCGATTCTCAAGTTTACAAATAATAGATATTATTGCAGTGTATACACTAGACATTGTATTTGTGATATTTTTCTTATTTTCCTCTTGCTTTTTGTCACCCCATGCTTGATTTATCTTAAAGAATTAGGAATACAATTACTTATACCTACTTCATGTTTCTGAATTATGTTTGCTATGGAGTAAATTGACTTTTAAAAAAATTTTCACCCAGTTATAATCTATAGTTTTGTTAATAAAACAGAACTTCTTCGATTAGCTGATGAATAAATAATTGGTGATATGATAATGCTCTCTCCTAACCATGTAGCCATTGAGTGTCCATCACCACCCGTAGCTGCCTATTCAACGCTAGCTCCTCCAATGACTGAAGCTCACGTGGTGAATCAGACGATATCATACACATGCAGCAGTGATGAATACACTCTGATTGGAAATACCTCAAATACATGCCTTCAAAATGGAACATGGAAGGACGACCCACCGACCTGTCAAAGTAAGAATTACAGGCGAGATGAAGGTGGTAATAAATTGGGTTAAATGTCGTTTTTCCGAAGGTTCGTTTTTCCGACGGTTCATAATTCTGAAAGGTTCGTGAATATGTCAAGTATGATGCCTTTACCTAATACCGACCTCTTAACGATGTTTCCAACAACTACGGGAAAGATTCTTCATGAAACGTAATGAAAATTCATCAGACTATTACCCAAATACTGGGGAACAAGATCCAGCTACTGACGAGCGATAATACTTGCGCGTTCTTGTAGAAATGACGTCGCAATAGAGTCATCTCATTTTACGCATAGTCGAGAAGTGCGTCTTATTTCCGACCCCTGCACATAAGTCAATGGCAATTTATGAAAAGAAATTATTTTAATGAAAATATTAAAAATTAACAATAAATTGATAATAATTACGTTTTTATTCCTCGTCTTGCTCTATTTTGGCTGTTCTCAACGTTGCTAGGCATTCTACGCGTAGTCCCATTGGTTGATTTGCAAGATGCGCGCTAGATGCCATGATACGCTTAATGGTCGGTATTATGACATGGCCGGTATTAGGTGAAGTGATCATACTTCGGGCCTGGAGGGCCCTACATGTAGCTTCAGGTTGTGGCTACCCTTACTCCCTCCCCACTCCCTGGCAACCCCCTTTTCCTTTTCGTAAATGAATTTCCCAAAACAAAATGTGCTATTTTGAGCTATTGCAGAAATCGTTTTTAAAGAAAATATCCGAATTTTCCGGCATCTGCTTAAGTATTATAGGCATTGTTTTGAATCATCATTTATTAGGCCTGGAAAGTGATTTTTTTTTTGTCTCCGCGGAAAGGATAACATGTGAGGATTGGATGATTAAGACCTAGTACTGGGGTGGTATATGGAAGGGGGTATCTATGGGGTAAGGAAACTTTGCATTTTAAATGATTGAACTTAGCCTTATAGATCATAATAAAAACACACAAGTAAATTACAGAATATTGTCCATCTGAACCTAAGTAAGAGGAGAGAGTCTCTACAGTTTATATAGCATTGAAATAAGCTTATATCAAGCTTTTTTATTATTTTGTACTTTTCCCTTTTATTCTTAAAGGGTTTCTTCACCCTTTTTATCCCCTTTATCTTTTCCTCTCTTTCTTTTTCTTTCCCCTTTTTCATGGGGGATGCACTTATTCGACCCCTGGATACGCCTATGAAGTGTTTTACCAGGAGGTTTTATCGACGATACTATCCTGTCGTGACCCTTTCTCATTTTACCCCTGAATCCGCCTCTTTTTTCGGAATTACAAAACCCCATAGGTGTTATCATATTTTCAAATACATCTATTTTAGAACAATGAATATAGAGGTGTTGTGGATCAGTGGATAAGTCCCCGGACTGTGAACCACGAGGTCCGGGGTTCGAATCCCACCGCAGCACTAGCGTCCTTTGGCAAGACGTTAATCTACAATTGCCACTCTCCACCCAGGTGTTAAATGGGTACCCGGTAGGATGGCTTTGGTTGGTTGGTTCTTCTTTATGATGGCGCTCTTCAATCTCCTAAGATTATTTGCACCAGTCATAGTAGGTTTGGCGTAGGCTTCGGAGAGCCCACAAGTGACTTTTTTGTGGTGAAAATGGTGTTATTAATGGTCATCATTAGTATGGTAAAAAGTTAATATCCCATCTCCAAAGTTAGATAGCTGTCGATCGTGATTATTCGTAATTATTCGCTATAATATCAAGATACCCCAGCAATCAATCGGAATTAACAGAGAGAGACAGGGGGAAGTAAATTCCAATTGTTCATGGAAAACATAAAACATACATATTTATACACAATTATACACATACACATATACATATAAATATATACATATACATACACATACATACACACATTTTTTTTTTTTTTTTTTTGCTCTTTACCCAATTTCTTCAACATCGTATACATAACAATGTCTATAGACATCAATAATTCTTTTAGATTAGGATTTTTCAATTTAATCCTTTCTTTTAAGAGACGTCTCTCTTTATCGTATTTTGAACAATATAAAATAAAATGTTCAATCGTCTCAAATTCTTGACACACTTCACAGAGACCAGTATCATGCTGGTTAATTTGAAAAAGGTAATAATTTAACCTGCATTTACCTACTCTTAGTTGTTGTATCAAGCATTCTTCTCTACGAGACAAGCCATGTCTGTGTATGGGCTTAGTAACGTCGCTATGTAAGGCATATAGAAATCTACCGTGCTCGGCATTGTCCCATTCTCTTTGCCATAATTTGTTATAATGGATCAAACGAGAGGCTGCTAGTTCACCTCTCGTGTGTGCAAACGAGAGGCTGTTAGTTCACCTCTCGTGTGTGGGATATCTATGTCTATACACTTTTTCGTGGCTCCTTTTTTGGCGGCCCGATCTACGATCTCGTTGCCGTTAATATCGCAGTGTGATGGAATCCATTCAAAGGCAACACAAACATCCTTCAACTTCAAAATATTAATTATGTATAAAATTTCATTCACAATAGCACATCTAATAAAGTATGAATCATTTGTAAAGCTGACAAAGAGTCACTAAATATTACCACCGATGAGGCTTCCATAAATGTGTTAATCCACTCTAGTGCCATGAGTATGGCTACTAGTTCTGCTCTCATAATGCAGACACAGGATAATCTAAAATTTTGCACCAAGTCGTAATGAGGCACATAAAATGCGGCTCCTGTTCTCCCATCTTCCAGTTTGGATCCATCTGTATAAACATGTAAATATCCATTCCATGAATTTCTAATACTTTCTAAAATAATCGATTTCATTTCAACTTGAAGCATTTCCCTTTTCTGTATTTTACCCTGGTGTTCGAGGGACACATGAGGTCGTGTTAAACGCCATTCAGGGATTTTGGGTAATAAGTTTGTTTGGCCCTCCACCACCATTTCGTCTCTGAAAGATCGTCGTTTAAGAGGTCCTTCTCCGGCCCTCCATTCTAGGCTATTTAAAACACAACCATCACCTAACACTTCTTTTGTCGGGTGATTTGGGATACTAGACAGCAAATAAACTCTAAATTTATCATTTAACAACCATCTACGATGGCTCAGAGGCAGCTTCCCGGTTAAAACCTGTAAAGCCTCCAAGGACACATTGTGTATTGTACCTGTAATAATTTTTAAGGCTCTGTATTGGATAGAGTCAAGTTTTTTCTTCAGTGATATACAAGCAGAATCATACATTTCACTTCCATAGTCCAAAACGGATAAGATAAGTCCTTTATAAATCATCATCAAAATTTCATACTTACTTCCCCAAGGGGTGCCAGAGATACAACGTAGCAAGTTGAATCTTTTCTTACATTTATCAATGATAGACTCTATATGGACAGACCAAGTTAGTTTAGAGTTAAACCACATACCAAGGAACTTATACTGCTCGTATACTGGCAGACTACGTCCTTTTATTTTTAAAAGAATATCTCTCTTTTGTTTGTTGGTAAAGATTAGAACAACGGATTTAGTAGGAGAAACATTTAATTTCCACTCCCAACACCATATCTCAAGCTCATGCAGGGCCTCTTGTAATTTCCTGCGAGCCAGCTCCAAATTGTTATTTGAATACCAAATTGCGATGTCATCAGCATAGCAAGATAATTTAACTTCACTTATATTTATCTTCAAGTCATTCAACATTAAAGTAAATAATAAAGGACTTAATGAGCTACCCTGCGGGATACCGTTTTCTAACGTGTAATGGCGAGACATACAGTTATTTATCCTCACATTAGAAATCCTCTTCAATAGAAATGCTTTGATAAAAAGTAACATTTTTCCACCAATGCCTAAGACAGACATCTTTCTAAGAAGACCAGTTTTCCATAACCCATCGTATGCCTTTTCTAAGTCTAGAAAAACCACTACAGTTTTTTTTTTCATTTTCAAAGATACATGTACATCAGTCTCCAATCTCACTAAGTGATCTTTAACATTCCTATATCTGCGGAAGCCAGACTGAAGTGGATTTAATAGTCCGTTTTTGTCTAAATACCACGTGAGGCGATTTTTAATCATTTTTTCCATAACTTTAAAAAGAGTTGATATCAACGATATCGGCCTATAAGAGGTCACTTGAGTAGAATCTTTCCCTGATTTCAAAATTGGAATCTGAATAACCTCATACCACTGGTGTGGAAAATTTGAAGTTTTCCAAATGTCATTATACAAATTTAATAAATACACAAGTGCCCTATTCGGCAAATTTGTAATCATAATCAAATAAATATCATCCTTACCTGGTGAGGAGTTTTTCCTCTCCTTTAACACATTCCTCATTTCACTCATATTAAAGTCATCGTTGATACAATCATCATTTGTTTCATCATTTGAAGAATAATTGTACGAGGTATTTTCGTTTTCATTTTCAATTACAGAAAGTGATTCATCAACCGACTTAAAATAGGTTGCCATTGCATTCGCTTTCTCTTCAGCTTCTTTCAAAATGTTTCCATCTACAATTAAATTGTGAAAAATGTCCTTGTTCATTGTGCTGTCCCGCATTCCTTTAACCTGTTCCCAGACTTTCCCAATGTCTGTAAATCTATTCGTTCTACGACAGTACTCTAACCAGTAATCATATCGTGCTCTCCTGATCACCTTCTGAGCAACAGCTTTCTTTTCTAAGTATTTCTTAACGTCATTTAAATCATAATACCTCCTTAATCTGGTTTTAAAACGATTTCTCTCTTGCAAAGCCTTTTGGCAAGCATTGTTCCACCAGGGATTTACTTTCCTTCTGTTTTCTCTCCCAATCTGCACTCGTCGAATGCACCTGTTTGACGCTTCCTTGATCACCTTAACAATCACATTGTATCGACCTTGAATATTCAAATCTACATCAGGATTTCCATACTCTTCTTTTTTCAATGCCTCTTTAATTTCTCTTCTATACTCTTCCCAATTTACCTTTCTAAAAGACCATCTATATCCCATGTTTGCATCCTCTATGTCTTATGATCTATTGTACACATGTCTAAAATTTATGCAAATCAGATTATGATCACTGCCAAAGTTGTTGGATAGCACCTTCCAATCTGTATAACAGCTAATTCTTTCGATACTAAAGACAAATCCAAATTTGAGAATGTACCGTAATAAGGGTCTAACCTTGTAGGGGACCCATCATTTAATAAAACCAAATCATTATTTTCCATAAAGGACTCTACAGTTCTACCGTTTGTATCTAATTTATTGCTCCGCATAGAGGATTGTGACTATTAAAGTCGCCCAGAATTATAATCTTCCCTGGCACATTTCTTATCATACTATTTAGATCTATCAATTCAATCTTTTTACAAGGATTATAATAGTTGAAAATTGAGACAACTCCTTTTTTACAAAAAATATCAACTCTCTGGTATTCAGCGTCCCTGTGTGTTTCCATCAACTGGAAAGTGATGTCATTTTTAAAATACATCACCAGACCGCCTGTTCTGCCGTCCGGCCTATTTTTACAAACACAAACGTAATTGGGTATGGCTAAAACATTAAAATCATTGAACCAAGTTTCTTGAATGCACATTATATCCGGGCGAATACCTAACAAATTGTTGTCAATGAGGGAAGATAAAAAGTTTGCGCCATGAGCCGTCAAGCCTTGTGCGTTCAATTGTACAATTTGTAGGTCTGATATGGACTTTGTCATTTGAGGCGACTTTTTACCATTTCCATGGTAACGTCTGCTTTCAAAAATTCTTTACCTGCTTTAATTACCACTTCCAGGAAATTATCATCATTACTAGACTTAGGCAATTGTCGTATCACAGACAGAATAAACAAAATTAAGTCAATAGATGTCACATTCACTAGACTTAAGTTTACAGTTTCACTAATAGGAGTGTCCTGCTTTTCCCTGTCTCTTTCCTCCTTTCTTTTTCGCACTAGAATTGGGATCTGTGAGTGGGATCTGGGTTTTCCCTGTCCCTTACTTCCTTTCTTTCCCGTACTGGGATATGGGACTGAGTGTTGGGTTCAGCACTCGGTTGACTGTCTGACCTTGAACCTATCATTATGTGTTTTGTGACAGGATTGTTTGAGTTACTACTACCCATGGCTGTCTGATTATCCGCCATGTCAGTTTCGGCGTTTATCTGTGCGCGATGGGCCCTGGCCGCTTGGGCATAAGTAAGATTTCCTTCCAACTTTATTTTTGAATCAACTTTGCTTCGACGTAATATTTACATCCTTGATACGCTGCAGAGTGATTTTTACTACACCTGAGGCATTTGGGGTTGTCCTTATTGGGGCAATCTTCAAACTCATGTTCTCCCCCGCATCTAACACACCGCAAATTGCCTTTGCAATTAGCCTTGATATGTCCGAATAACTGACATTTATGGCATCGCGGCACTGGGGTATATAGATATCTACTTCTATTACCTCATACAGAAAATTTACAGTCTCGGGTAGGTTCTTACCCTTGAAAGTAAGGAGTACGGAGGGGGTTGCTACCATTTCTCCTTTGATTTTTTTCAGAAATCTTTTGGCGTTCACTACATTCTGTCCTTCCAAAACTTCCTCTATTTCTTGGTTACTAATTTGCGTATCAATTTTGTGAATAACTCCTTTAGTAGTCACCTGGCTCCCGTTGTATCGTGTAACTTTCACATTAATGCCCGCCAGTTGTGTCAATTCCAACAGTTTTGGCACTTGGCTCTCATTCTCGCATCTCACAATCAACAGGTTTCTTTCTTTCACTATACCTTCTACTCTTCCAACAAGATCATGAATTTGTTTTACAACCTTTACCGGGTTGGCTCTGCACACATTTTTATTTTCCAATCCTACAATAACTACTTTCTTACTTGAATGAGTCGGAGTCGAAAGGGAAAATTTGGGTATTTTGTTGTTCATCCCATCACTATTGCTTCTATTTCTTGGCCTCTTTTTCGATTTCACCGATCTCTTATGTACTGTTTTCCATGAACAATCAGCAATGTCATCACTGTCTTCGGGGACGGTAGTACCGTCAGAAGATATAACCTCCCCTACATCTCTAAATTTCTCCGTAACGGCCGTAATATAATTCTCTTCTCCCGAAGATATAGAAGAGACAGAAGACATCATAATAAGCTTTCAATAGCGCATAATTAAAATTAGTAAGATCAATGAAAAGTCTTACTAATGGCGAAAGGTAATGTCCAACGAACGTAGAGGGCGTCAATACTTTGCAGTATTGCTATGAGGAAGGTTCACTTCTTACGCGCATGCAGTTGAAGTGCGCGCACATTTTGGTAGGCATGCCAACAAAACCATAAATCGAAGTAATACAATGACGGATTGATAGCGACATGAAGACAAAAGGAGATACTATGAATAGATGTAGATTTTAAAAAAATATATAATGCAAGAATACATTATTTGAAACATTATTCTATTCATGATACCGTGTAAATTTTATTTCTATAATCTATAATCTGATCGTAAATAGGCACCTTTGTGATCAGTGATTGTACCAGTGTGCTAAATTCATGACGTTTTCGGCAAGCTGATTTTGTGACCACTCGCAATGCATTTCGGGATAGGGGTAACCTCTCTCACGCTGCGGGCGTACTGCTGAAATTAAATAAAATCCATTCGCTGATCCATCAAAATGCGGTATCAATGAATGCGTCGTCTGCTGAGCTTGTTAACGGTATACAGTCTAGCTAGCGTCAGCGTAGGCGGCTGGGCAAGGCGAGGGAAAGGTACCGAGCGTCATACCATCTCGCTGCACTGGACGTGCCCGAGGACGTATATATAGCTGTGCTGTCAGGGTATGAATATTTCATAATTTATGATAACGGCTAAACACATCCATAAAAAAAAAAAAAAAAAAAACAGCAGCAACAACAACGTTAAAGGCAAAACCAGTGATTCTTGCTGCAGGGAATTTAATTGGAAATTGGAAATTTCGACATGAATTCAATTCATATTATCTTTTATTAAAAAGTTTTAAATAATTCTATTCATTAATTTTGGGTTATTCATGATTTATTTTTTGTATTATTTTTTATTCATTTATTCAAATATTTAGTTTTTTTTAAATTAATTAATAATCAATATTATTAATATTAGGTGTGTATTTATGTATGTATATATCATTTATTAACCTATTTCATTGTTATTATTTTTAGAGGAGGGGTTAAGCTAATTTAATTTGACATCGCCACCACTTCTATTCAGACCTCACCCAGGGGCGGATCCAGGATTGAGTATAAGAGGGGGCACACAAATGAAGGTTTGTCAAGGTAGACCCGTATTTTGTTGGTCTCGCCAGCTTTTCGAAAATTCGCTCGGGGGGGGGGGGGGGGGGGGCGTTTGTCAACAACAACAAAATTTCGCCAGACCTTCAAAATTTGCTCAGTGGGGGGGGGGGGGGGCGTTATGGGGGTCCAGTTTCCCCTCCATAATTTCCTGACAAGCAAGAAAAAAAGAAAATAAAAAAGGTCTTCATTCTAAATGGGGCACAAAATTCATACTTTTCTTCCAAAGGGGGGGGGGGGTAGGGGCCAGAAGTGCCCCCCTGTCCCCGCCCCTTCTCTCTTTCCTTTTCACCATATCTTCTCAGTTTCGCCTTTTCTCATCTTTTTTGTCTTCCCTCTCTATCTCACACATACACCTTGATCACACGTCCTGGTTCATTCACCCCTCCCCTACATGGTTCATTTCATTGATATAATGTGAAAGGACCTTTATCATGTTCACAGAATAATTTTCAATTACATGTATATCTTTCTCACAATCAAGATTTAAGGTACAATAGTTTATACACGTCGATTCAGAAATACGTTTATATTTTTTTACTTTTTAATAGTTTATACACGTGGATTAAAAAAAAAGGTTTATATTTTTTTTACTTTTTAATGAATATTTTCTTGCATGCAGAAATGGGGACAGTTTTAGACATTGTCTTACTTCTAAATACACGCTTATTTCTTCTCCTTTAAAAAATCCACCATAATTTATATAATTCATCTGCAGTCATACACTTTTTTCATATACTACAATACAATATAGTTCCATCACAGCCGACTTGTCAAGGTCAAATAATATTCTGTACAAATTATGTACATGCATTAAAAAAAAAGAATTTCAATCTAAATGAATCATACGTTATTATAATTTCAATCCCTTTCCAAGAAGTAAATTATTTGAATTACAATTTAAAGATTATTTACCCACTACACCCCTACAAAGAAGAAATGACATAAGAAATAAATGACCATCTAATTTCTGTTCAACACACACCAATGACAACAAATTTACTCCTAAAAAACAAAGATAATTTTGACAGTTGTAAGAACTCTTTAAATGATCCATCTCCTTTTAGGTTGGTACATGTATATTGCATGTTACTATTATTATAAATCTAACTATAACAAAGGGGCAGGAGGAACACACATAGAGATCTAATTAGATAGTTTCAAGTCCAATGAAGTGTTGAATAGTATGGATTTTCTCAGTAGATGATGAATAAAATAATAATTTACTTAATAATTTATAAATTCATAGAATCAGATAAGATTATTATTAGTTTGTGATACACTGCGGGCAGATTTAATAAAGGAGTGGCCCTGGCAGTGCTTATCTTAATATCATTTAGGGCCCTGTAATCTCACTATATAGGCCACACAGAAGAGGAAGACCTCCTCACAATAACGAGCTACTATAACAAAATGGCTGCATGTGACTACAATATTTGAAATGGGGAGGGGGTGGGTAAAATGGTCAAGATATAATTGAAGAACTTTAAACTCCTGTTCAGTCATTCTAATTATAATAATATACATGTATGTCCATTTATATAGCACAACTACTATACCAATATACTCTCTGCCCTTTAATTACCGCAGCTTTAGCCGACCCTCCATGAAAGGTGCTAAGGCATTTAAGCAATTTCTCCCAACCGGTACCCATTTACTTCACCTGGGTGGAGAGTGACAAATGTAGATGACTGTTTTGCCATTAGCGCTGCGGCAGGATTCGAACCGTGAACCATATGAACCACAGTCTGGTGACGTATACACTAGACCACGACACCTCAACATGCATATTATGCTTGAATCCAGATACGATTTTAATATGAAGAAATGGGGTAACCTCGCTATTCATAAGGACCGCTTATTCATAATGCGTGACTAAATGAATAGCGGTCCTTCTAAATAGACAAATTACCATTATTCATAACTATTCATAAGAACTGCTATTCATAACGTATGTTAAGGACGTTCCCTAGTTAAAGTCAAATCCATGTCAGTTTCACCAAATTTTGCACACAGTTACTTTGGTCCATGAGAAGCCCAAATACGCATAGAAAAGTATAGGTCCATGTGCTTACTTTTTTTCTATGGGACACTGAAGTGTGCCATGATTGGGTGTCAGGTAGAATGACGCAGGTTTATGGCCATTGATAGACCTCAGAATTCGTCATATACAAATCCCCATTATTCTGTCAAAATCCATTTCAGATTCGTAAATTTTTCCAGATTTGTAGAGAATTGTATACTGCAAAAGGAGAAAGTTTTAAAAAGGGGGTCCAGGCACTCGTTTTTATGCTAGCAGCGCCCTCAGGTGGCGGAAAAAGTCAAAAACTAGCAAAACTAGTGAAAACTGGCTGAGAACCTGTGTTGGAAGGGGATGGGTTCGTAATAACTCTGCTGTATATTTAAAATCCATGCCAGATTCGTAAATTTTTCCACATTTGTAGAGAATTGTATACTGCAAAAGGAGAAAGTTTAAAAATGGGGGTCCATGCACTCGTTTTTGTGCTAGCAGCGCCCTCAGTTGGCGGAAAAATTCAAAAACTTGCAAAACTAGTGAAAACTGTGCATGGCAGGGTAGGGAACCTGTCTAGGAAGGGGATGGGTTCGTAATAACTCTACTGTATATTTAAAATCCATGCCAGATTCGTAAATTTTTGCAAATTTGTAGAGAATTATATACTGCAGAAGGAGAAAGTTTAAAAAAGGGGGGTCCATGCACTCGTTTTTGTGCTAGCAGCAACCTTAGGTGGCCGAAAAAGTCAAAAACTTGCAAAACTAGTGAAAACTGTGTATGGCAGGGTAGGGAACCTGTCTAGGAAGGGGATGGGTTCGTAATAACTCTACTGTATATTTAAAATCCATGCCAGATTCGTAAATTTTTCCAAATTTGTAGAGAATTGTATACTGCAGAAGGAGAAAGTTTAAAAAAGGGGGGTCCATGCACTCGTTTTTGTGCTAGCAGCAACCTTAGGTGGCCGAAAAAGTCAAAAACTTGCAAAACTAGTGAAAACTGTGTATGGCAGGGTAGGGAACCTGTCTAGGAAGGGGATGGGTTCGTAATAACTCTACTGTATATTTAAAATCCATGCCAGATTCGTAAATTTTTCCAAATTTGTAGAGAATTGTATACTGCAGAAGGAGAAAGTTTAAAAAATGGGGGTCCATGCACTCGTTTTTATGCTAGCAGCGCCCTCAGGTGGCGGAAAAAGTCAAAAACTAGCAAAACTAGTAAGAATTTGCTGAGAACCTGTCTAGGAAGGGGATGGGATCTAAATAACTCTACTGTACATTCAAAATCCATGCCAGATTCGTAAATTTTTCAAGATATGTAGAGAATTACATACTGTATTAGGAGAAAGTTAAAAAAAAAGGGGGGTCCATGCACTCGTTTTTGTGCTAGCAGCGCCCTCAGGTGGCGGAAAAGTCAAAAACTCGCAAAACCAGTGAAAATTGTGCATGGCTGCCGGCTGGGAACCTGTGTAGGAAGGGGATGGGTTCGTAATAACTCTACTGTACATTCAAAATCCATGCCAGATTCGTAAATTTTTCAAGATTTGTAGAAAATTACAAACTATATTAGGAGAAAATTTTAAAAAAAGGGGGGTCAATGCACTCGTTTTTTCTGCTTGCAGCAACCTTAGGTGGCGGAAAAAGTCAAAAACACACAAAAATAGCGAAAACTGTGCATGGCTGGATGGGAAACAGTGTAGGAAGGGGATGGGTTCGAAAAAACTCTACTGTACATTCAAAATCCATATAATTTTTACCAAAGTTTCCAGATTTGTAGAGAGAAGTATACTAAAGGAAGAGAGAGTTTTCAAAAGGGGGTCCATGTACTGGTTTTTGTGCTAGCAGCGCCCCCGTTTGTCGGAGTGTCTTAAACTTACAAAATAAAATGCTTGTTGCCTGTTATCAGACATGTCACCATGTAACTGATATTTTTTATATACATTCACGACCATAGGCACCGGAAGCGCGGGGGAGGGGGTGGGCAGAGGGGGCATTTTCCCCACCAATCATTCAAAAAGGCGGACCCCCTCTCCCGGATCCCCTCAGTACAACCATGACAAAGATGACTTGTATATAATAAGCTGCCTTGTCAGTGATATAATAATAATGCAAACGTTCAGTATTTAAAATTTTAACAAATGTTTTAACAAACGCAATGTTTCTTAACATTTAGAAACCCTGTCTATTGTTTATTTTTCCCTTCCCCCCCCCCCCCCCCATAAGACAATAAAATTTGCAGTATTGCGATCACCTTTCTAGTGCTCCAAAAGGCGAGGTATCACCATCACAAAGTCATGGTCGCTCCGCTCCCTTACATGCAGATTTATAGGAACAAGGTATCTCCAGTATTAATACTGTCTACCACCAGTGGCGACAAAAGCAAAGTGGCAGATTTTTCCTACTATTAAAGGAGGGCGGATAGGGGTATAACGAATTTTCTAGCGATGCGAAATGCAAGGTTTCAACACGCAATAATCTTAATTTTCCTGTTTGCAATAATCTGTCCCCTCAGAGGGGCCCCTCGCAAGACAAGAAATAATATTTTAAGTTAAACAATGTAAGAACAAGATTTACTTTGCCAACGTTTGCTCTAATATAAAATTCCTCTACATTCTCTTTTTTCGCTCAGTCGCTATACTCCCTCTCACATTAATGACAACATTGATTATTTGACTTTACAATATATCTTCTATATTACAAGGCCCCGAAGCGCATGGGTGTGGCAGGTACTTTTCTGTGCCTAAAAAGAAGGGAAAATGCCGTTATTATTCTCCTCCTCAAAAAGATGCTATATGACATCAATCATTTTGCAGTTTACTAATGGAAACATTTTTGTGCTCTAAAATACGTAGTTTCAACATTGAATAATCCAAATCTAAATCGATTCTTACGATCTCTCGCATTTCAATAAATGCAGTGTTTATGTGTGGGGCAGGGGCTTTCCTCGTTTTGTTCCCACCCTATCGCAAGATTGTTATCTAATTTATATAGTTATATATATATATAACTATTATATTTCATGTTATGTAAGTCACAATTCTAAGTAAGCTGTGACCTGCCTGTGTGTAAAGTTTCTATTGAATGCAAAATATAAATACATGTATTACGAAAGCAACTTTTTCGCTCGGTCGCTACGCCCCCTCACCAAGTAGTCATACGAAGAAAAAAATAGTCATAATTTGCTTAAATTCTGTTCTATTAAAACTGTTCCGTCTTAAGAAAAGAAAAAATGTTTAATGATTCTCTAATATGCTTTAAAACATTCTCTTGGTGGCTGAGTTCCAATATTCTCCTAAGGATTTTTAGCATGAATAGCCCCATAGGTGTACGAGGCGGGGCTGCAGCGCCCCCGCATTTCTATAATAAAATAATTTTTCAAGGTGCCTGAATATCATCATATTCAGGCAGCGAGGTGCCGGTATAGCAAAATGTTTTTAAAGATTTGTACACAAAATGTAGAAACAAAATAACCCCATTTCTGGTGTAAGGACGGATATTGAAAAACAATGGATGATTGCAGTGCTTCAAATATTGTAGGGCTGTAAGCAGGTAGCAAGCGTGTGAGGTGGGGCCCCTCAAAGTGTTTCCCCCCCCCCCCCCCCCCAAAAAAAAAAAAACACCTTCTGGCGCGCCTGTTCACGACTATTTCAAACATAAATGTCACGGTAACGACATAACCTGCAATTGTTATTCTACGTACGAAGAGTGAATTAACAGTTCATGTGACAGTCAAACGCACGCTTTTGAACCAGTGTATAAAGAAGAAGGAAATTGTTAGTCGTTTTACGTGACATTTTACTCATCATTTGCTCATGTCTTTGACTGTATGGATAATGATCATTAGACATAATGGCATAGACCCCTTGTTCTTAATTAGTGCCGCCCATGGGCCACTTGCGGCCCGCGAGACGATTTCATGCGGCCCGCCAAAATATCTAATTTGAAAAAAAATCTTAAGTTTTAAGTAATATCCTAACTATCGGTATGATTACAGGTGTCATTTTTTTCCTCACTCGCTTCGTTCGCTCGCAATTAGCATATCATAATTATCTGTTCCCTGTCCTACCAAGGAGTTATCATCAAACAAAGAAAAATAAGGATAATAATATTATTTATGATACCGGGGATGTGTATTCTGAAATTCTTCCTCATTCCTTAGATAGGCCATGCATTCGGGTGTATGCGGAGGTGTATGGGGAT
Source organism: Heliocidaris erythrogramma (assembly GCA_025617745.1). Lineage (NCBI taxonomy): Eukaryota > Metazoa > Echinodermata > Echinoidea > Camarodonta > Echinometridae > Heliocidaris > Heliocidaris erythrogramma. The sequence continues at coordinate 6,659,280 of CM046854.1, forward strand.
GGGATGGGGGTTGCAGCCCCCTCCCGAGAATATCAAAATTACCTGGCATTCTCGTTGTACTTTTAATATCTTTTCTGAGTTAGCACATTTTGATGACGAAATTACATTTCACGGTTCTAATGTGTCAATTTCTTTGGCTCGCTCGCTTTGCTCGCTAAACTGAATTGAAAAACCAGAAAATGAATACACAATGTTTTCGGGCAAGATACGCCAGTCCCATACATTTTTTGTATGTATGTGTAATACTCAGTGGCCCGCGACGTAATTTCGAGAATATTTCTGGCCATGCACCTGACAAAATAATTAAGAACCCAGGTCATAGACAAATGATTCTTCGGCATATAAATAATTATTTGAATTTCTTTCTCCAGCTATCTTTTTGTGTTAATTTAGTGTACAAAAAAGTGGGTAGATGACTATGACTATGAATTCCAAAGGACATCCATCTTTACTTTGCCTATAGAAAATTCATAAGGGGCATCGAATGTTATCTTTCAGCTCAAGCTATTTAATATTTGGTATAGATTTCGCAGGTACAGAATTATTGATTTCATCTATATTTACCTGGTTCTTCTTACTGCGCACACTTGCGTACCCATTATTAAGCATTGTGTTAAATGTGCGTATACATTGTCTTAACTGCGCGCAATACTCTCCCGGTGTTGTGATGACGTAACACAACCAGCCAGGATGCGCGGCCGAGGTGCGCACAAACATAACTAGGGAACGTCCTTAAATGAATATAGTGGTTTTCTATGAATAGCTGTCCTTTTGAATAGCGAGCGGACCCAGAAGAGATACATGTTGATCAAAGCAGGGGGCTATTTCACAGAAGAGCTGAAGTAGAAATCCATATCTGTCGAAAGAAAAGAGGAAAGATTTTAGAAAATAGCATCCATTGTGTATTTGATAATTAAACAAGCAACAATTAGAATTAAAATAAAACCCTGAAACTTTGAGCTTCCTATTAACACAGTTAGCATCAACTCTTTATATGAAATGGAATAATAAGTGTGAATTCTCAAAAGTATTTAAAGAGGAAAAAAGTTGGACACATAAAATTTTCAAGGCTATTCAAAAGCAACCAAATTAGTAAAGTCTCAAGAAAATTCAGTTGGGATACATGTTTATGTGAAAAAAAATATGTGTACCTAGATTGTATTGAGGTACTAATAACAACCAGGGGCGTCGATTATGCAATGGCAGTTCCCCCCCCCCCCCGATAATATTGAGAGGGCAAATAAATCATTTTGCCCCCCCCCCCCCGTAACCGTGGATAAGCTGGTAATTAAGAGGCGTTGAAAAAATCATATAGAGTACTATTAGGCTGTTTTGCCCCCCTCCCCCAATCCAAAAACGGATCGACACCCCTGATAGCAATCTTACTCTTACAGCATAGACCTACCATGCAAAACTGGAGCAGCTAAGTATTTATTTGTTCCTCTCAGAATTTGTCTTCATTCTCAGCGGTAAGCCTTCTTCTTCATCATCATCTGTAAAATAGATGAAGGAGAGTCATGTAGAGAAGCATTATTATGTATTAAGAAAAAAAAATGAGATACGCTCATCCTCACCCTTGTGATCTTTTCAAAGAGGATAAATACTAACTGCATGTACAATCCATCCTAAAATATTTGTAAAATCTATTTGTAAAATAGATGAAGGAGAGTCATGTAGAGAAGCATTATTATGTATTAAGAAAAAAAAATGAGATACGCTCATCCTCACCCTTGTGATCTTTTCAAAGAGGATAAATACTAACTGCATGTACAATCCATCCTAAAATATTTGTGGATTTTAATAAAAGTGTAATGTATTCACCCATCTTATTTTGTTTTGTTTCTGTTTGCATTAATTAATGAAATGTTTAATATAATAATTAAGGGGGACTAAAAATTCTATTTATACTGACATCACACTGAACATTCCCTAAAGATCTCATAATTGATTTTTAAAGACACTAAAACAGCTGATTTATTATTACACTGAAGAAAACAGATCTCAGTGGTGGATAAAGGAAAAGGACAAATGAAATGTCCATTCTCTCAGAATTCTTTTGTTGTTGTTGTGTGTTTTGGTTGGACAATGTAAACTAAAAACTCCCCCCCCCCCAAAAAAAAAAAAAAAAGTAAACCGATTCTGGATCCACTACCATTACCAGACCTATAATTTTTAGCAGTAATACCCTGTGATAACTCCTTGGTATTAAGTCTAGGTCCAACTAGTTAGGTCTAGACCTACCTGTTTATTTCTCACGTCTCATCAGTCTTTTATCCAGCACCTCCAACAGTTGTTGAGTTATGTAGACCTCTAACAACATTAGGCTCTATTAGATCTTCAAGTAGATCAGCCACAAGTTAGTTCCTTGCCAAGTTTATCTGAGGGCAATCAAAGTCAACATGAGACTAATGAATGTGATTACTGAAAGTCACTGAGTGAAACAAAGGCCATCCATATGATATATTACTCTGTGGAGATGTATTATTACCTCTCATTAAAAGTGCTTTGATTCTGGTCTACCAATAGTAGAATCAAGACTAAATATGAACCCCTCTCCCTCTCTCTCTCTCTCTCTTGAAAGTTGAAATTAAAAAAAAATAAAACATCATCATGCTTGCCTTTGAGTTTGACCTTGTCTCAAGTTTGTGAAAAGTTACAAGTTACAAATACAATTATCATTATGGTTAACGTTAGGGCCTAACTTTGTTAATGTTAGGCCTAAGTTAGACCTATTTTGATCTAACTTAGACGATATTATTAGGCAAACCCGGAGAATAGGGGCCGGTCTGCGCGTGCTGTATTCATTTGTGTGCAAGCAAATGTAGCCCAGCGGCGGCGGCGGCGACGATCTTGTACCACTACCAGATTCAGCGATGAAACATTTGCGAGTTTTACTCCATTTCTGGCCAAAATCGTTATGATTTTCATCAAACAACTACAAATCTGAAAGCCAAGAGGACAATATGATTATCACAGCATTAATTACTTGATTTAAAATATATTTGGAAGTTGTTTTGAACTTGATTATGAACTTGTTACATGTGTTCATTTTTGCCTCTGCCGATCTCCGGCACTGTAAAACATGGCACGCGCACGCTGACCTGCCCCTATTTGTGGGTTTGCCCGATATTATTTATAGAAAAATATATCGATGATGATTATCACGGCAAGAATTCCTTATGTCCCAGCCACCTTATTTTTTCATTTTTGTTAAGTGTCCGGTCATCCGAATCTGATCCCCCATCCAGGCATCATTATGATCATCATCGCTCCATCCAGCATCCGAACAATTTTTTTTTAATTTAACAAATTAACGTTACATGCATGCTAACACTACTAGTAGTAACACTAACAGCTCTCTCTATTTTATTACCCTGGATTGCCAAATTTGTTTCATCATCATTTCAAATAAGTTAATCTAAATTTATAACTAAAATCAAACCTTGATTGATCCATCGTCGAGCTCTGACTCTGAGTCTACTTAGGCGGTCAGATCGCGAGAGAGAACTGTATGTAGCAATAATGTACACGGTAGGTATATGCACACGGTACGGACATGGATCGAAATCGAAATACAGTGCAGTAGCAGCGAAATATAGCAGGAAAACGTTAGCAACCTCACAAATACATATTATTGTATCGTAAAGTAAAATGATAAATTTATAACCATTTTAATCTTTTTTCTCTTGAAAATTATAAAAATCATTGACAAATATTATTGAACATAACATCTTATTTTAACATTTTAATTCAAAAGTTTTTGAAAGCATAAATTGAAGAAAAAAAATCAAATCTACAATCTACCTAAAAACCTCTCTGAGAGAAAACGATGGTCACAGAAATTTAGCGAAGTGAACGTTCCTCATAGCAATACTGTAAAGTATTGACGCCCTCTACGTTCGTTGGTAATGTCCTTTGCTTAGCATGTGTGCGCTTAACAGCGACTGGCTGGAATGCTCCCTAGGGAGTGGAGAATGTGCATACACTGTGTGCGGGCGTGCCAGAATCCAATGACCAAAGAGATTCGATCATGCCAATGACCGGGGTAATAATATATATCTATACAGCGCCATGAGCGTCGAAAGGCGGACCTGTGCGCTATACAAGTAGCCACTATTATTAGGTGGTCTGCAAGGCCGTACGCAGAAATTTTTTCCTGGGGGGGCAAAATGATCGCTTTCAAAGGAACCCATAACTTGAAGTCTAAAACCCTATTAAAAAAAAGTATGATTTTGAAATTTCTAGCCACTGACACTTTTCTTCATCATTTCCATCAACTTGGAATCAATTTCAATCAATAATAAGGTCGTACGGGCGCGTCAAAGTTCAAAATCGATGCGCGCATCTATGGCGAAAATAACGTAAAAACGTTCAAAAACATGCCTCTACAAAATTAACTCTAGCTCTTTAAATAGTCCATAAACCCCCACTTTTTTCCACCATCAGGTAGGGTATGAATCATAGATTTCATTTCATGTATCATTTGACCCTTATAAATATTATAACGTCATCAAAATGGCGCCAGAAGTCAAAATTTCCAATTTTCATGTTTTGACGTCATCACATTTATGCAAATTTGGCTCTAGATTCCTAATTATTGGTCGTTTTTCGCCCAGATTTTAATATGTTGTAGCTGAGGCAATTTCCTACAAAATCAGTTGCCACCATTTTCCATTTTGATGACGTCATCACAGTGAAATTTTCAATTAAAGATGCCATGTCAGAATTTTCCCTATTTGCGTGTTATGTCTATGGAAGATGATTTTTTTTCGAATCATGAATCTACATGACATTGTTCTCTGAGCTGTATCTCAGTTGTTTTTGGTCTATTTTCTTCCAGATTTTAGTATGTTATAGCTGAGACTATAAGCTTTTATAAGTGTGGCCTCCAATTTTTGATCAGATGTCGGGATCATGCCCAATTTTTCACTACAAAATGGGATTTGAGAATCCCGTTTTTCGTTTACGTGTTATCTCTATGGGAAATGTTTTGGTATATTGGTCAAGGCACTTGCCTCTCACTCCGGTGACCCAGGTTCGATCCCCGGTGGGGCCATTAAAAATTTTTTTTTTTTTTTTTGCTTCTTTTTGCCTTTCATTTTACCATCTTGTTCGACTATTAGCAATCACAAACAAAGTAATAAAATGTCTTATTTTGCATGTTATGTCTATTAGAAAGTAGTGTGCAGTAGTTTATGTATAACCCTATGGAAAATCTGATTCCCTGAAGTGTATTAAAGCTATCCTGCAATATCATTAGTCCTATTTGATATCACAATTTCTCAAAATGATAATGATGTTGATGATAATCATGATGATGATCATGATTATCATCAACATCATTATCATCATCACTGTCATGATATTCATGATGATGATTATCCTCAACATCATTATCATCATCACTGTCATGATATTCATGATGATGCTGATGATTATCATCAACTTCATTATCATCACTGTCATGATGATATTCATGATGATGATGATGATGATGATTATCAACATCATTATCATCAGCACTGTCATGATATAATGATCATCATCATGATTATCTTCAACATCATTATCATCATCACTGTCATGATGATATTCATGATGATGATGATGATGATATAATATCATCACCGTCATGATCATCATTGCTATTATTATTGTCATCACCATCATTATATCACCTTCATCATGATAATCATCACCATTATCATGATTGTTATCTTGCACAAATATTATCACATCTTCCAATGACCGTTTCACACATTTTCTACATTCCTGTCCTCAAGAAGCATCTCCATGCGTGGCATTCTTGACTTCCTATCTTCAGTTTAGTATTTCCCCATTATTATGATCATCCTGATTACAATCATGATCATACCAATTGAAAGACAGACCACCTAATTCGTCCTCATGACGAATTAAATTCTAGTTATTATTAATATTAATATACATGTAGTTTCCTGGGGTGGTATTCTCAGCATCATTTTATCTCTAAATTTTGTTATTTTATCTTTTTGTATTCTGAGACCACAATTTATCTCGGATTTTATCTCATATTTCATCTCAGTCTCCTACCTCTTGCGTGCCTATCCATGGTGTACGCATGAAACGCACAGCTTTATACGCTTACGCCAATCATATTTGTCGGAAAGATAAAATAAAACTAAAAATAAAATAAAAATAGGCTATAGGGACTATTTTATCTCTAGGATGCACGGTGAGTGCGATATTTTTGGACAATTATGGTGCTAGTCGTGCGATCAAAATAAACAAAAATATACTGAGCACTGACTATATTTCTCAAGCAACATTCTCGTATGATTATCGAATTCTATTACAATAGTTTTGCTAACTAATATCACACTTGTAATAATGCTTGTGGTGGTCTACTAAAACCTCGGAAAGTACCTTATGGGGTGTTGCAAGAAAGTTGCAATCAATTGCAAATTGTAAAGCAAATTAGAACAACCATTCTGAATGGTTCAGGGTCTGCCCATTCAAGAAGATGCGCTTGCAACAATGATTTTGATTGGTCAGTACCGATCAGTTGCAACTTGCAATCAATCGCAACTTTCTTGCAACACCCCATTAGTCATTTTCATGAAATCCTAGCAGACAGCGCGTTTGCGCTTTGATGCCCGCGTATTGAAAATTGTAAAAATAGCGCATTCGCGCTCTCTTGCCCCAGAGACTGGCAGAGAGCAATTCTATTGGCTGAGCATGATGAAAGTAAAAATTTAACGACATTTGCTATTGGTTAAGGCATCATAAATGTGCGTCTCTTAGATGAGATACAATCTCGCTAAAATGGTTCTCAGAATACCGATTTAAAAATATTTTAAGGGTATTTAATTTCACTGACTTAAAATCTCAGATTTCATCTGAGATAAAATGAATCTCAGAATACCACCCCTGAAGTTGTTTCTAAGAATTATTGTATACATGTATATCATGGATAAGATTTTACGCCCTCATTACCGTATTATGTTATTAATTTTGTGACAAATATAGAAAACAACACAAAACGACGTATATTACAATACAAAAAGCATAAAATGATTCATTTAAGGCAGAGTGTATAATTCTATATGACTAAAGGGTACATTAGCTGGACACACAACAATGCGGTTTATTCCGTCATAATAGCGCCACCTACATTAGCGGGACAGTTGGTGACATTAGTGGGACAGTTGAGTGCAGAAGACAAGTAAATAAAAGCGTGAATGCTTCTCCCTCTCTTGTTTTCTTTTTTTTATGACGTTTTATTTCATCATTCTCTCTCTCTCTCTCTCTCCTCCCTCAGCATTCTCTACCATGGTTGCGCTAGTATCCATGGAGCTTTTTGCTTTTTTGCGCTTCAAGCTCTTTGGTTGATGATTAATAAATTTTCATTATTTCCTGATGAAGGCCTATGGCCGAAAATTTGAAAACTTTTCAGTCTCACGGAATCTTTTATTTACATGTCTTGTACACGACATCTAACTACGATTCCGAAGCAGAACTGTTATTATATATATATATATATATATATATATATAAAGAAAGTGTTCTGCGTCGGTTTAGGTAAACTATACGTAGAAAAGACAAATATAAATTAAAAAACCGTAGAGATGGCAATTATCCGATATTTCGGGCATAGCCCTTTGTCAAGGAATGACAAATTTATTAAGCGTCAAGCAAAAATAAGGCAAATAAAAGACGCGCAAAATGGTTGCGTAGAAGCAAGATGAAAAAGACGCGCAAAATGGTCGTGTAGAAACAAGAAGTAAGAACGCGCCAGAAGTGACGTAACAATACATCAAGAGAAAGAAGAAGAGCTAAGAGAGAGAGAGAGAGAGAGAGAGAAAAGAAAAGAAAGAGAGGGAAAGAGAAAAGAGAAAGGGACAACAAAAAGAAAAAGATAAGAAAAGAAAGAAAGAAAATTACGTGATGGGAAATGAGCGGAAAGAAACATTAATAAATAAATAAATATATATATATATAGGGATATATGTATATATATATATACATATATATAACGTCTTTTTCATCTTGCTTCTACGCAACCATTTTGCGCGTCTTTTATTTGCCTTATTTTTGCTTGACGCTTAATAAATTTGTCATTCCTTGACAAAGGGCTATGCCCGAAATATCGGATAATTGCCATCTCTACGGTTTTTTAATTTATATTTGTCTTTTCTATATATATATATATATATATATATATATATATATATACATATATTAGGAAAAGGTGGATAAACCCTTATTTATCAGCTACTGCCAGTTTCATGCCGAAGCAATCATCAGGCTGATGAGTTTCAGCTCCGTTGCACGACGTAGAGCACTCTACGAGGTTTTTAAGGACTTCTACGGATATATATACATATATATATTTATATATATATATATTTATTTATTTATTTATATATATATAGCGAGAGAGGTGCGGACGTATGTACCGTTCCGTTGAACCATGTTAAATTTGAATGTGTGAACAGATATGTGGAACGAAATCAACCAGGTCACATAGTATATTTACAAGCTTTCTTAGGATGTGCAATGTACGTACAATGTTCTTATAATAATCAAAATTAAATTTTAGCAAAGAGAAAAGGCCATTTTCCTTTCAGTCTTATTCTTCGTGATAAAATGCTTTTTGAAATGAGCTATATTTTGTTGTCCATTTAATTTTATCATGTTCTTTGTGCTTATTTGAAAAAGGGAGATGTACAACCAATGACAAACGTTACTCCGATCTCACTTGCTATCGAACGAGTAACACACGGAGGACATGGGATGCGTCTTTTGAATTTTGCGACAATGATGGGGAGTTACTTGTCACAGTGAAAGATGCTAACACGCAGCAATTTATTGCCAAGTTAACTGAAGAAGAGCTTGGAAATAACGTCTGGATCGGTGCAATGGAAGGTCGTGACTGGAAATGGAGACAAAGTAAGTTCTCTTTAATGTCATGCCCATATAGGATTCCATATAAAAGCATTACGAAATACAAGTACATGTATGTGTAAGTAGGCCTCAGATTATGTGTCAAATTACTAAAAACAAAGAGTCTGTCATTTCGGAATTGATGTCGGTAAATTCTCATTTGAGGACATTCGAGGGGATACTACGTGTTATTGTACATCTGATTGTTTTATCTCCTCCGATAAGAATGGAGTAAAATAAAAGGGGAGAAGGCTGCTTATTTTTAAATGCGTGTGTATGAAAGTTTCTGATAGGCTTAGTGCTAATCATTTTGTGTTTGTCAGGTGACACATACATCGAACGATTCTTTTGGGAGAACGCATATCCGGACCCGGATGCAAGCTCACAAGATTGCATCGAACTATCATATAAGAATGATTTAGGGAAATTTACATGGAGCCCAAGAACCCCCGGAGACGGTATTGGTGTGTTATGTCAGTTTAGTGAGTATAAACAAGTTTGGTTCTTTTACTGTAAAGGTCGAAATGAAGCATGAAACTTTCACGATTAATTTGCAACATTCATTTCGTTACAGTAACAGTATTTCATTTATTTTGCTGGAAGAAACTTTCGCAAATCTTGGCCTCTCGCAAGATTGTCGAACGTTTCTGGTTTCCTGTTGGTAGTTTACAGTTTGTTCGTTTCTCAGAGATTTGCAAGAAGTCACGAACATTTGAGAGATGAGAGAGACTAAGAGAGTGACAGTGAACGGGCGTTGTGTAGTCCGCTATTGCGGTAAATACCCTGACGATGACATTGTAGCAAGTCATAAGGTCCGAATACAACTTCATCAAAATCGGATATAAATAAATAAATTACGGAATTTTGAAGTTTTGCATTGTTTCGTAAAACAGTGATATGCATAATATGGGCTGTATGCAAATTAGTGATCCGATGATGTCATAAGCTCACTTTTCCTTTCGTATTTTATTATATGAAATTTTAAATATTTCATTTTTTTCATAGATGTGTATATAAAGATTCTCTTCATTAAGTTCATTGTATCACAATAAGTTATAATAATGATCGTACACATTCTATGAGGAGTCAAACTTTATTTTACATTCTTGGAGAAGAAAATTGAAATATTTGAAATTTCATATAATAAAATACAAAACGAAAAGTGAGCTTATGGCATCATCGGCTCAATAATTTGCATACAGCCCATGTTATGCATATCACTGTTTCATGAACAATGCAAAATTGTCTACAAAACTTGCATGTTAGAGCATCCCGAAATGTTTTTCTGTGTGATTAAATGTTGTTCAATAATGAATTTGGATAATTATTAGTTTTAAGTTAATGTATCGTAATTCTCACAATTCAAACTAGATAATAGAGGCAATGCCCCACCTTAAATTTCAGGGGGTGGGGTGGGGGATATATAACCAACCCACCAAGCCCCCCCCCCCCCCCCCCCCCCCCCCCCCCCACCCGAGATCGACACCCATGTGTGAAATCTCGATACCACTAAGCTATCTCTTTCCTTTGCATGAAAAATCTCTGATAATTGTTCCATGTTCTAACCAGTGTTGTTCATCTGACAGTCGGAGACATGCAAACGTGGTACGTTCTTAGGGTGAACAGTTTCTCATTTTTAAAATATCCCCAAAGTACCCCTTTTAGATTGGAACAATCTACACTTTTAATTCAGAAAAGCGTCTCCTTTTCTTTCTAACCGGTGTCAGTTCAACATGATTATCAAAGTCTCCCTTACCTCCTATGATAAAAGCCACCCTTAACTGGGATTACTATCAGTATTCAAATCAAACAGGTGCTACATTTACTCCTGCAAGTATCCCTCCCCCCCCCCCCCCCCCCCAATAGTTTTTTTTTATAATGTGTGTATATTCAGTAGAATTGTTGAGAGTTCTGTTGCATTACATCACAGCACAGCAGAATAACTAATATAGTAGCTACACTATATAAATTTATCCAATTATTAATAAATGTTCCCTTTTCACCTCTGAAAATGTCCCTTTTGTAAATATACGTTCCTTTTTAATAAAACCCCTATTCAAATCTGATAGGTGGCCCTTTTCCTTCGATAAGTGCTTCTTTTCCTTTGCAACAACATTTGTTTTAATTCTCAAAAGGTGATAAGTACCCCTTCATCTATTATTCCCCTATTCATTCTGAAAATTACCTAGCTGTTTTATTTAGACAAGTACCCCTATTCCTTTTTTCAATAAAGTGATCCTTTCCCGCCAATTTGTGCTCCTATTTATCCTCAATATTATTGCCCCTTTCAATCTAATACATGGCGTTCTCCTTCCATTAAGTGCCCTATTGACCCCTAAAAAGAGTCATTTATTTTATAAAACGTGCCCCTATCCTTTTAATAAGTACACTCGTTTTTTAATAACAGCTCCATCCCGTGATCAAAATGCCCCTATCAAAATCTAATAGGTGGTAGTTGTTCTAGAATCGGTCATTAGGCATTTTATGTCGTCAGAACTTAAAACTTCCGTTAAAAAAACAAAACATAAAAAATAACTTTCCCTTACTGAATACGATTGTGCCCGCCTCGCTTCGTAGAGAGAAGATCCCGTTTATGCTACCAATTATTATTTTTAAAAAGTTTTAATAAAATTTACATTCCCTTTACATTATTGTAATATATACATACGATTGTGCCCACCCCCCCCCCCCCCCCCCCCCCGCTTTGTAGAAAGAGGATCCCGTTTATGCTATACATTGTTATCATAAGACAAGTGTCAACACATTTTGATCGCTTGCTCGCCTAATCAATATTAACATTCCCTTAAATACGATTGTGCCCGCCCCGCCCCTTTCCAAGAAGATTCCGTTTATGCTACCAGTTTCTTTCAATGAGAAGTATTAATATTTTTTCCGCTAGCTCTCTACACTCGCTCGCCCAGTCAAAAATTAACATTCCCATAAATACACAAATAATTTCTTGGTACTACAAAATTTCAATATGGCACGAAAAAGAGAGATGATAACGAAGCTTTTCGACCTGCACTCATCAGGTTATCACGCAGGTATATAACAAATTACATGTATTCGAAATCAACTATATTATACTCGATGAACCCGGACGCAACCCGGACGCCGTAATTTCACAGCAATCGCAAAGCTTGGACGAACTCCTTTTGTCTGCACAGAAGGGGTTCGTGCGATTGAGTGTAGGCGGTTCCAGAAAGCGTAAATGCGCTGCGCTTCTGGCCCGAGACATAATTGAAAATTGATTGTCGGCATAGCTTTGTGCGCAAGAGGGATTGTTCAGCAAATGGATACCAATCGCTGAATCGCATTTGGCTATCTTTGGTCTGTTAGCGTGTATTTTAGATTTGCAGGCACGGACGGGCTGCGTGCGCTGATTGGTTGTACTCTCTTGTGTACTCTCTTATCCTGGATTGTACTGCCGAACCGATAGCGTTTCAACGATGCGATAGTATTGGCATGCTTAGTGCGTGTTTTCCTATCCATTTGCTCATCGATGGATGCTATGTAGCGCGTGAGCCGAAACAAATCGAAGAACGAAATAAATTATCGAACTTTGCGCCAGGCGCGACGGAGATTCCGGTGCACACACGATACGTGGATCTGTAGTTTGTTAATTGCATCTGTCATGAAGGCACGTTCCATTGTGGGACTATGTGTGACCTTAGCATTGCTGATGCGGTCAGAAATGAACTTAGGTACAACTTTAGAGTTAATGCATGAATAATGAAGATACATCACCAACCTCTCTGATCACGTGCTTTCCGACACAGAGGCATTTGTGTTAGCACACGGCTTTAATATCGGCGTGCCCAAGTCTAAAATCAATCGAGAAGAGGTATTCGCAGTATTTGAGTTGTTGTACTCTCAAGTGTGTAGACACATTCCTACTTTCAAGGAAGACGGAGAGTCACTCAAAGCGCACTTATCAGATCTTGCGCATGCGTATTGTGGCATTCCCAATGATATGTCAGGTTTTCACATGACTCGCGAATGCTTGGTAGCACTACGCGGACTTAAAGCCTATCCTGATATTCATATATGTAAACCCGATAAGGGCACCTGTGTCGTCATTCTGAATCAAAGCGACTATATTGACAATATGTCTGACATTCTTCATGATGAATCAAAGTTTTGTCGCATAGGTGCTGTCCCAGAACATGATCGCACAGCCACTTTGGAAACCAAGCTCCAAAGACATTTATTAGATTTTATAATGTAAACGCGGCGATTTGTCTAAACCAGTTTATGATAGAATTCGACCACATGGCTCGCTAAGACCCCGCATGTTTCCAAAATGTTTCCAAATAATAATAATAATCCACTCCAAATTTTATTAACTGAAATGGAAAATCTTTTTGCCCAATTGATCGTGGGCCCGGCAGCCACTGTGCAGCGCCAGATCGACTTTGCTCTATCCTTTCAATTGTTGAACGCCAAACAAGGTAGCAGCAACTCCCATCTTTTAACGTCTTTTGGTATGACGCGGCCGAGGTTCGAACCCACGACCTCCCGATTGTGAGGCGGATGCTCTACTGACTGAGCCAACACATCGGTTGTACGGCCTCCCCAAAACCCACAAAAGCAACGTTCCGCTTCGTCCTATTCTATCGATGGTTGGGTCAGCGCAGCATGAACTGGCAAAATGGCTAAGCGAGCAACTTTAGCCAGTCTTAGATTGTTTGTCTGTTCTTACTGTTAGAGATTCGTTTACGTTTGCTAAACTCGTCCGTGATCTGCCCCTTGATAATAGGAATTGTGTTATGTGTTCATTCGATATCTCTAGCCTATTTACCAACGTGCCACTAAAAGAAGCTATTGGCATCTGTGCTTCTTATCTCTATCATGGCGACTTAGACTCGCCACCTGTTCCTGGTCCCGTATTCATTGATCTCATGAACACTTGGCCACTCGCGCGGTTGAGTTTAGTTTCAATGATACGATGTATTCACAGATAGATGGCGTGGTTATGGGATCCCCATTAGGCCCTGCGCTCGCTAACATTTTGGTTGGCTTTCATGAAACGCGCCTGCTACAGAATGCCACCGATCTTAATATAGTCCCGCGTGTGTATTGTCGGTATGTTGATGATACGTTTGCAATTTTTGACAACCGCGCAGCGTGTGAGGTTTTCCTTACACAACTGAACCGGCTCCATCCCGCGCTAAAATTCACATGTGAAATTGAACTGTCCGATGCGCTCCCATTTCTCGACGTTCTCGTGGAGAGAAGTGATGGGAAATTTATCGCTTCCGTCTACCGCAAGCCCACATTCACTGGGCAATACACGAGATGGGACTCGTACAGTGCAACTTCATACAAGTTTGGGCTCATTAGAAACTTAGTGTGCCGCGCCCTTAATATTTGCTCCGAGTGCAAATTAGCTCCCGAAATCGCGAAATTCAAAACTATTCTCCTTGACAATGGTTACACTGAGCATGTTATATCTCGCACCATAACACGGACGCTGGAGGCACAATTCAAATCTGACACCAGATTTGGACCTGCCAAATGCCCCGTGTATCTCAAACCACCCTGGAGGGGTAGGTATCTGACAAATACGCCAGTCAGATCAAACACGTAGTGTCACGTTGCTATTACGCGGTTTCGACACGCATTGTGTTTTCTACAAACAGGATGCTACCGTCAACTAGCAAGGATGTACTTGAGTAATGTTATTTACCAATTCCAGTGCCGGTGTGATGCCTGGTACGTGGGGGTCATCCATATAGCTAGAAGGTCCGATAGTTAGCGGGTCCGATAGACCGACACCCAATAGATAGAAGGTTCGATAGACCGAATGTACGAGAGGGTCCAATAGACAGAAGGTTCTATAGACCGAATCGGCAGGAGGGTCCAATAGTCCGAAGGTTCTATAGATCGAATGACCAACGGGTCCGATAGTCAGAAGGTCCGATAGATAGAAGGTTCGATAGTCCGAATGAACATGAGGGTCCAATAGGCAGAAGGTTCTATAGACCGAATCGGCAAAAGGGTCCGATAGTCCGATGGTTCAGTAGGGGTCCGATAGTTAGAAGGTCCGATAGACCGACAATAAATACGTAAAAAGGGTAAAATAGTGGATAAAATGATAAGTGGGTAAAAAATAAGTGGTTAAAATAAGTGGGGGCGTTATGTTTTCAGATCGTCAGTCCGTACCGTCCGTCCGTCCCGTATTTGCGTTCTTGGAAAACTTGGGAAACATTCGACGGATCAACTTCAAGCTTGGCTCATCTAGAGGAATGACTATTATCTGATTTATATTTTGGGGTCACAGGGTCAAAGGTAACAAAGGTCTTTGTGTTCATAATGTCATGAGAAGCTTTGGAGATCACTTTAAACACAGCCCATGTACGTGTATGTACAGAGAAGTGACAATGCTTTTATTAATTTAATAGGACCCGGACCCTCAGTAATTTCAGATAATAATTGCAGTAACAAAAGTATTTTTTAGCTCATTTCATAGAGTGATATCAATTGTAAAATATGAATGTGCGATTTGTTTCTTATCCTTTATATGTATAAACTTATTTTGTTATTGCTCAATGGTCTCGTTGGCTGCCCATCTGTGGCCTGGTGGCCTTAAGTGTGAGAGCTCCTGTGAGTGATGTGCTGACAATTTCACGATGTCGCCTCAGAAAAAGCAGTCGCACGTGGTTTTGTTTATTTTTATTTTTTTTTATCGGAGCATCGATTATGTTCCGAATAAATCGAATGATTTATCAAAAAAGGTAATTTCTATGTTATGCACATTTCACAAATCACGTTGAAAATAGGTAAATCATATTCGTTGACCGCGAAATATATTGGTTCAACCATAGACGTAAGAACCGGGGGTGGAGGCGTTAGCCCCCCCCCCCCCCGTAAAAACAAAATGTGGGGGCGTTATTTGGTTTGCATCTTGAATCTCTAGCTAATATTATGCTATTTTTCTACTCAACAAATGTTAGGAACATAACTGAAAGGAATCGAGCGGCAAGTTGACCTAAAGGGGCCAAAGAGATTAATTTTCAGAAATAATGGCCTGTGACAAATAGTCTCTTCCCAATATGAGAACGGAAAATGCCGATAACATGTTACACAGATTATGAGAACGGAATAACAATACGCTAGAACCTATTCTCAGGATACAAAAGTCTTCTTTTTTTTCTCTCTCTCGTTCGCTCGCTTTGCTTTCTCATACAATCAAGAAACTAGGCGTAGATTGTTTCTTGCAGCAAGCACCTCTTACGTCTTACAGCTCCAAGAAGTCCGAATATCATAATATTCGGGCAGTGAGGTATCCGACTACTCTCGAATTCCCCCACCCCCCCCCCCCCCCAAAAAAAAATGGTATGATTTACCCGACAGAGTCCACAGACTAAAATAAAGGTAGTAGTATGGGTGTAGTCGCTGAACATTCAAAAAAGTATGAAAGCTGACATCATAGCTGGTAGGAAAATATCACCTGACAACCCTCAAAAAACAAAATAGAAAACGCCCCTCTCCCAAGAAGGTGGTCGGCCTAATTGAAACAATTTCATTTTTATCGGTCAGAATATTTTGTTGTCAGAATCTTATCTTTTGTTACTTTTAATGAAAATTCAACTATACAGTGTGCACCCCATAAGATTTCTTTTTTTTTTAAATAATACATGTGTTAAAAGGGGACGCCCTTTCTTCAGCTTGCTCCACTAGCAAAAAATGCTTCGGGCATGATGAGCCTCGGGGCTTTAGCGTGCACCATATAATTAGATTTCCATGTTTCAAAAAATGGTCAGCGTTCCCCATTGCCAATACATCGGTCTAGAGGCAAAATTAACCGGGGGGCTGAGCTGCATGGGTGGACCACCCCCGCCCCACGGTGATGATGATGCTCTGATAAAAATACTTTTAACATGTTGAAAATGTATAAAACAAAACTTTAAAATAAGTTCCCAATTTTTTTGGGGGGGGAGGGGAGGGTTGGCCTACAGACCTAGTGCATCTGTTTATTACATTACACATAGAAGAAGATAAAGCATTACCCTTTTCCTTTTATGAGATAAAACTATTAAAAACTTATTGTATCCACTTCTAACTATCGGACCCCTACTGAACCTTCGGACTATCGGAGCCTCTCGTACATTCGATCTATCGAACCTTCTATCTATTGCGTGTCGGTCTATCGGACCCGCTAACTATCGGACCTTCTAGCTATAGGGCTGTAACCGGTACGTGGGCCCTACTTCTCAGCGGTTGGCTGATCGCATTAAACAACACGTCCCCTCGACTATTCGGAACCGTACAACCAATCAGCGTACGCAGCCCGTCCGTGCCTGCAAATCTGAAATGCACGCTAACAGACCAAAGAGAGCCAAATGCGATTCAGCGATTGGTCTCCATTTGCTGAACAATCCAGCTTGCGCACAATGCTATGCCGACGATCAATTCTCAATTATGTCCCGGGCCAGAAGCGCGGGGCATTTACGCTTTCTGGAAGCCGAAAACATTCAATCGCACGAACCCCTTCTGTGCAGACAAAAGGAGTTCGTCCAAGCTTTGCGATTGTTCTGAAATTATGGCGTCCGGGTTGCGTCCGGGTTCATCGAGTATAATATAGTTGATTTCGAGTTGTTATATACCTGAGTGATAACCTGATGAGTGCAGGTCGAAAAGCTTCGTTATCATGTCTCTTTTTCGTGCCATATTCCCATAAATATGATAATTATTAAAATCGAACATTAAAAAGGGGCTCGCTCTCGAATACGAAATTAACACTCAATTGATGTTGAACAAGTGATTGTAGGTGGTGCTTTAATTATAGATGGGCAAGAAAAAAAAATTTCGAATTAGATTTATTAAATAGATACAGGTGTCGTGGTCTAGTGGATACGTCACCGGACTGTCGATCTCATGGTGGATCTCATGGTTCGCGGTGCGAGTCGCGCCACGGCACTAATGTCATTTGGTAAGACATTAATCTACATTTGCCACTCTCCACCCAGTTGGAGTAAATGGGTACATGGTAGGAATTTATTCCTTGAATGCTTTCAGCGCCTAGGGCAGCCAGGCTAAAGCCAGGGTAATAATACAACTTTGGCGCTTAGAAACATATGTACTAAGCGCAATGTAAATGTTATGTATTATTATACATTATTAGATGAAAATAGACTCACGGTTGATACAGGCTGAGAACAAATTATTCTATTACTTGCTTCTGCACCTGCCCCCCCCCCCACAAAAAAACAAAAACAAAAACAAAAATATTCATGTTATCTAAAAAGGGGAACAAAGAGGGTTATTTCCCTTTTCCCTAAAAAGTGACTTGTGTGTAAATGCCCCGTTGTGCATGCCCCCTTTCCCACAGAAGTTCTGTTTCTGCTGGTGTCTACTTTACCCCCCCCCCCCCCCCATCACGAGACGCTTTGCCGCCCTAGTCTGTGACCAATATTGATTAGCTGCCAACTCGTTATTTTAAGTCGCTACACTCTACATCAACACTGAATTTGTGATTATACCGTATTTAGTTGCCAGCTAACCTTAATGAATATCATCGATATATATACATGTATGTATATGATCTTTGTGTGACTTTCAAAAATAAATTTCAAAAGTACTCTGACTCTTTACGGTTCTTATTTTATAAAACAATCCACAAAGTTACAGGAGCTATGTATGGGATATTCATTTAATACGGGTCATGTTTTTTGGGGGTAATCCTGTAGTCTCATTAGTACATGGATGTTATCCACGTTCCACATTAGGCTTAGCGTTACATGATATACTCAATTGGTTATTTTTGAAATATTCATAGCCGTTTATTTGTTTTTACTTGTTGAGTTATTTTTTTATTATTATGTAACTATATTACTTGTATTTTCTTATAAATTTGTTACCAATTTATGCTATATTGTTTATTCCTGTTGCATCAGGGCCATGATGCAAAACAGTTTTTTCTGATCATGCATTTACCCTGTATGACTAACTTTGATAGCTTCTAATTAAAATGTTATAATCGATGTGACTTTGAAATTTATTTCATGGTGAAGAATAGCCTATTGTCTGTCTTGTGGTACCTCATTCATGACATTTCTGCCATGGATAACTGAGCACCAGGGTTTTTTTTTTTTAAAGTCAAAAAGTCAAAATCTCCTTGTTCCAAGTGTGTGTTGATGCAACAAATGTGAGTCAAGTCATATGAATGTGCTACTCTCGTCTAAAATAATTTAAAAGTTAAATTCTCGTTTGTGCTTCAATGCTTCATTGTTTAAAGTGATCCAGTGTATCTTAGCTTCCATATGACCTTGTTTCAATCCATATGACAATCTATAATTTATTTCAATAGACTTCTACACTCTGAAAATGGTTGGTCACTTTTTTTTAACCAATTCTTAATCAACGTTGGGTCGTATGCTGTCCATTAAACATTTGGGCACTTATTGCCCAAACTGTGTTGGTCAATAGAATTACCTAACTTTGGGTAAGTGAACATTACCCAACATGTGTTGTTTCTCATTGACCAATAATTCCCCAGGGACTAATTGTGAAATACGTCCGCTCACGTTATCGGGTGACGATTAACACACATGTGGTTAAGTTTGCCCAAGATTATAAAGAATTTACCAAATGTAAACGTAAATTTTGCCCAACATCAATTTGACCACAACTGTTGGTAAGAATATAACCAACAATTGAGCAACATTTGCTTTACACAAATTGGTCAATTAATCTTGACCATGTTTGGGGCAAAACTCTAACCAACAATGTGTTGCCCAAAGAGTGAAACTTCTTGCCCCGTGCTAACTAAAAACTGCTCATTCGTCAATAGCACCATTTCATCTTCATACGGCGCACATGGTGTTTCTTGCGAATAACACATGGAGTGAAAGGTTTACTGACCTTAAAGACTAAAAGAAGAAAAGGAAGGATACGTGTTGAGAATTAACAAGGTAATTGATAGAAGACTTTTCAAGAAGAAGATAGCTTCCCAAATAAATGTCCATTTTTAATGACTCAGTAAAAAGGCTTTCCTTAAAAAATGGGATGCAGATGAAGCCAACATTGTGTTATCAAAAAAATATCTGAAATTGCTCTTGTAATCAGCCCTTTCTTGAGTTTGAGTTTACTTTAATATCTTTTCTATTCAAATGCACAAAAATCAATTGAAAATAATTCAGCAGTTGTTTTCCAACTGAAGTAACTAATGCATAGTTGGTTTGACCCACACTCGCTACTTGCCCAAACTTGGTTCAAGAGGTGTTTGACAATACTTTTTGAAAAGCCTGCTGCGCAGTCATCCGTGGCAGCAAAGTTATAAATAAGGTATCATTGCACAGAATATAAGTTGCTCTTTACTATGAAATAAATTTAAAGCTCATAGAGGTTATAACTTTTTTTAATTAAAAGCTACCAAAGTTTGGTATACTTGTTTTGATACGCACTGTATATAAATTATCATCATGTTCACTGCGAACATTTTGGTATCACCCATTCTATTGGGGACACAAATCTTCTTGATCTAGATTTTAATCAAGTAAACAGAAATTGTGGTAGAAAGAAAACACCACTTTTTGTATTAGCTACGAAATTTTAGTAACAGCTATAGTGGTCACATTCACAGCCAACAAGCAGATTCTAATCGCTGACAGTGTTTGTTAATCTAATTGCTATATATTGTATATTGGTTACTTTCATTTCCTTCTTTAGTTGAAGGATGTCATCTTCATTCATTCTGTTTCCATAGCAACAGATTTTTTATAAATCAAATTTAGCTCTATTCCAAACTAAAGTTTTGAATAAATCAAACAGGCGGCAAAATTTATTAGATATTTACCATTATTTCATGTTGAAAATAAAATATAGTTCTGTATTTTATTAGAAATGCAATAAATATATTTGTTACCATGGTAACGGCCTACACATGTAGTGGTCTCCTCCATCATCCCTTTACTTAAACAAATTTTGATAAGTGAGTATCCTGTAAAAGAGAAGATAAACATGTACAATACAAATGTATTAATATTTACTTTTTTTCGGTAGCAACGTGGGGTTTTTTTCAAATAAGATTTTTTTCTTACTGTTTCCATAGCAACAGCCGTTTTCAAACATGATGGACACTTTTTATAACTCTTATTTGGGTTTATATCAAGTGAGAAACCTTTGATACATTATTTTAAAATGTTACAATGTGTTTTTGTACTTTCTTAATCACGAATACATGACATTTTCTGAAATTCTATTGTTCTTGATCCGTTCTTGATCCGTTGCCATGGTAAAAACAACTTATACTATAAATTTAAAATGAAAGGCACTGAACAAGCAAAGGCTAGATATACCAGATATAAAAATATTTTAACTAAAACAATACGATTAGCAAAGAAAAGATACTTTACGAACCAGTTAACTTTATATAAGAACGATATTTTAGATTGATTTTAGATTGATTTTATTTCTGCGTTCAATAGCATGATACAAAATATAGTAATACACGTTTTACAGATTTAAAAAAAAAATATATATATATAAACATATTGTCAGACATTAATAATTTACTTCTTGAATACAAATAAAATATGTATACAATATGGAAAATTAAAATTTTGCAATTAACAGGATTTGTGAACGCAGGAGACCGTCATCATGATTCGATTTGCTTGATGGCGGCCTCAAAGTAAAAAAGGAATTGAGAAAAAAAGGTCATGAGGAGGTCCAAAGCAAGTGCAAGTGTAGTGCATTGCAAGTGCATTAGCGATAGGGTCAAGATGTATTCATGAGTTGTATTGATCAATAATCAGTAAAATACTATAATTTTACATAGATAGTCAATGTGGTGGATTTGAGTATAAGGATATTAAATTACGCTTCATAGTCGCTTTAAAAGAGTAAATTGTGGAGCACATTTTAACTGTTGTGGGTAGATTATTCCACAAGTCAGGGCCATGGTGTCTTATTGATTTATGCGTTATTAATAATTTTGGGTTTGTCAGATGAAATTTTTCTGAAATACGGGTAGGGTATGTGTGAATTGTACTGTTTAGATTTTTTAAAAAATGAAATGAGGAAGGAAGCTGGTTATTTTTATATTTAAACATAAAAACTGCAACTTGAAAAATATTTAAATCAGTGACCTTCAATGTTTTAAGCTGAAAAAATAGTGGATCAGAATGAGAAAAGTAAGACGATCCAGTACAAATACGAAGTACCCACTTTTGTAGGGAAAGATGGGATTGAGTTTGGTAATACCACAGTTAGCCCAAACAATATTACAATATGTTATATAAGGAAGTATCAATGTGTTATACAATAAAAACAGAGTCGTTCGTGGCAAGATATATTTTAACTTATAAATGATTCCCACACCTCCGTAAATGCATAATATAATATGATTAATGTGATCGTTCCATGTTAAATTTCATCAATTATAACGCCTAGGAACTTAGAACTCTTCTTTTGTTCGACGGAAATATTATCAATATTAATATTAATAGGAGGATTAGCTACATGGATATTGTGTTTGAAATGCATAAATTGAGTTATTTGAATATTGAGAGAAAGCTTATTGCACTTAAACCATTTCGAAACTTTAAGTAATTCAACATTTAAAGTATTTTCCAATGATTTTAGGTTCTTATGAGAATAAAAAATGTTAGTGTCGTCTGCAAATAAGATAAAGGATAATAATGATGACGTATTAATTACATCATTGACATACACTAAAAACAAAAGCGGGCCCAGGATAGATCCCTGGGGGACACCACACTTAATTAGAAGGGACTGTGATTCAATACCATTAAATGTAACATATTGCTTTCGATTACTTAAATAACTTTTAAACCAAGAAAGCGCTGAGCCACGAACACCACAAGAATAAAGTTTAGAAAATAATATATCATGATTGAGCGTGCCAAACGCTTTACTAAGGTCTAAAATATTCCAATAACATGTTTGCAATGGCGTTTATCATGCATTTGGACAAGAGCTAGGTCAGTGGAATGGTTTTTTCCAAATCCGTATTGGTTCGGATTTAGTACTTTATGGAGGTTTAAAAAACTATATAATCTTTTATAAACAATTTTCTCTAAGATTTTGGATATACTGGGGAGGATAGAAATAGGACGGTAATTGCTGATTTCATGTTGGTCATCCTTTTTAAAAATTGGAGTTACATTGGCTATTTTTAACAAGTCAGGAAAAATACCTGACTGTAAAGACTGATTAAATATATGTGTTAGTGGGTCAGCAATGAAATGGATTAATTCCTTTAATAGTGAAGTACTTATTTTATCATGACCATGGGATTTCGAAGCATTTAATGATTTAGTAATATTAATTATTTCATTGGAGTTTGTGGGATTTAAAAAGAGAGATGCCAGAGTCGGTTCTGAAAAGAATTGCGTATAATGAGCGTTATTTGGAGTAGCAATTTTGGCAGCAAGTTGAGGACCAATATTAGTGAAAAAAGAATTAAAGCAATCGGCATAGTCATTAGAATCTGCAATTTTGTTACCATTAAAAGTAAAATCATCTTTTGGTAAAGTGTCACTTTTAGTTCCCATAACTTCTTTTATAACTTTCCATGTTGCGCTCGAGTTGGATTTCACCTTTTGTAATTTGTTTGAAAAGTGTAATTTGTGAGAAAAGCGAATTAACTTTGTTCATTTGTTACGGTATGTTTTATAAACAAGTAGACTTGTATCCGTGGGGTTATTCAAATGTTGTTTATATAGTCGATTTCTTGTTTTGATTGATATCAGTATGCCTTTAGTTATCCATGGATTGATAGGTTTATTACGTTTACGTTTATTTCTTACTAATGGAATATTTTTACTGTAATAGAATTGTAGCTTTGAATTCAGATTTGCATATGCAATATTCACATCATCTGTATTAAGGATATCATTCCATTCTTCCATGGCTAAATCTTGTTTTAACATTTCAATATTGTGAGGAGTCTCTTTCCGATACATAAAATGTTGTAGTGATTTAAGTCTAAACATTGATTTTTCACAAATAGTGAATATGGGTAAGTGGTCCGATACTTCTGAGCATAACAGTCCTCCAGTTATCTTTTTACAATGTACATTAGAAAATATATTATCAATTAAAGTTGAGGAGTGTACATTAACTCTGGTGGGATTGTTTATAAAAGAATAAAATCCATATGAATTCATCAGTTGAAGAAACCTATTAGAATTGTTGTGATGTAATAAAAGAAAGTTGATATTAAAATCGCGAAGAAAATATATCTGCTTATTCTCGTCTGCCAATTTGCTAATACATTGCTCAAAGTTATCATAAAATATGTCACACTGAGTACCAGGGGCTCTATATATCAATCCTATAATTAAATTTTTACTTTGGGGATTATCAATCTCAATGAATAGTACTTCCGTTTGATCAAATTTGAGATCATACCGAATTTTAAAATTCAAATGATCGGCTACATAAAATGCAACGCCACCACCTCTCCTACCAACACGATCAGCTCTGACCAGAGTATAATTAGGTAAATTGAATAATGGAGGGGAAGTCTGATGTAACCAAGTTTCAGTTACTCCAATTATTGTAAATTTAAAATGATTTAATGAATTAAGAAGGTTATAAAAATCATCAAAATTTCTGTTCAAGCTTCTAGCGTTAATATGCAATAATTTAACGTCGTCTAAATTATCCTGAAAAGTATTATTGAATTCTGTAGGAGTATAGTATTTACTCTCAACAGGATGTCCATTAACTAGGTTGTTAAAAATAAAGGGATTGTTATTCATTTCCATAATGAATTATTGAGACTTCGTTGAAGGAAATACAGGTAAGGAAATATGGGAAAGTGCTTGTGCAGTTGCGTGTAAGTGCATGTGCTAGTATAAAAAACAATCGGAGTTATCTGTAAAGTGATAACATCCATCATGACCAATATGGACGAGCTTGAACGGAGTCCGACCATTACAAAGAAGAAAAAAAAGTGCATGGAGAAAATCAGAAATGTAAGTGCATATCATTTGGAAAGCACGGGTTATAAGCAATGACATGTGAACATACCCGTAACGCGTTTGAAAACCCTAAAAGAGAACAAAAAGGGAACGTATTCAGTAATCAGAATAACCAGTATTCAATCAAGAAATCGTACATAAAGTATACAATGTGGTATAAAGCCAGTTCCATAATAAATCTACATTAGTAGATACATGTACCTTATTATCGTTTTTTTTTTAATTGTTAATGTCATTTCTTACAAGATATCATATTTGGCAAATACTTTGACACAAGTCCGTTTAAGTAATCGGATGCTTGCATTTTGTATGAAAATAGGGTGATAAAAGAGGTGGTTTTGCACGCAATCAATAGGCGCCGCATGAGCAAAGCATGCCCACAGACTGAATATCTATTTAAAAAAAAAAAATAAGAACAATTTTGAAAGCGGGAATGATGCTCGCTTGAGGGAAAAAAAAGATGGAGAAATAGACATTTCAACATAACATGTACATCCATCTATCTAGGTCAGAGAGACATGAAGTCTTATTTCCACCACAAAGTTTCCTCAATGACACTGAAGCTAAGCTAAGCCATGCAACTTTGGATATTTCCATACCGGGTGCGAACTTGTGCCCTACTTATTCAAATGTAATTCATCTGCATGATCCTTGCAAAACCATGCTCTTCATGCTATAGAATTGTAGAGAGAGAATTTAACTCTGTTAATCAGTACACAGGTGGAATGAGTTATTGTGTGTAAATGGAGTTATTGTGTATAAATGGATGAATGATTTAAGTGTGGTACTGTGAGTGTTATATCCGCAATAAGTATTTTACATCTGTTCGTATTTCAAGGTGTATTCAATATCAAGCCAATTCAGTCTATAATGTGGAGAATTTTTCATTGTTGAAATACTGAAATTTTGAATAACAAAGAGAGGGGAAAAGAAAAATCTGTGCATTAATGAATACACTGGGTTGGTTACCAGTACTTGAGTGTATATCAAGAGTTTAAGTACATCATGAAACTTGTACATTGAATTTCCTGGTCAACAAAGATAATACATCATGACTGTTTAACATGACATCAGTTGGGTTTTACAGTGTGCACATACATATCATTTCAACTAAGTCAATATTCAATTTGGTATATTCAATTTGCTTTCCCATAAATTGTACAAGTTGCTGAATACTCAATGGTGAATATAAAAGTAGAGTAGAATAAATGACATTAATTGTTGCTGGAGGATTCTTGAAAAACAAAAACCAAAGGATATCGTTTAATTCTTTAACTTTGAGATGTTGCTATCATCAATTTTGATATCATCAATTTTGATTATGATAACAGCTTGAAAAGTATTTGATATAAAGAAAAAAAAATGTGCATAAGTTGCAGATTACTGTACCTGTTTGTCAAAATCATGATATGATTACATTGTTTACAAATGTCCATTTTCCTATTTACTGGTATACAGAACTTTTGTGTCGTTAATTAGTCAAATGAGACTGTATAATGTTACATTCCTTAATACATAAATTACATAAAATACATAAACTACAGTGGTGTAGTTAATGCCCAAAAAATGAAAATGTAAGAAATTGTTTCCATTTCTGCAGTTCTTGCACATATAAAGCAGTGATCCAATCTCACTACTAATTTGTTAGAGATAATTCACAGATGAATATTTATAATCATGCAGTCTTTTTTGTGTGGAAAAATCAGACAAAAGTAAAAGAATGAAAAGAACAACACTGTTTCATGCATAAGTAGATAATTATGCTTTCAGCGATGTAAAAACAATGTAAGTCATAAATGACTATTAAAATTGCATGTTTCGTTTGTGCTTTCAAAGATTCAAATAGTATAAAGTCATAACATCTTCATCAGCATTTCGGTTGTGCTTTTAAAGATGTAAATGCAGTAAAGTCATAACATATTCATTTACAAATTTAATTTTCGCTTGTTATATCAAAGCTGCAAGACTGTAAAGTTATCAATCCTAATTGACAAATTCCACCCTTCGTTTTTGTTCTTTCAAAGATATGAATATTGTACATGAAGTCATACATTCTTCAGTAACAGATTTGGTATTTCGATCATGCCTTCAAAGATGTAAAGAGCGTAAGGCCTTTAAATCTTTACAAACAAATTCTATGTTTTGCTTATTCTTTATATCCTACCAAGATGTGATGTTGCGCTTCTGTCATGTAATATGAAACCAAATCCTTATTAGAAACAAATTTGAATGCTTCGTCATTTCTTTCAAGATATAAAGACGGTAATCTATACATATTCATAAACAAATATGCCAAAGAGTATTGTTTTCCTTTTGGTAACTTCAAAATCTTGCCGTCATTAATTTTGGTTATAATGAATGCTTACAAATTCATTTCGGTATAAAGAAACACTTGGAAGATTTTAAAACAAGCAATGAACTTATCCAATAACAAATCAGATATAACTAAACTTAGGTATAATGACGATATTGTTGAAGATCCTGAAAATGTCGCCAATACTTTTAACAATTTTTTTTCTTCTATAGGAGTAAACTTAGCCGAAGGTATTTCTCCTTCAGCCAAACATTTTTCTGAATACCTAGGCACACCTAATCCCAATTTTATTTTCTTCACTCCTATAGTCAAAGAAGATATCATTGATATTGTATCTAGTCTGAACAACAAAAAGAGTCCCGCGGCTATGATGATATTAATAATTTCATTTTAAAAGGTGTAATATCTTCAATTGTTAATCCCTTAGTACATGTTCTTAATCTATCGTTACTTAAAGTCCCAGATAACATGAAAATTGCAAAGGTCATACCCCTGTACAAAAAAGGTGATAAGTTGAATTTTAGTAATTATCGACCTATTTCTTTATTATCCTCCTTGTCGAAAATTCTAGAAAAAGTTATTTATCGTAGAACTGTTAACTTTTTAAAAACTCAAAATATTTTTTCCAACTTTCAATTTGGATTTAGAGAAAAATATAACACAGAACATGCCTTTTTGAATTTTGTTGACAAAGTAGCGCATGCTTTGGACAAATGTTCTCATCTGCTTGGTATTTTCCTGGACTTCTCCAAGGCCTTCGACACCATCAATCACGACATGTTATTATTCAAACTTTCTCATTACGATGTGCCTGGGAAAGCCTTGGAGTGGTTCAGGAGCTACTTATCCAATAGACGACAGTACGCATTTTTGAATGATCATACATCCAGTATGCAAAACATAAATTGTGGAGTCCCCCAGGGCAGTTTATTGGGCCCTTTACTGTTTATTATTTATATAAATGACCTTTGCAAATCATCCAATGTCCTTTCGTTTATACTTTTTGCAGACGATTCTAATCTATTTTATTCCCACAAGAATCCAAATACTTTAGTCAATGTTGTAAACTCTGAGCTTGAAAAAGTCACCCAATGGATAAGAGCCAATAAACTATCCCTCAACCTCCAAAAAAACAAATGTATGTTATTTAGTAATTCTATAGACAAACTGCCCATGGATATAGTGTTTGACGATACCCCTTTAGAAGTCTCATTTATTAAATTTCTAGGCATAACTGCTGACAATAAACTTTCGTGGAAATACCATATAGATAATACGTGTAAGATTATTTCACGGAATATTGGCATAATAAACAAACTTAAATTTCATTTTCCGACATCATCCTTATTGATGCTTTATTCATCTTTAATTTTTACCTTATCTGAATTATGGGATACTTGCTAGGGGCAATACCCAACAAACTCTAATAGATAGACTACTTTTATTACAAAAGAAGTCTCTCCGTATTATCTGCAATTCCGCTATACTCTCACACACAGACCCGTTATTTGTTGATAGCAGACTATTAAAAATAAATGATCTGTATCTATTTCATTTGGGAGAATTTATGTATAACTACAGTAGAAAGACCCTTCCACGTATATTTGATGCCATGTTCCCCCAAAATCGGTCATTTCACGATTACCCAACTAGACGGTCAAACGAGTTTCACCTACCACTCTTTAGAACTTTATTAGCGAAGAAGACATTTATGTATGATGGTCCTAGATTTTGGAAGTTTTTAAGTGAAGATATCAAAAGTAGTCCTTCCCTAAATTCTTTTAAGAAAAAACTAAAAATATTTTTGCTCAAATTTTATAATAATATACAATAATAACCTAATAACAGCTGGTATCTTCTTATTTTTTCCATTTGGGTCTTCATCATCTGCTCAATTTACTGAATTTATATTTGGTCTTATGATTTTAACTTGCCACAATCACCAACATAACTACCTCCTTTTTCGGTCATGATTTGTCCTGCTTTCCCATTGTCCATTTTTCCTGTTCCTTTTTCTTTTATCTGTTTTCCTTTTCCTTGTCGTTTCGTGTTTGTTTGTTGTTCTGTAACACTGTTTTGTGTTTTCCAAGTCTTCGTAGGCACAATTTGAAACAATTTTATTTTCCCTGGGGGATCCACAAATTACAAGCACTGCTTTTTAGTGGGTCCCCCACATTTCCTCCATTTTTCTATTTTCTCTATTAAATAATTCATTATAATAATGTATTTATATGTACAGTGTACTTCTACACTTATCAAGGTAAATTGAATTTGTACATATATTTTTCATATTTTCTGTAATGACATTGTCTTTTCTTTCTGTTGGAAATGAAATAAATACGAATTTGAATTTGAATTGTAATAGCCCTTGTGGTCACGGGGGCATCTCGTTTTTCCGAAGGTTCGTTTTTCCGAAGGTTCGTATTTCCGAAACACTAATTTCCCATGCCTGGGGGTTCATAATTCCGAAAATGAAAAAGGGTTCGTAATTCCGAACATTTGTTGCATTATTCCGAAGGTTCGTTATTCCGAAGGTTCGTTATTCCGAAGGTTCGTTTATCCGAAGGTTCATAATTCCGAAAATGAAATAGGGTTCATATTTCCGAAGGTTCGTATTTCCGAAAATGAAAAAGGGTTCATAATTCCGAAGGTTCGTATTTCCGAAAATGAAAAAGGGTTCGCATTTCCGAAAATAAAATAAGGTTCGTATTTCCGAAAATGAAAAAGGGTTCGTATTTCCGAAAATAAAATAAGGTTCGTATTTCCGAAAATGAAAAAGGGTTCGTATTTCCGAAAATGAAATAGGGTTCGTATATCCGAAAATGAAATAGGGTTCGTAATTCCGAAAAATGAAATAGGGTTCATAATTCCTGGTAAAAAAAGGCGAATTCATCAGGAGCAGAGGTGTAGCAACGGGGGGGGGGGGGGGGGGGGAGGGCACGCCCCCACCCCTCCCTCATCGGATGGCGAAAATATAAGAAAAAAAGAAAGAAAATGGAATAGGAAAGAAGACGGTAACCCCCCCCCCCCCCCCCCAACCCTCTACCACCAGCGGCGTCTTAGATTAGCTTTAAGATTATTCCAAAAGACTTGTGCCTCCAATGGTGCCAGTGCTCCCACAATGGCTAGACTCTAGCTACGCCACTGTTAAAGGGAAAATGTAGGGTAACGATAGGATATTATGGTTTTAATTGCCATCTTCAAAAAGCGGATCTCTTTTCGACGAAAAGCACCTCCCCCACCCCCGCAATGAATAAAAAAATGAAATGGAGACACAAAACTGGGAAGGTTTATAAAAGAGGAGAGGAGAAGAGAAAAGAGACGAAAATAAGAGGACGAGATTAGAAAAATCGAATAAGTGTTTATGTGTGTGTGTGTGTGTGTGTGTGTGTGTGAGTGTGTGTGTGTGCGTGTGTGGAGGTGTCGTAGTCGAACGGTTTACAGCGCTTGACTGGAAACGCGAAGGTTGGGGGTTTGATCCCTGTTACGGCACCTATGGCCTTTTTTGTTGTAAAAAATATAGCAACTTTCCTTTTTTTTAATTTACGAGCGCGCGAAGCTAGCGACCAAAAATAATTGTACCTTTCCGTAATTTGTGAAAAATCATAAAAATAACGTATTTCGGCATATAATGACTGGAATATGAGGATATTCGGGCACCTCACTTCCTGAATATGAGGTGTGAGTTGCCGGAATATCTGCACTTTCAAAATCGGGGGAGGGGGGGGGGGGGTTGGCTGCAGCAGCCCCCCTTCTCGTACGCCTATGCCTAGGCCTATGTTAAGTACACAGTTGCGATTGATTTTAACTTGCGATTGTTTCAAATAAATCGCTTCAACTCCTTATAAGGTTAAGGCGGGGCACTGGTTGATAAAAGCCATTAATTTAGGTCAGAATGTTTTCTTCTCCATGTGTAATTCCTTATTTTCTATTTTTTACGATGAGGATTGTTTTACTCTCAATGTCTTTTAGTGTTTTGTAATTCGTTATGCTTGTAAAAGTTATTTCAAACTTCAGGTCAGCGGTTGTAACTGTTAAAAACGCAGACTGTGCAGTAAAATGAAGCAACTCATTAGAATATGTACAAATTTATTATGCTGTAAGCAGCTGTATAAAATGAAAGATTTTCATCCATGTTTAGAAATGATGGTATTTTGGCAAAGTTAAAGAACATGTTCAATGATTTTAATCTATTTATGCGGCATAGATAGTTAGGATTATTCCCTGTATGATAATTATTTTAGCCCGACTGAAAGAAAACTTAACATTTTGATCCACTATTCTTCAAATTGGGTTGTATGTTGCTTTTAATCATTATCATTATATTCAATTAGCGATTGCACCTGACCTATATACTTACACATAATATGCCAGTATAAAGAGTTATTTTTATTCTTCAGATGCGGTGTGCTACATAGCAGTGGCTTTAACATTTTTGTTATTGCTCACTTTCTTTCTTTTCTTGAATTTGGTTTTCTTAAAGATCACATTGCAAGAAAATTCCATCAAAATAAATATTGGCTTAATACTTATTATTGCATAGATGGCATAAATTATACAAGGTTATCCAAATTCAACGCTTGGAAACATTTGAATTAATGATTATTATCAATTATAAAACGGTAAAATACAGCCCCCGATATAGCAGCTGAAGAGCTCCTTGAACGCTGCTGAGATGTGTGACGACACACGAAGGACCAGTCCTGTCTAAGCAGACGATGTCCCATAACATCTTACACATTTTTCAGTGCCTGTTTTGTCATCTCCTCTTCACTTATTTCTCTTACTTGACTAGCGTCAGTCTTAATGTTAGTCTGTTGCCTCACTCTTAACTTCGTGTATGGTATTATTTTGATGAAAAATGCAGCGTTAAAAAAATAAAGGAATCAGTCACTTGTAAACAAAATAAGACGCCATTGTATTTTCAGCTGCTTGCACCGGGGCATGTTCGGCGTTTCAAGAGGGAACGAATACAATCTGTGATATTATTCGGAGGGCTTTTCAATTTGAAAATGGGGTTTATTTCATTGATCATTGACCCTTCTCCTGTGTATTTACAATCAAACGGTTTTAGTTATCAGAATCAGTTTCACTTTCCCTTTTAGAATGGTGTGAAATAAGGTCATGTTAAATATACCAAACTCTTTATAATTTGATAAATAATTGCATTGCAATTACGTTCATTCATTATAGGACGTCGTCTGCTTAAGCAGGATCGATCCCTAGTGTGACGACATCAAAACATCGCTATATTTCTGGCGAATCCTCGGATATTCCAAATGCTTAGAAGAGGTTTTATTTATGTTGTTTTTATAATCATCAGATATGCAGTTGACATAAAACTTATACGATTGCCATCTGTAAGCTTCCCAGTTTCTAGTGATACATTAATTGCCATATTTGTGATTTTCTTGCAAGGTGATCTTTAAGAAGTAGCTGCTGCACGGCTTTTGTAAAGTTCTGTTGGAATTGTAAAGTGTTTGAAAACTATCTGCGTCATAGATCATTTCAGATATGCGGCAAACAAAATGCTGTATAGTTGTGTAAGCAAGGTCATTACTTACAGCATACTATGCTGCATTTCATTCATTTACCTCTACAATTTAAGATTTTAATCTGTTTTAAGAAATGTTAATACTTTTGCAAGGTTATAAAACATGCTCAATGATTTCAGTCTGCCCTGCTGCATAAATTGTTTGAGATATTTTGCATTATAGTTTGGTTTTACTTTTGTTTCCTTTTATGATAATCATATCAGCCTGATGATAAGACTCCTTCTTTAACTTGTTACGATCCATCTTTCTTCGGCTTTGGTTGTTTATGGTATCTATTCATTTATTTATTATTATTACTAGTATTATTTGTATTATTATTATTGTTATTATTATAATTATCATTATTATCATTATTATTAGTAGTAGTATTATCTGTTTTATCATTTTTATTATTATTATTACTTATATTATCAGTATTATAATTTTTTATTATTGATAATATTATTGTTGTTGTTGTTATTATTATTATTATTATTACAATTGTTATTATGAAGTGGACTACCCAGAATTACGATGACGATGTCATTTTGGATGGAGTTATGCGACCAGACTTAGATATTGCACCGGTTACTCTACTATTGCTTCTTTTATTTCCCTTGTCATTATCGTATAATAAAATTGGCCTATAGCCTATACGTATCAATAATATGCTTGTTATAATATGTTGTGCTACTTGCCAGGCTATTTATTAAACATAGCAGTGACTCCTTTATGAACTCTCTGTAATATTATGTTGTTGTTTTTATTGCTGTTGTTGTTTTGGGGACCGGAGGGGAGGGCTTGTAGAGTCATCTACAGAGCCATATTACAGGCTTCGGCCAACTCGGTTTATTTGGGCACAACATGGCGTATATTCCTTTGTTTAGTGCTTGCCTAACAAAGCAACAGGCGCCATATTGCTACCTACATGGAGCCGAGTTGGCCAAACTCTGTAATAGATGGCTCTGAGGGCTAGGGATGCAGGACGCCCCCACCTTATTTTTAGTATACACTTTTCATAGTATTTTTTTAATCACAATTTATGTTGAATGTTGACGAAGTAATTACATCTTACATGTCTTAAAGATAATAAAGTGTCAATGTTTGGCTCGCTGGAATCCAGCAGCGTGGTGCCCGAACATCCTTTTATTTTGGGAAGCGAGATGGTCGGCTATCCTTATCTGTGGGCGGGAAGGTACTCAAAATGTTATCGTTGTTTGGATTATCTGGTAACAAAATCATTATTCTATAGACAATATCTCCTTTTTTTTACTTGCTCACTAGCGCGTAAGATTTAGAAACGGAATAGTTTGGGACAGGGAACGCCCTTCATTAGGGCGAGTGAAGTGCCCAAATATTCCATATTCGGCAGCAGTTAAGTAATATTATTCATGGCTCATTATTACATGTTCTATATTTGTCTTTTGATGGCGAAATTGCATTTCCATTACAATAAAAAAAGGGTTTCATGTTTTTTTCTAACTCGCTTCGCTCGCTTGCAAATTGTAGAAACGGGGAATATGATATTCTGCCAAGAGGCATCAGCTCCCCCTTTCAAAAACATTACGTGGCCATTTTCTGCTTGTAAAGACCTACTTGGAACTTTGGTGTGTCTCATTTTCCAAAGCGGTATATACATTATATAAATAACTTTATTATATAACCAATTTCGTTGTAGCAAATTTAATCCGGAATCCGATCATTCACTTTCTTCAATACATCAGTATGTATTTTAATCACCGAAGTAATATCATTTTATGAGAAATGAAACATGTATTCCTGAGGCGCTCGCTCTCTACGCTCGCTCACAAATATTGGTTATTATAATAGGAACAATGATAATAATGATAATAATATTAATAATAATAACAATAATGATGATAATAATAATAATAATAATAATAATAATAATAATAATAATAATGATAATATTGATAGGAATTACGATAATATAATGGCTATTTCTCTGGATTTTATTATAATTGTTATCATCATTGTTATGATTATTGAGTACGAAATGAATATCTTTACACTTGGCCGTCTTTCCCCTCCTCCCTATCCGAAATACGGATTGACGCCATATTTTCTGAATTTATAACCTTTTTTCATTTTCGGAAATACGAACCCTTTTTCATTTTCGGAAATACGAACCTTTTTTCATTTTCGGAAATACGAACCCTATTTCATTTTCGGAAATACGAACCCTTTTTCATTTTCGGAAATACGAACCCTTTTTCATTTTCGGAAATACGAACCCTATTTCATTTTCGGAAATACGAACCCTTTTTCATTTTCGGAAATACGAACCCTTTTTCATTTTCGGAAATACGAACCTTCGGAATTATGAACCCTATTTCATTTTCGGAAAAAAGAACCTTCGGAAAAACGAACCTTCGGAAAAACGAACCTTCGGAGTAACGAACCTTCGGAATAACGAACCTTCGGAATTATGAACCTTCGGAAAAACGAACCTTCGGAAATACGAACCTTCGGAAAAACGACATGTAACCGTGGTCACACCCACCTCTTAATTTAGGGCAAAGAAGCATATTCTGATAGTTAATGGTCCCATCTAACAGAAAAAAAAATCATTTAAGATTATTTCTTAGGGGGTGGGGACATTTCAGTTTTTTGGCCCGTAGACTATAATGATAATACATGGGATAATTGCCTTATATGTACATATACACTCTAGATGTACCTTCAAATCGTGTTTTTCATTCAAAATGCTTATCCAGTAAAAATACATCGTTCCATTTGGGATAACATAAAATCAGTTATCTATCACCTCATCCGATAATTTCTTTTCTGTGTGTGACATGACAATATACATGATATGTTTAATCAATAAAAAGCATTTAAAATGACAAATTTACGTTGGGTAAAAAACTTTGAAATATTGGTAGTTTTTACAACCTATTATTTTGAGTAAATCACAGTTTTATGTTTCAATACGCCATATATGTGTGTGTAATATCCAACTTTCAATTGTATATTAATCAGGTTTATAACTTGAAACTCAAAATAAATCTGATATCACTTGAAAAGTCTTAATCAGGAATTACATAGTAGGTCAAAAAATTCAAAATTGTGATTTTTGACATTCTTTCAAATTTTGAGCCCAAAATGATATTTTTAGGCAGAAATGCGCGGGGCATCCGCCCGTACCTTATTATTCCTAAGTATTTTTGGAAGAGTTTAAGCATGGATGCCGAGCATTACGCAAACATTTCTTGGCTGGTCTACTATGATATGTGTGTAAAGTAATCTGTCACAAGATGACCACAAGATGACTAAAGAAAGCTTGGACGATCGGGCAAATTGCACAGCGCGTGATTGGTGAGACTCTTGCTCGTCCTAACAATAACATCTTTATGTGAGGAGCGGATGGCCCAAAAGTCTCTTGCCATCAGGGACGAATTAACGCACCCTTTGAATTACTGTTTTTCTTTAACAGATCAGGATTACGTTTATGTGTCCCACGTACGCGCCGGGCGAGATTCAGGCTTTCTTTTGTACCAAATGTCATACATATGTACAACAGTCTATAGTGAGGCGATAGAGTGTGGGGGCGGGGGAGGCTGAATGAATCATAGACTACAAACATTTTATTTTTTTTTCTTCTCTCGTGGGAGGCGTCAGTATGAGATGTATTTCCTTTTCTTCTGTTACTTTTCATTACAAACTTTGGTTTGTAATCTCTTTTAAGCCTCGTTTATATTTTCTCTCTAATATTTGGTTCGCATTGTTATGTATACTTGTAAACTTTACTGTTATGTACTATTGTACTGTGAAAATGTCCTATGTTTATTGTTAACCAATGGAAGAAGAATTTCCGTTATAATGACAGATGTACCAATAAATTCATTTCATAAGTCATAAAGAAATGTGAGAAAATTACAATGCCCCGACCGGGATTCGAACCCGGGACCCTGGATTACATGACCAGTGCTCTACCAACTGAGCTATCCGGGCTCCCGTCGAAGCAAAGTAACAATCTCACATATAGCCCCTCTCTTTCCATCGAGCGTAGGGGGTACATCCATACCAATTCCATGCGTACGCTATAATGGGGCTATATGTGAGATTGTTACTTTGCTTCGACGGGAGCCCGGATAGCTCAGTTGGTAGAGCACTGGTCATGTAATCCAAGGTCCCGGGTTCGAATCCCGGTCGGGGCATTGTAATTTTCTCACATTTCTTTATGACTTATTCAATTTACTTCAATCCTATCAATTATGATTTTTCATTTTAATTCAATTCCATTCAATACGATATGCCATGTCATATACAACAGCAACGTGATCATAAATTTTATTTTCGTCGTCATTATTTTTAGATCAGCCTTGCAGCAGTACTGAGCTTAACCCATCTGACATGGTGCTAGATTATAATGGTAATTGCTTCCAATTCCTGGATGTTTCCATGGACTGTGCTGAAGGACACACTGAATGCATAGAGCAAGGAGGGTTTCTGGCTGAAATACTTGATGAGAGCAGCAACAAGTTCTTGGTAGACCGAGCCTTGTATCTTAGACAAAACAACATCGTAGAAGAAAACACCGCCTGGTGGATTGGTGGTTATGATATTAACAGTGGACGGTCCTGGTATTGGTCTGACAGTAAGTCATTCGTTACATATTCAACCAGTGATGAAACATAAGTTTCGCGATAATATATATATATATATACAATTTCATCATGAAAAGCAGAGATATGAAAATTAATCGAATAAATTACAAAGCTAAAATGGCAAACCTAATATTCAAAATGATAATTTGTACAACCAATAAATCCTAAAATGTAAAATAGCAAACACACAATGATAGCCGACATTCAAGATGTTGGTGATATAATTTAGCTGAAAAGGTGACCATATAGCAACCAAAAAGAAATTAATTAAAGCATATATAAAAATGATAATGATAACAGCATCAATAGTAATGATGATGATGATGATAATAATAACAATAATAATGACAATGATAATGACAATAAAAAAGATCAAGATCATAGTGATAATTATAATGAGAAAAATAATGATGATCATAATAAAAATGATATTATTACTACTACTACTACTACTACTAATAATAAAAACGTTAACTGTAAATATATATTGTGCAATTGAAATTACAACATATAGATACAGTACATGACAAAATGTGATAAGAAGGGCACATACATGTACCCGATCTTACAAAGAGAAGGATATTCCAAGAGGCCTTGGAATTGATAATGGAGTCTTAAAGTATACAATCAGTCGTAGAACTTACGGGAACCGTGAATCATAGTTGTGTATTATATCCTAATGAAAAGAATCTGCGCAATTGATTGGGCAAATGCACGTCATGTGACAAAATACATTTCCCACAAGCCTCATGCAAATGGGCAAATTGCCATCGCGGGTTACATCTGACGTCACGATCCGTGTACAGTAGTATTATAAACGGATAATATAAACGGCGTATGACATCACGCATGAAAAGTGCGTACTACTGTACATTATGACGACATTAATTTGCGCGTATGGCGCGTGATGATGTCATCATTCCACGAGTGATAAGAGCCAGTTTTAATTCCAATTTGCGCGTGTGCAGATAATGGTCATTTGTATCGAGTACAATTGACCTTTATATGCTTTCATAATGTGCGCACACCAGTATGATTTTAAGCGTTACACAAATAGCGCTTCCACTAAAAGAGATGCGCGTGCATACAAATTGGGGTCATTGCACGGTCATTTGTACCATGTATCAATTACGAATTGGCTAATTCATCCCTTCTTTAAAACTGTTTGTGTACGTGTGCGGTCTACCATAGGCCTACGGTTCATGCAGCTGATCATCAGTAGATCAGCAGATTTAGGCTTTATAAAAATAGTTAAAACATGACGGATATGAACCAAATATATACTGCCTACGATCGAGTCTCTGGTTAAAATTATGGTACCCTCGGTGACGTCAAAGCCATTTTGCTTCGGGGCTGCGCCACTCATGGAAATAATCATGGTTTACGTCATTTCGGAGACCATAATCCTAACCGGACCCTCCCATGGCAGTATATATTTGTATATTAATAACTGAATTAATTTGATTTGTTGAATTAAGTTGATTTTACCTCATGTGTAACAAATATCTAAAACAAAAGTTAATACCAGCATGCAGAAAAGGTATATTCAAACGTATTATTTCTCGAGAGTAACAACGAAATAGAATTGTTGGACTAAAAGCCTTTTAAATCATCATGGGACATCGGTGAATAAGTTCATGTTGTAAGTTACATTTGCGTCTGCAGAGACTCGAATGGTCTTTGATGCATGGCATAGGAATCAACCTAATCGCAATAGACATGACTGTGTAGAAATGAGACGTGAATTTCAATATAGCTGGAATGACCAGCCTTGCTCAGAAGGAAGACGGACTTTATGTCAAATTGGTGAGTATATGAGAGAGGTATACAAAATAACTGCTGCATTCTAGAAAGATAAATCATTCTCATTCAATGATTCGTGTTGACAAAACTTCCTTGTCAAAATGACAATTCAAATTCATCATTTTATATAAGGGGAGTGGAAGGAGATGCTATACTGACTTACTGTTTACTTTCGTCTCTTCGACCATGTTTACAATTTTCATCGCCTTTCTTGGCTAGGATACTTGTCGGGTATATATATCAACAACAATGACTTTGATTGCATTTTATCTCTTTTCTTCTTTGAGGGGGAAAGGAAAAATGTGAATGAAAGCG
The DNA here is from genome assembly GCA_025617745.1 of Heliocidaris erythrogramma. NCBI lineage: Eukaryota > Metazoa > Echinodermata > Echinoidea > Camarodonta > Echinometridae > Heliocidaris > Heliocidaris erythrogramma. The sequence goes on from CM046854.1 coordinate 6,698,758, forward strand.
AATTCTTCAAGTGGATAAACACCGAATCCCGGAGGGTCTGGTCATAGGAAGTTGAAGTATCTTGATACCAGTTCATTCTCTCAGTATCTCAATATCTCTCTGCATCATCAAACACTGAAAAATGGTGCTGACAGAGAAATACTGTTTATAATGAAGTCCCTGATTGTATGTAATTATGAATGCGTATGTCATTGAAATTATTTTTTTTTAATAGATATCAAAAGCAAGGGGCAGGGAGACTGCTCCCCAAGCTAGGTGCGGAATGATCCATTGGCAAGTACTTGTCAAATTCTGATTGAAATTTTCGATTTCATCTAGTATTAATACTGAATTCTCTTAATGGAGACACTTATATCAAGTATGCTTACGGATTCATGTATGGCCTAAACATGTATATTTTTAAATGTTTCAAGGTATTCCTGCCTGTGGCGATCCAGGTCAACCTTTGCATGGTTATCGATTACCAGATGATAGAACAACCTACTCTGTCGATGCTACTCTTTATTTCACATGCGACGAAGGCTATACATTAGCTGGAGCAGTCATTCTAAGATGCTTGGCTAATGGTTCTTGGGATCAGCAAAGACCGTTATGTAAAGGTATAGTGAATGTAATGTACGTAAGGTCCGTATAATGGTTTTAACGGGTCGTGAGAATATTGATATAAGATCATGCTTAAAGATAACAAACTTTCTCCACCAAATTGTTGAAATGTTAATTTTGTTATAACCATTCATCTTCAGGAATATAGGAATCAAGACAATTATTTTTCGAGGATTTTCTCGAAACTTTCAACTTTGCGCCAATGATAGTGACAGAGACAATATATATATATATATATATATATATATTATATATAAAATAAAAAATAAGTGTCCTGCGTCGGTTGATGAAAAATACACAAAAGTCAATGATGAATAAGACAACCGTTAAGAGATGAAAGAACTCAAATTTTCGCCCATAGGGCTTCATCAGGAATGATGACTTTATTAAAAAATGCATCCAGCATCAGCAAAGCGCAATGCGCTAAAGGATAAGCGCATAGCGCATCAAAAGCAAAAGTGCAAAGGAGGGAGAAGAGAGAAAGAGAGAAAGAGGCGATAAGAGACAGAAAAGGGAGAATAAGAAACAGAAAAGGAAAATAAAAAGAAGAGAAGAGTCAAAGAAAAAGGGTGAAGGAAAACAGAAAAGGAAAGAAAAGAAAAGAAAGGACAAGAAAGAAAGAAAGAAAGAAAACGTAGAAAATCACACGGTAGGAAAAGAGTAAAAAGATACATTCATCCCCCCAGGTTGGAGAGAGCCGAGATAGTGGATGAGGCGTTCCTCTCTTTCCTGGCCGCATCTGACTTGAAGTCACTGACGAGGATGCTTACTTGGAAATGTCCGATGTCCGATGTCCGAGACAGGCCTGCAGACTTGATCCTGATTGAGCGAAGATGTTCAGTAACTCTGTCGGCAAGCCTCCTCTTAGTTTCGCCGACGTATAAATGTTGGCACTTCGTACAGTTGATTGCATATATGCAATCCTTAGTAACACAAGTAAAACTCCCGTTGATCCTCCAAGTACCCTTGGGTCCCTGAATCTGTGTACTGTTGGATATCACTCTGCAAGTATTACATCGCGGCCTCCTGCAAGGCCTACATCCGGTACAGGAGATGGGAGAATTGAGCTTGGACCTAACAAGGAGTTGGCGGAGATTGCGGTCCTTCCGGTATGACGTCAGAGGAGGTTCTGAGAAGATTTCCTTTGTTGCCGGATTGTCACTTACGATGTGGAAATTCTCCCTTACTGACTTGGCAAGACGCTCACTCGTAGGATGGTAAGTTACCACTAACGGAATCTTCCTCAATGTGTTACCCTTCTCCTTTGACTGAAGTGCATCAGCACGGGTTGCTGACATAACTCTGTGCGTTGCATTGGCAAGGATCCGGTCTGGGTACCCACGTTCTTTGAAGAACCCTCTCATCTCATCAGCTCGATGGATGAAGTCATCTTCCTCCGAACACAGACGACGGATGCGAGAAAGTTGCGAGAAGGGTATGGAATTCTTACATGCAGGCGGATGCGAAGATCTGTAGTTGAGGTAAGCATGGGAATCTGTAGGCTTGTAATGTACTGATGTGGTGATGCCCGTACCTTTGATGGTGACATTGAGGTCCAGGAACGACACGCTAACGTCTGACACTTCGTTGGTAAGCTGAACTGACGGATGTACATTGTTGAGCTTGTCAATAAATGCCAGAACTTCATCTTTGCCACAGGTAGCAATTCCTAGATAATCGTCAATGTATCTCCGTAGAAGGAGAGGTTGGGGTCCTTCGTAGTTTGACAAGAAGCCGGTCTCGAGGTTTCCCATGAACAAACAAGCGTATGAAGGTCCCATCTTGGTGCCCATCTTAACACCCTTCTTCTGCTTGTAGTACTTCCCGTTGAAGTTGAATGCAGACAGAGTGAGAACGAGGTCAGTAAGACGTAAGATGGTGTCATCATCAGGTCTGTCGGGCGACTGATTTTTCCGTAGAAAGGAACGAATAGCAGTAAGGCCGTCAGATCGAGGAATGTTGGTGTAAAGGGATTTCACATCCAAAGTGAAAAGGTACCTGTCTCCGTGTTCTGGTAGATCGATGGTCTCAAGTATTTGGATCATCTGGGAAGAATCTCGGACGTAAGTGGGAAGACTCTGTACAATGGGCGAGAAGATGCTATCGAGGTACTCACTAATGAGCTCGGTGGGACAGTTAATTGTGGAAACTATGGGTCGCCCGGGATTGCCCACTTTGTGTATCTTGGGCAGCATGTAGAAGATAGCAGATTTAGGGTTCTTCTGGATGAGATGTGCAGCTTCCTTGGGGAGCCTCTTGCTGTCAATGAGTCCATTTACAGTCTCAATCACAACACGTTGATGACCATCTGTGGGGTCATGATCTATCTCTTCATAAAATGTGGAGTCACTGAGCTGTCTGAGACCCTCTTCGATGTATAAATCACGTTTCCAAATGACGATAGCCCCTCCCTTGTCCGCTGGTTTAATGACGTAATCAGCATTGTTGCGGAGCGTATTGATTGCTGCCTTCTCGGAGTTACTGAGATTGGAAGAAACGGCTACTGGAGGACTCCAGACCGAACGGCGGGGTTGCAATTGGTCAAAAGGCATAGGCGTGTTTGTAGATCCTTCTTCCTCACTACTGGACTGGGTGTCGACATCTTCCGTACACAAATTTGATTCATTCTCCAACTCTCGGGCATGGAAATGGGCTTTTAAGCGCAAACGTCGAGCAAAGGTTTCGAAATCTCGACGAAGTTGGAATTCATCAGCATTCCTGCGACGGGGAACAAAGGTTAGACCTTTATCAGCATTCCTGCGACGGGGAACAAAGGTTAGACCTTTGGAGAGAAGAACACGCTCATCCTCCATAACGGGCAGGTCTTCCGGAATTGTCACGACCAGCCTCTTGGCTACGGTATCTTTGAATTAACAGTCCTGGTGTCAGGCTCATATGGAAGCAACGATGTTAGTTTTCTAAGTTTGTAAGAACGTAGACACTCAAAGTACTCACTGTTTTTGTGGTGTATCATTATATATATATATATATATATATATATATATATGTATATATATACATGTATATATATACCGGGTGTCCCCAAAAAATTGGAACGGCGGATTTTCAGTACTTTGCCTTCGAAAAGTATATATATTTTTTACATCATTTGGGTAAAGCATCTTCTTCCGAAGAGAAAGGACTTAAGATCATTGAATTTGGTGAAGTGTTTTGATTCTATGGCCGTTTCTCAAAATATAGTAATTTTCAGTATTTTCAAATATCGCATGTTTTTTGCGACCGATGAGAGTAGAAATGTGTCGGGTTTGGCCTTTTATATGTACAATAATTAGCGTCGTTTCCACTTTTCCCGAGCTACAACTCACTAAAACCCATTCCCGATACGATCTTACACTCATCGGTGGCAAAAAGAAACGGGCACAGAATCAAAATTACATTACGAAATTCAATGATCTTGGTATCATTTTGTGGTAGAATATGCTTTACCGAGTGATGTAAAAATATATATACTTTTTGAAGGCAAAGTACTGAAATACTGAAAATCCGCCGTTCCAATCTTTTGGGGACACCAGGTATATATATATATATATATATATATATATATATATATACACTCAACCAAAATAGTAAGTTCCCCCCTAGCATTTTTGGATATATCTCAAAAAGTTCCCCCCTAGCATTTTTGGATATATCTCAAAAAGTATTTTACCGATTTTCATAATTCAAACGGGAATGGATAGGAAATTTTATTACTCATAACATGAATGGCATATCATTGCCACCAGATATCATTATTGGTGTGAAAAAATGCATTTTATGTCAAAATGCATGGGGAAAAAAGTTGCACTTAAGGTTATATGAAGCATATTGTGTACATTTCCTATGCAAGTTAGCAAATGACCTTTTTAAATTGTTATGTATTTCTCAGGAATTTCTTCAGGTACAATATGCTTCCCTATTAAACTGTATGCTCATGAAAAGAAAGAGATAGAGAAATATGCAATAAACCATGCTTAAAAGTTCAGAATCATGAGTGATTGTTTGATTATTTGTGTAAAAGTCAATGCAAATCACTAAAGTGCAACTTTTTTTTCCATGCATTTTGACATAAAATTTTTCACACCAATAATGATATCTGGTGGCAATGATATGCCATTCATGTTATGAGTAATAAAATTCCCCATCCATTCCCGTTTGAATTATGAAAATCGGTAAAATACTTTTTGAGATATATCCAAAAATGCTAGGGGGAACTTACTTTTTTGGTTGAGTGTATATATATAAATATTACTCTATCAGGTACATTAGAAGGACATTTATTGTTCTTTTTCTTTGTTCAAATGTCCGCTTAACGTTCGAAATGTCCTCCTAATGTAGGGGGCGCTATTATGACGGAATAAACCGTATTGTTGCATGTCCTGCTAATGTACCCGTAAGGTATATATATGTATATATATATATATATATATATATATATAATACGCTAAGGATTTGGGGCCTTTTTTTTTCGAATAGGCGCCTCCCTTGGCTCTTTCGGTCCCCACCTTTTGGTACCCACGGGCGGGGAATGGTTTGGAGGAACTTTTTAAGGGCTGACGTGCCGTCCATATTCATTCCATATAGATTCATTTCTAAACATTGAATTTCCGGAGGGAGTAATAATTCTGCCGATGGAACAGCGCACTGCCGTACGCACGAAAAAGTACCTTCTGTGATGCCCTAACCCATACCCTTTACCTGTGAAGGGGAGAAACCTCAATTGGTGTATTGCCAACGAACAACGTGACGTGTACTCCAAGGCCATATATGGTTTCAATGTATACGGCGCAACAACACACGTGTTATTCGTTCGCATAGCGCACATGTACTGCATGTACTATGTTTCACGCATATTTTGTAGTTTCACATACACAGTTACGTGTGTATGTAACTCTATGGTTTCACGGTGGTCGCCGGTGGGGGGGGGGGGGGGGGGTGTCTCACTGAGGCCCGTAGATCAGGCATCACCCACGTAAACGAAAACGGACAAAAAGGGTACCTTTTCAGCAAGAAGCGCGTAACCCGGGTTACGTGTTTAGGGTATCCAAAATAAAAAATCAAGAAAAAGGGTATCAAATTCAGAGATGATAAGAAGAAGATCCGCGGAAGGGGGTGGGGGATATAGTTCGGTAATGTGTTCCAAATTAGGTCAAATTTTTCTACGGTTCCTCTTTGGCTAAAATGAGGTCCATGATGATGATGTAATCCTCAAATAGGTATAGGATGTAAAATACCAAGCAAGACATGAAATCGCCGTTAATGGTATAAAATCAGAGATAGACGGGTTTCCCTGCTTAGGGTAACACAATCTGCTCCTACTGCAATCTGCTTTTTAATTCATCAAGTGATTTACGCGGATAATGTACAGGTCTCAATGAGACATCCCCCGGGGGCGATCGTCGCTATCGATTCGGATCGATTCAGGTGCCTGTAAAATTTTCTGCCTTCTATTTGTGAAAATTTGGCTCCTTTCGAAGTTTGATTTATGTAAACATATCAAAATAGTTTATAAATTGAACTTTCAACATTTCTTCTTTTTCATGGAGGGGGGGGGGGGGGCGGAGGGGGCTGTTTCTTAGTTGAACTTAATTCTTTCTGTGCTACAATTGTTGGTGTTTTATTGTGGGGGGGGGGGGCTGATGTTCGATGAGACAGGGTGAAGGGAAGGAACATTTAACTGTTATATTAACAAAAATAGGGGGAGGGGGATTTCGGCCACTTCATATTTTAAGATTCTTTATTTAAATTTAATCTGTTAATCTATTTCTACTTTTTATTCATGTCATGGAAGCATATACTAGGGTAAACTTTCTTTTGCGACAGCCTCCCAAAATGAAAACAATATATATGGTTAGGTTCTGGTTAGGGTATAGGGTTAGGGTTGGGGGTTAGGGTTTAGGGTTTACCGAACCGCACATTTGCATGATTTGGGTGGCTGTCGCATTAGTCATTCCTATTCTCCACAACTAACTTGACATGAATGGGGAAAATGGCCCTCATACCGTTGGAAACATGATTGTTATTGTATATCGCCTCAAATATATTATTCATTCCCTTATGACAGACTAAACCGAACTGTACACATCATTCGGTGGAGGGGAGGTGTAGAAGATCACGTAACTTATGAATATCGGTTGCCACGGTGTAAAGAAGGAGCCCTCCCCCCCCCCCCCCCCCCCCCCCACCAGAATTTCCTTCGGAAATATTTTTACTATGATATGAATACGTATAGGATTGTAATCCCATCTCCCCTCGCGCTGGGGGTGGCGGGATGGTGGGGGGGGGGGGGGAGAGTAGTAGGGAAAATTCAATCCGTCGGTCCTAGCTCCCAAGACCCATATAAGGGGGCCATAATCCCTCTGAAAAGAAAATGACAATGAATTCATTTTTTTTCTCATTTTTGCATCCTTGACCAGGGACGTACCGCTAATTATGCATGTTATGTTTTCATAGCCTTAATTTCTCGGAGTATTAAACCACGGAAACATGTCAAGATCAAATCGCTCCCTCTAGCTCTATGCATGGATATACTACTCGAACATAATTATATCCATATCATTAAGTCACCATCAAGATGAACTTCAGAACTCATGCAAGATTTGGATAAATAACACATACTCACATGTTGTAAATACTTCTTGGTCAAGAAAATAATAACACTTTACCCGACTTTTTTTAATTCACTTGATTATTGTGACAAATATATACGGTGCAGTGATTAATCATAAACACAGCTAGTGGATGTCCACGGGCTGCTTCTGTTTCTGCTAGTATATATATATATATATATATATATATATATATATATATATATATATATATATATATATATATATATATATAAAGAATATCGACAACTTAAAGTGAGCGCTCACATCGATTGTTGTGCGGGCTCAAAGGAACCAAATTTCGATATAATACCCTTTTACAAAATGAAAGAAGACAACAAAATTAAAAGATGTCTGAAAGAGAAACACTTCATTTCAAAATTTATGCCTTCTCTGAATGCTTTGTAGGAAAACTGCTTCTCCTACTACTCCTTCTCACCCACATCCACATTTACCATTATCCCCCGAAACTCCAAACAACAACCCCCCCCCCCCCCCCCGCCCATCCTACTCTATCTCTTTGTGTACAAGTATTTCAATATATCTCTCTCCCTCTCCCTTAAGACACTGCATCCTCGACACCTGTCAATATATTAGTTTATTCCATTTTCTTTCTCTACTGACTCCCATTTTTATTTGCCTTTCCCACGGTCACAGATTAATAAGAATTGTTATATAACTTTATGATTTGTTGAGTTGTACAGATTAAGACTTCCAAAGAAACTGGCAACAAAGAACTTCCTACTTGCATCATTTAATATGAGATTAGAACTAAGATTCAATACGTCGTAAAACAGATACAGGACAATGTTTCAAACTTGTCCTAAGAATATCATTGTACCATCCTTGTAACAAAACTATTCCTTAAAGCCTACATTTCATTATGTGTTTTACAAATACCCATCCTCTTTAATTATTATGTTCATGTGTAGGCCTCGTGAATCATTATACGATGATCTTTGTGTGACTTTACAAAGGTTTGGATTGTACGGATTATAGGATTCTCTGAGAATCCTAACATTTTAGAGTTCTCACCGTACAACGCTTAGTCTAAGATTTAAACAAAGACTTATTAAGCCGTCAAAAGAACTACTGGACAATACCACACACATTGTCCATTTGCATATTACTGTACTATACGTGTATATAAAAGCATGTCAAAACTATCAATGGCTCATTCACCTGAAGAGATTAAATCGAAAGCGCTTGTGAATTTTTATAAAAACATGCTTCTTGTGTGTGTATTCTATATGATGTTGTGAACTTTATTTTTCTACATATATATATATATATATATATATATATATATATATTTATTTATTTATATGACACCTAATTAGATCCTTGCCATTTGATTGGTTGTTTGATGTTGATCATTTGTCCCATTTAACATTTACGTCATCAATCGTTCAAATTTGATCCATTCACCGTGCAATTTTGGCTGCCAAATAAAAAATATATGATTCTGGGGGAAAAGGTTTATATGTATGGAAAACTCATAGACTCAACTTTCATAATTATGATACCAAAAAGTCCGAAAATAATTCATGCTTGGGTGAGCACTGCACACTTTTGTAAAGGGTATGGAAATGAGCTTACACAGGAGGGGGCATCTCGTTTTTCCGAAGGTTCGTTTTTCCGAAGGTTCGTATTTCCGAAACACTAATTTCCCATGCCTGGGGGTTCATAATTCCGAAAATGAAAAAGGGTTCGTAATTCCGAACATTTGTTGCATTATTCCGAAGGTTCGTTATTCCGAAGGTTCGTTTATCCGAAGGTTCATAATTCCGAAAATGAAATAGGGTTCATATTTCCGAAGGTTCGTATTTCCGAAAATGAAATGAGGTTCATAATTCCGAAAATGAAATAAGGTTCGTATTTCCGAAAATGAAAAAGGGTTCGTATTTCCGAAGGTTCGTATTTCCGAAAATGAAAAAGGGTTCATAATTCCGAAGGTTCGTATTTCCGAAAATGAAAAAGGGTTCGTATTTCCGAAAATGAAATAGGGTTCGTATTTCCGAAAATGAAATAAGGTTCGTATTTCCGAAAATGAAATAGGGTTCATAATTCCTGGTAAAAAAGGCGAATTCATCAGGAGCAGAGGTGTAGCAACGGGGGGGGGGGAGGGCACGCCCCCACCCCTCCCCCATCGGATGGCGAAAAAATAAGAAAAAAAGAAAGAAAATGGAATAGGAAAGAAGACGGTTGGACCCCTTCCGGCAACCCCCCCCCCCCCCCCCAACCCTCTTCCACCAGCGGCGTCTTAGATTAGCTTTAAGTTTATTCCAAAAGACTTGTGCCTCCAATGGTGCCAGTGCTCCCACAATGGCTAGACTCTAGCTACGCCACTGTTAAAGGGAAAATTTAGGGTCACGATAGGATATTATGGTTTTAATTGCCATCTTCAAAAAGCGGATCTCTTTTCGACGAAAAGCACCTCCCCCACCCCCGCAATGAATAAAAAAATGAAATGGAGACACAAAACTGGGAAGGTTTATAAAAGAGGAGAGGAGAAGAGAAAAGAGACGAAAATAAGAGGACGAGATTAGAAGAATCGAATAAGTGTTTATGTGTGTGTGTGTGTGCGTTTGTTTAGCATTATGTCCGAGGACATTTTCGGACAGAGAACAAAAAAAAAATCATGACAACAATGGTCCTCGGAAGGCGGACAATAGTCCTCGAACGTCGAACAATGAATTTATGCCTTATTCCGTCGGCTGTCCGAGGACGAGTAACAATAGAGGAACAATAGTTGTCCTCGGAAGTAAAGCCATGTAAACGTGTGTGTGTGTGTGTGTGTGTGTGCGTGTGTGGAGGTGTCCTTTACTTTTTGGCTGCAACGCACTTTTGCAATAATTATGTGAATATCTAAATCCTTGTTACTATTGTTTCTACTGTCCTTTTTTAAACTTTTATTACACTGTGAATGTAATGTTGTTGTTGTTTTTTATCAGATTGCTTGTACATTTTATTGCAAAGGGAAATAAATTTGGAAAAAAAAAGTAGTCGAACGCTTTACATCGCCTGACTGGAAACGCGAAGGTTGGGGGTTTGATCCCTGGTACGGCACCTATGGCCTTTTTGTTGTACAAAAATGATAGCAACTTTCCTTTTTTTTTAATTTACGAGCGCGCGAAGCTAGCGACCAAAAATAATTGTGCCTTTCCGTTGTGAAAAATCATAAAAATAACATATTTCGGCATATAATGACTGAAATATGAGGATATTCGGGCACCTCACTCCCTGAATATGAGGTGTGAGTCGGCACTTTCAAAATCCAGGGGGGGGGGGGGTTGGCTGCAGCCCCCCCCCCCTTCTCGTACGCCTATGCCTATGCCTATATTAAGTACACAGTTGCGATTGATTTTAACTTGCGATTGTTTCAAATAAATCACTTCAACTCCTTATAAGGCGGGGCACTGGTTGATAAAAAGCCATTAATTTAGGTAAGAATGTTTTCTTCTACATGTGTAATTCGTTATTTCTATTTTTTACGATGAGGATTGGAAAGAGAGGGGCTATATGTGAGATTGTTACTTTGCTTCGACGGGAGCCCGGATAGCTCAGTTGGTAGAGCACTGGTCATGTAATCCAGGGTCCCGGGTTCGAATCCCTGTCGGAGCATTGTAATTTTCTCACATTTCTTTATGAGATGAGGATTGCTTTACTCTCAATGTCTTTTAGTGTTTTGTAATTCGTTATGCTTGTAAAAGTTATTTCAAACTTCAGGTCAGCGGTTGTAACTGTTAAAAACGCTATCAATAAGAACATAATACCTCTAAAATTGAAGATTTTTACATCTGTTTTCAGAAATGTTAGTATATTATGCAAAGTTAATAAACATGTTCAATGATTTCAATCTTGTCATGCTGCATAAATTGTTAGAATTTCCTTACTTCATAATGATTATACTTTGGTTTCATTTTATGATAATTATATCAGCATGATAATAAGACTCCTTCCTTAACTTGTTACGATCCATCTTTCTTCGGCTTTGGTTGTTTATGGTATCTATTCATTTATTTATTATTATTACTAGTATTATTTGTATTATTATTATTGTTATTATTATAATTATCATTATTATCATTATTATTAGTAGTAGTATTATCTGTATTATCATTTTTTCGGAAATACGAACCCTATTTCATTTTCGGAAATACGAACCCTTTTTCATTTTCGGAAATACGAACCCTATTTCAGTTTCGGAAATACGAACCTTCGGAATTATGAACCCTTTTTCATTTTCGGAAATACGAACCTTCGGAATTATGAACCCTTTTTCATTTTCGGAAAAACGAACCTTCGGAAAAACGAACCTTCGGAGTAACGAACCTTCGGAATAACGAACCTTCGGAATTATGAACCTTCGGAAAAACGAACCTTCTGAAATACGGACCTTCGGAAAAACGACATGTAACCACGCAGGAATGGGCCTTATAGTTTGTGAAAGGAAAGTCCTTTGGAGCTTACGGAACTGAGGATGATATGAACAATTTATGATCAATTGTGATGAGTTTGGGTTTGCTGAGTGAAATTTTGTGGTTTATGGGATTAACATTTTATGCATGATTGAAAACGGTTTGTTGAAAAAAGGAATGTCACAGATGTTGGCTACTTATTCTTCAGGTCAATGGATAATTGCAACAAGTCCAAATTTGGGAAATGATAGAATTCGGGATAAGGGAAGGTGGTCTGGATATTTTGGAGTGCATGGAGACCATTGCATATGAATTGTCAAGATATGCACCAGCACACCCAGGAAGCGAGAAAGAGAGGGGGCATAATGTCCTCTTGACCCTTATCCCACCCACCCAACAAAGTCCTACCCTATCTCACCTCCACTGCAACATGTACCATCACCCCATCCTGACTCCCATGAACACACCACTGAGTCTACCAGGGAAAGTTACAATGCTACAATAATAAATGCAATTCCTGTTCACTCATGCATAAAATATTCATTTAATAAACCATAAAATTCACTCAGCAAACCAAAACTGATTGCAATTGATCATGACTTTATCATATCACCCTCGGTTTTGTAAGCTCCAAAGGACGCACCTCTCACAAATTTGTAGGCTAATTCCTGCGCACCCTAATTTTCATATCCTTTACAAAAGTGAGCAGTGCTCACCCAGGCATGAATTATTTTCGGACTTTTTGGTGTCATATGAAAGTTGAGTCCATGGGCTTTCCATACATATAAACCTGTTCCCCCAGAATCATATATTTTTAACTGGCAACCATTTCAAAAGTGTAAAGTTATTTTTGAGACGCACGGGTATATATATATATATATATATATATATAAAAGTCAATGATGAATAACACAACCGTTAAGAGATGAAAGAATTCAAATTTTCGCCCATAGGGCTTCATCTTATATATATATATATATAATATACATATTCAATATACATATCAAAATAAATCAGACATTTGGAGAATATGACTTTCAAATATAGAAAAGATAATTTTAGCCAAATATTAATCATTTCATGACGTTTATTGTATTTTCCTGAATAGCTGTCGTATGTGAGGACAGCCCGCCAGAGGTAGCACTTTCAACCAACGTAAAAATGGGTTTCGCATTTCAAGATATAACTGTCTTCACCTGTCAAAATGGTTACATTCCCGATAACGAACCAATCACCTTCTGTCAGTTTACAGGCAATTGGAGTACACCAAATTTTACATGTACAGGTGAGTTGATATCACGAGGCTTAAAGAGTGACCTAGATTTTAAATGAAATGTTTCATTGTGACGTTTCCTCGATTGTAAGATACTTCTCATAAAATTGAGCTCATATTGCAAATAGACTTTCATGTGTGATAATAACATTTCAATCGTAAACATAGCCATTAGATTTTCTTGTATTACCTGTGATGAATTAACAATTTAAAGATTATAATATCATAATTGATAGGATTGAAGTAAATTGAATATATCATAAAGTAAATGTGAGAAAATTACAGTGCCCCGACCGGGATTCGTACCCGGGACCCTGGATTACATGACCAGCGCACTACCAACTGAGGGGCTATGTGAGATTGTTACTTTACTATCCTGAGCTATCCGGGCTCCCGTCGAAGTAAAGTAACAATCTCACATAGCCCCTCAGTTGGTAGAGCACTGGTCATGTAATCCAGGGTCCCGGGTTTGAATCCCGGTCGGGGCATTGTAATTTTCTCACATTTACTTTCTTTATGATATATTCAATGTACTTCAATCCTATCAATTATGATATTATAATTACGAATTCAATTGTCCTCTATAGAAATTCTTTGGCATGGATTTGCCCGACTTTAGAGGGAAGACCTGTCTCATTGGTAGGCCATTATATAGCGTACACATGGAATTGGTATGGATGTACCCCGTACGCTCGATAGAAAGAGAGGGGCTATGTGAGATTGTCACTTTGCTTCGGCGGGAGCCCGGATAGTTCAGTTGGTAGAGCACTGGTCATGTAATCCAGGGTCCCGGGTTCGAATCCCGGTCAGGGCATTGTAACTTTCTCACATTTACTTTCTTTATGATATATTCAATTTAAAGATTGTTAATAGTTAATCTCTTCTCTATATATTATTTTGTTTTTTATTACATGAACATAATTTTAGAAAACATTGACTTCGAATTGGAATTTTATAACGCTTATATTCCATACATATTTTCTGATTAGTCATATTTCCTTTTTCTAAAATGCAATTCTAACCTTTGAACCAATGTAACATTTGATAAAAGCAGAAAAAATGAGAGAAACTAATGACAAGTTTGAAAGAGATTGGGCCGAAAATGAGAAGATATGTATGTTCGAGAACAAATATAAGAAGATGATGCTCAGTAATAATGTTTAGAAAATTACATTTTAGTTCTATTGTGAGTATAACACTGCAAAAACCAGGGTGTTAATTTAACACCATCTCGGTATCTATATTGGGCTACACCAGATAAGTGTTAAAACAACACCAGTTTCGAATCAAACTGGCGTTGTTTTAACACTAACTGGTGTTGTTTTGCCATTTTCTGGTGTAGACCAATATCAAACTGGTGTTGTTTTAACACTAACTGGTGTTGTTTTGACACTTATCTGGTGTAGCCCAATATGGATACCGAGATGGTGTTAAATTAACACCCTGGTTTTTGCAGTGTAGGGGCAAATGGGAAAGTTGTCTGACATCAAGTCACACTGACATTAACAAAAAGAATTCCCCAATTTTCATCGAATTGAATTTATTTGTATTACCAGCACTAAGTCCGTGTTACAGTAACCCCTGTATGAATGGAGGTACTTGCTCCGTAAATGGATCATCTTTCACCTGTACATGTCCATCAAGCCTTGCTGGAGTCACGTGCGATGGTGAGATATACTGTAGTCATATGCATAGATACTGTTATATCATACTAATGATAATAATAATGGTGGCTTCTTGCATAGCGCTCATGTCCGTCACGTTGTGACGCTCCTGGAAAAAATTATTAGACCAAGAATGGTTACTGAAAGTGTTATATTTGTGGTAAGAAGGAAATAAAATATCTTAAAAGCAAGGTACAATTGCTGGAATTTGTTATTCATTCAATGAAATACAAATACAAATCATTTTCATTTGTTTGAATGCATATTATAGTACCTTTATAACAGAAGCTTGGTTTAATATGTTTTTTCCAGGGCTGTATGTTTTCTAGCAACCATCCAAGACGGTGAAAAGACCCCTATGTAGGCTGTTAATATATCTCCAAGTGAAAACGCTTTCTATATTGTTTGCTATTTCATATTCTACTTCATGGGTGTCGTGTTTCAGAGACAATCGGCTTCCAGTACAATCGGTTTCAATTAATGCAATATCTTGAATGGTTCGCGCTAATTCTTATATTAGAATAAATTTCATGTTAATCGAAAGTATTTTTTGTAATGGAACTGTGGTTCATAATCATTCTGTATCCCCAGAACTTGGTGCGTGTTACACTAGCCCCTGTATGAATGGAGGTACTTGCAATGACGACGGTGAATCACCTTTCACATGTACATGTCCGTCAGGCTACACTGGTCTCACGTGTGATGATGGTAAGACGTACCTCACATGCTAATCCAGAATGTTTCTTTTGCATTTTTTTTGTGGGGTTTGGGCTTTAGACATTGGAGGGGTGTACGCCCCTCCATCTGATGCTGGATACACCTCTAAATTGCAGAAATATTCTCTCTCAAAATATACATTTCATATTTATTCCCAAAATGTCTTTGCTGCAATGCAGCACCACCACTAAATTTAACGTTTCTAACATCACCCAACTGCCATCAAACAGTTGTAGATTTATAGATTGTACAAAACTGTCACTATCATGTTTCTTTGATTCTTACCACTCAAGCCAACTATTGATGTTTGACGTTGAACCTTAGCCATTAACACTGACTCTGTTTTTTTAATCTTTCAGATATAAGTCTTACAACAACATTCACTTTAACTACACAAGCTCATTCACAAAGCACCCAATCACAAACAGGTTTGACATTTTCTAGAGCTGCTGTTTTTTTTTTTTTTTTTTTTTTTTTTGTTGCTTAACATGTAAAATGTCTTTCTCTCTTTTCTGAAAGCTCTTGTGCTTTTAGAGTAAGTTATATAGGAACTCAACTTTCTATCAATGTGACCTTGTATTTTATATTGCCCTGATGAATAGACACACAAAAACAACCCATACTAAATTTTGGGCACCTTTTAATTAGAATTGTTATCAATCTACGAAAACGCGCGTTTCAATGATGCATTTTCCCCTTGTGGTTGGATATCATGAGCTTTTGGCATATCTACTTTTCAAGTAGATGCCATTACAAGGAACTAGTTATGCGAATCAGTTTTACTTGCAAAGAGTGAAATACTTGCCTGAATACTGATTTACCCCGTCCCCTTCTCTGTGTAAAGATATTTGAAGAAAAAAAAGTTTCCCATTTTAGTGTTGGGTATTTCATAACGATATATGAACCGATCAGCTACAACAAATCACTTACTTCTCTGTAACCTTCTATATTTTCTTTATTATTGTTTTAGAGATACCTTTAACAACACCAGCACATTTGGTCTCATTAAATTGAACGACGATATATTAATTTGGATGTTCGAAGCACATTTTTGGACGCTAGAAAATGAATCTGAACGACTGAAAACTAATATGAACCAAAGGAGTAAACCGGACTAGCTAATTGCTTTAAAACGAGCGTTTAACAATGAATTTGAAAGCTAATTTTGCGAATTTAACCTGGAAAACCTATAGCATTATTGTAAGTTAGGCAAGTTTTTAAGTTTTCCTTATTGCTTTAGCATGTAAATAAATATCTGATATGTGATTCACGTACTTATTTCAATTTAATGATTAAGTTTGATAATCTACCCTTCATTTTTTTTTAATGATATACAATGCAGGGGGAGCTGCATCCCTTTACGGAGGTAAGTTAACTACTTTTTTTTTAGAGAATCATATCAGTACCATTACTAAAGGCATGTGCAAAACTGGAGGAGTAAAACGTTGCAATACAACATACAGTGATAATGATGTTGTCAGTTAGTTATCATATTGACAATATAAAATGAATCTCTACAAATGATTAAACTGGTTAGTCTGCTTAAAAGTTCCATCTACAAATATAATATTTCAGTGAATTCATATTATTGTTTTTTTAAGCTATTGCAGCTGGAAGTTCAGTGGCCATAATTCTCATCTTGCTGGTTATTGTTTCAGTCATCGTATTCAGGAGGTATGTTTATAGAGTTTAAATATATCTGAATGGTGATTTATTTGATTTGGTTTGTTTGTTTGAACATTCAGTAATCATTGTAAAGGGATAGACGAGTTTACAAGAAGTGTTTGTAATTTTAATTGCCTTTTGTCATACATTATCAAGTCAAAAGGCTCTAGGTCTACAATTATTGTGTAACACTTTGATTGCTTTAATGAATTTCGTAACCATTTTGAAGAAAAAAAATCAATTGATCCCAAATCGATCATGTACAGAATTGGCGAAAAATACTTTATTGTGCCACCTTCGATGCTTATAATCCCACAATTAAACTTTTTAGATAGAAACTTATTTCTGTGGTAAATTGAATCACTGCCACAGCACTAACGTCCTTTATTTGCAAGGCATCTGGAGCGCATGTAACACACTCTGCACCACAATGATGAATGCGTCTTATGGCGGCTAGCCTAAAGCCCACCGCACACTATACGATCGACTACGATCCGATTTTTGGAAATAATCGCAATAGCATTAAATATAGGCAGTTTAACCAGTGAAAGATAGCTGATTCAGGTTCTGAACAATAATATTAATACTCAAAATAGGAATTTGGTGAAATGTCAGCCTTATATCCGGGATAAGGGCCAAATCAGTTTCAAATCGTAGACAATCGCATGACTGCTCTGACGTCACTACAATTCGGAGCCGATTTGGCCTTTCCTCCGACTAGAATGCTCGTAATAGCCTGTAATTTAAATTTTATTATCTATGTAACTATTCTGAGCGTCAATCAAACATATCTAATGTTTTTAAGTGTTTATATCTAATGCTATAACATTTTCTTTCAAAATCGGAGCGTAGACCGATCGTATAGTGTGCGGTGGGCTTAAAGGGTATAGTAATGGGATATAGGCTGTATAAAGCACAATACTGGGGGTGTTACGCACGACTTTACGCACGACTGGTGATCAGTTCTTGTGCTAAATGATTGAGAATCTGATCATAAGTATAACACCCAAGAACATGTTCCAGTCGTTCGTAAAGTCATTCGTAACTTTACGAACAGCTTTATGAAACAACCCCCTGGTATAGTATCTGCGCTATGTCAAAGTATCTACTATTATCACAAATGTGTATTTTAACTATATACAATTTCATAAATGTATGCATATTTTCTTATTGATTCTCCAACAGGCGTCGCACAGATAAACCTGTACTTCCCGATGATGAAAATGAAATGGAGAACTATGCTTCGGTAGCAAACTGTTACGAAGATACCGAACCAGTGAGCGTTATTCCTCGCTCGCCATATTGTCCAACAGAAAATGGTAGATTTGGCGCGCCTGCTGTTGTTATGCAACCTTCTCCGCATCTTCAGACGGGTGGGGCGCAGAGGGATCATCCTTCTCGAACCAAGGATTCCAATGACTGGAATGAAGAGGATGCTGGCGTTGGTTTCGTTAATAACATTTTGTATGCATTATCTGATGAACAATCGGGTAGAAATTCATCTTCACATTCTACTTCTAATAATGTTAAACTAGGGGCAGAGGCGAGGACATCACTTCAATCCCATGAACGCCAAAAATCTGGTTACCTCGTGAGCAGTGTTCCTGATGAGGACGTTTATGAAAGTTATGAAGATGACGAGATTATGGTAGACAACGAGCTTTACAATGCAGCGTCCCCGCCGGCTCTCCGCGATAACAAGCTCGATATGGTGGGTGATCCGGTGACTGAGGAGATTTATGAAAATCCTGATGAAAATGTCTACGCAGATTTGAAAGATGAAGAAAACTTGAAAGCCAACGATCTTTACAATGCAGCATCTCCGCCAACGTCCGGCGATCACAAGCCCGATGCGGTTATTGATCAGGGGAATGGGGACTTTCATGAAACCCCTGATGGCAATGTCTATGAAGCTTACGAAGATGAAAGTTCGATGGTTGATAACGAACTGTACGGTGCTGCTACCCCGCCAACTCCCCGTGCTGACAAAAGCGATCCGGTGATTGCCGCGGAGAATGAAGAAATGTACCAAAATACCGAGTTTCATGAAGTTCCAACTAACTTGATAACAAACCAACTTTATAAAAGCGTAGATGAAATTTAATTGATAAGTAGATTTCACAGATATTGTTTATTGTATGTCTATCTTTTTTTTTCTCATTCAAACAGTAATCGTCTGAACCCTTCTGTGCCAAAGGGCTTGGTCTCTTCAAAAATTTTACCAAAATGTGATCAATGCTTACTTTTCAAATGTCTGCATTTCATTAATCATCTATTATTTCACAAATATTGTGTACACAAGTTGTAAGATATTCATTAAAATTTCTTAGGATACCAAATATTTTTTACTTTACCCAACTATATGCATAAGAATTATTGAAAATTTCATTTGAGTTTGGGTTTTTTTGCCCATTATGTATTGGTTTCTCATTTGTTTACAATTGTTTAATGTTGAAATAAGGCAATATCTTTTTTAAAATCTGCAACTTTTTCTGGAATTTTCTATGGTATAGTATATAAATATAATCATATATTATAATGCTTGATTTATGCTCAAAATTGTTATATACATTGACAACCATATACTTTCCTGTGGTCGAGCAATTGGTGAATGAAAATGACAAGTCTATCTGTCACATATAAGTGACATCGACATTGAAAGAGTTAAATGCAATAAATTATCCCTTAATATAGATAAAAACAAATTGCATGTATTTCAAGCACGTAAATTCTCATGTCATTGATTTTCCTTACAACATGATTCTAGACAATCTACCTCTTGAAAAAAAAGAGACAAACAAAATTTGGGGGCGTCATTATCGATGAAAATTTAATTTGGAACGAACATATAGGTCACTTAAACTACTTCTATTTCTAGGAATGTTGGTATACTTTATAAAATAAAGAGATTTGTCCCTTGTAAAACGCTCATAATGCTTGATAATTCATTGATATTACTGTATATAACATATTGCAATTTAGTATGGGCCACCTGCAACAAACAAAAATCAACTCTACTTAATATTGCAAAAGAAAGCCCTTCGCATATGAACCGTTCCACCATATTTTTCTCACACCAGACCAATATTTTACCAACTGAAAAGTCTAACAGCATTCGACACTGCAAAGTTTACTGTTGATAATTAAGTATCTAAATGACATGCCCCCTCTTTCAGTGGCGGATCCAGGGGGGGGGGGCACAGGGGCCACGCCCCCCCCCCCCCCCCGGCCCAAAAAAGGCCTTTTTTTCTTGTTGTTGGTTGTCAGGGAATTATGGAGGGAAACTGACCACCATAATCAACTCTACTTATTGCAAAAAAAAGCCCTTCACATATGAACCGTTCCACCATATTTATCTCACACCAGACCAATATTTTACCAACTGAAAGGTCTAACAGCATTCGACACTGCAAAGTTTACTGTTGATAATTAAGTATCTAAATGACATGCCCCCTCTTTCAGTGGCGGATCCAGGGGGCACAGGGGGCACGTGGCCCCCCCCCCCCCCCTCCCCCCCGGCCCAAAAAGGCCTTTTTTCTTGTTGTTGGTTGTCAGGGAATTATGGAGGGAAACTGACCACCATAACCCCCCCCCCCCCCCCCCCCCCCCGGTCATGAAATCCTGGATCCGCCACTGTCTTTCATATCAAAAGTGTTATAGTTTAAATAACACTATTCACTCCTACCCTACTCGCAATTCCTCCAATTTTCATCTAGTCAACCAAAAGTTACGTTTTGCCTATAAATCTATAAGACACCATGGTCCAGAGTTATGGAATTCTCTCCCATAATTCATTAAATCCAGTGTTGTTGTTCACAACGCCATCCTGTCATTTTAATCATTAACCGATATCATCATCACCGTTATCATCACCATCATTATTCATTATCATCATCAGCAGCAGCATCATCATTAGCATTTCATCCTCGTCATTATGCTTTTAACTTAGGATTTATATTATTTATCCATTCTGCTTATTGAAAATGTTTAGCTATTTCATAATATTTGTTTAGGGCTGCCGTATTCTCAAGCAAATTGCTTACATTTGCAGTCCTTCGGCAAATGTTTTTATATTCGATGAATTACAATAATTTGACAATTTATCATTTCGTGTTTGTTTTTTGAAAAGTGATCGTTACATGTACATAAACTTGTTTATTTATGATTAATTGTCAAAAAGTACTTTTGTATATTATTTTATATGTGTTACCGAAAATGTTGTACTTATATGAATACAGAAGAAAATATATCAACTCAAATCAAAATGCAATCATGTAATATCTTTCTTTGTTAATTGTGTAAAAAGTTTATTCGTCAACTTTGATATTAGGAGCCGTTTTCATGTTTGTTCGGTATGTACATGTTAAGTTATTTTGTTTTTAAGTTCACTTGAAAGTGGGAAATGAATAGAATAATGTGTAATTTAATGTAATTGAAATTTATGAAACTCCATTGCCAAATTTTTCGTGATTTTTCATGCAGCTTCATGAATTCGAATGATAAATTAGGAGTCTGGACCTGAACAAAAGATGAAAAGAATTGAAGACTATTATTATACATGTACGTGTAAACCCTGCATGGCATTATGAAACGCAAAGTGCAACTATTTTTTCTTGTAACATAAAACCATGTGTGTAATTGGGTTTTTACAGACGTGTATCATGTATCAATCAGATATGATTATTTACGTCTGGGGACCGACCTTTAACGTCACCATCCGAATCCGAAAGACGTGACTCAGTCTCGAACCTGGGTCCGCTGAATCAGTTTATAACTTTCACTGTTAGCTGGATTACAGGCGCACGCCACAACACCCAGTTGACATAAAACCATAATTATATTATAAAACATAATCAGTTGTTCACTAACCAATCAAAATTTCTGTTTGAAAATTCGGTATGCTTTACTGTTGTCCTAAAACTTTGTGAGCATACAAATCTATAAGACATGCATGTACCGGTCCCGAAATATGGAATTCACAACCAGATGCAGTCTAGTCACACACTACTCTCTATGCTTTCAAGGCAGCCGCCAAAAAGTACCTCGTTAAACAGTATGACTCCTCTGCCTCTGGGCGTAAACGACACATTACATCCTCTTCACTCCTCTATCTCCCTCTTTCTTTCTTCATCCTCCCATTCTCCCTTTCTCTCTCTCTTTACACTCTCCAAACTTCCCACTTTTCACTTCTTCATTCTGCCTTATTCTTCTCTAATATCTTTCCTACATAGTTCACCTTTCTACTTACCATCCTCTCCTATTTATATTTTTCTCCAAACATCTTATCTCACCCTCATCCTTTACTGACTTCTATTACTTTTGATACAACGAACAGTTTTTTCGTTTTCTTTTTTTAATATCTCCCTTTCTTTAGTATTTCCTATTTTTTGTAAAGGATTGTCACTCCATCAATCTTTCCTTGTGACGACCCTTCTTCATGATTCATTCACGTTAATTATACAATGTAATTACTTTAGTTCATAATGTATTAATATTTGTTTATTATTTTGAAATTAGTTTTGTAAAATGTGTTTGATGAAAAAAAAAGAGATTCTAAAGAGAAATAAATAAATCAAATCAAAATCAAATGTTGTTGATGTTGCTGTTGTTGTGGGTATTTTGTGTTCTGTTTCTTTTGGAATGAACAAATTTTATGACATATTTCGCGAGTTACATCGAAAAGTTCTGGGGTGGAGGTAATTTGTTTTTCTTTTGGTTTAGTATACTATTAACTTTAACGGTTACATGTCGTTTTTCCGAAGGTTCATAATTCCGAAGGTTCGTTTTTCCGAAGGTCCGTATTTTCGAAAGTTTGTTACTCCGACGGTTCGTAATTCCGAAAATGAAATAGGGTTCAAAAATTCTGAAGGTTCGTAATTTCGTAAAGATATGTCGGGCTCTACTGCGAATAACGAACCTTCGGAGTAATGCATCAAATTTTGGGACTTATGAACCCTATTTCATTTTCGGAACCATGAACCCCTGCCAAAGGAAATTTGTGTTTCGGAATGTCGAACCTTCGGAATTATGAATCTTCGGAAAAAACGAGTACCCCCCCCCCCCCCCCCCACCAGGATTTAACAGATGTGTAGGGACGGAGTGGTATCCCAGTTACACCGCAAAACAGACTCGAAATGAACCAATAACCAAGAGAATCTTAGCCATTTAGAGAAATGTAATTGATTTGTTTGGTCTGTTGTCACTCTGGTGTCTTTCTCGTCGATGTGAATTGGGCATAAAAGATAAACCCTCCCCCCCCCCCCCCCCCTCTCTCTCTCTCTCTCTCTCCCTGCCTCTCAAAATATTTCCCACTCTGAATCTCTCTCTCTCTCTCTCTCTTTGTTTATAAAGCACAAGAAACGACTGATTAATTACGACCAAATAAGCCATCATTTAGTGCAGTGATGCTGTATTTATTCAACATCATCACGTGACATTTCCTTTTGTACGAAATAACGACTGAGTCAGCGACAGTACTTTTACAATATCTTTTTTATGTACATTTTCATTTACAATGTTATAAAAAGAAAACTGGCATTTAAAAATAAATTCTGCAATAATTAACCATGCTAGAACATAGACGACATGATTTTACTTTCGCTCTACCAATATAAAATGTATTCAAAATACAAGTAGAAATTATCACATCTCGATGGGAATTTGCATTTAGCGAAAGTGAAGCGTATACGTGATGCAAATAAAAAAAATCATTGCAGAAATTTTAAAACTCGTGAAAAAGACAGAAATACAGCAAAAACGTAGTGGTCCGAAAAAAAAATTTATTTGACTTAGTTCTATTCTAGCCTCTTGTTTTATTCTACATGTATTTTTTATTTTAATAATTTCCTCTAAACCGCACAATTTCCTGTCACTACTGTTCAGAGGGGAAGGGCAGTAAAATAGCAATTTACTTGGCTTGCAATTTATCTTTGTTTTAAATATTAATAATATATCATTTCTTCAGGAATATTTTTTTTGGCCCAAATGAAAATGGTTTAGCTACCCAACAAATATCAAATTCTAAGGTAGATTGCTTGAGCATGCTTTTTCCTCCATTTTGCAGCAATATATCAAGCACTGCCAGGTGAATTTCTAACAAAGAAAATTAGTACTCCCTGAATCTGGTTATAACGACATCAAGATTAATAAAGGATAACAAGTAATGACAAAGATAAATGTACTGAAATATTAGAACATTTTCTGACTGATTTTCTACAAGAATCAGATATTGAGAGCAGAGAAGAACAAAACTAAAATTGCATTTAAACGAAACAAAAAATTGTAAATAGGCCTACCCTGTAAAATGAATTTGGCACAATAAATATTTCAATCCATTACAAGCTATGTAGAACATAATTTGAACTAAAAGTAAAGCTAGACTACGTAAAGTATTCTAGGGTACTCTGTGAAAAACAAATGCCTGCATGTCGTAAATAAATGTGTTTGTTTTATAGCTAAAGAGTACTGTTATAATTCATTATGGTTTCATGATCTAAGGTATGGTTTTGATAGGAACACATACATGTACGTATATATATATTGTTGGATTATTTTGGTCTTGTACAAAAGCGTCTCAATTTTCCTTAAAAGGAGTCATACCAAGTATTCAGTTCGATCATGATTAATACCTAATCTGAGAAAAAGAAAAGGGGGAAAATACACCACAATCCTTCCCGTTTGTCGTTTGGTCCATTATTCATATACATAATTCCATTCATCAACCTTCTCTTTAGAATTCATGCACATGATTTGGAATGAGAAAAACTACATTTTACATCTACAATCCTGAAACACCTTCTATAATTTAATTTAGAAATAGACACCCCCCCCCCCCCCCGTAAAAAAAATAGATTAAAAAAAATCCCACACCTCTTTCCCCATGGCAAGCAGAAGACAATAACAATGTACCCTGCAGTACACACCAAGAATACAAACTAAACCTATTACCTACTGAAACTGGGTGACTCCTGTATTAAGTCAATGAAAAATTAGAGTATTCGGCAGTCAACGGGTTAAGCCTTGTTACGCAGTTAACCGCTAACAAAATAAAACCCACTGCGGCAACATATTATGAAAAGAGGGTTGTGCACAGTCCAAATGTGTATGTAGGTACCCTAACACAGAGTTCACAAAATTTGCATAGGGTTTCATCCACCCCTCCACTTTCCATTCATTCACATGTAAAATGCTTCTTTTTTTTAAAGGTATTTATTCAAACAAAATCAACGTGAAATGCTTTTTAGTTTGCAGCAGTGCTTTTTTTGAGGCGGTTGACCATGCATTGAGTGAACATGGCCGTACATTCCTACAGAACTACAGTCAATCTGCCTATTATGGCCACTTAAGAGAAACGGGTAAAAGTGGTCATTGTATACAGATGACCTTTATTTATTATAGACAGGTTCTGCAATATATATTTCTCCCGAACAGGAGAGAGAAAAGTTGGCAACTGCAGACAGGTAGCCTTTCTAGACACGCGAGAATCATATTCCAAATTGCAGGCAAAATATATTTTCATTTCATTTTAATACTAATGGTCATAAAATGAGGAGTCATGATGGCTCGGTGGTAGAGCAGTGGTCCTGGTTCAAAGCCAAGTTAATGCACTGATGCTCTCTGGTAAGGCATTAATCCGTGTTAACAAGTCCATCAGTCACCCTGGTTACTTACTTACAAGCATCTACTTGCTTTCTAATAAATCATTAATAATAATAATAATAATAATAATAATAATAATAGCTGTTTCTTATATAGCTCCTTACCAGTTACAATGTAACTGACCAAAGCGCTTACAGCATTATTACCCCGGTCACTGGATTCATTTGCGATTCTGCACATTATAGTGCACATTCTCCACTCCTCTGGGGAGCATTCCAGCCAGTCGCCTGTTTCCAAGCGCGCACATGCTAATCCAACCACAATGATGTTCGCATCCTACCGGGTACCCATTTAACACCTGGGTGGAGAGGAGCAATGTAGATGAAATGCCTTGCTCAAGGGCATAAGTGCCGTGCCGGGGTTCGAACCCACGACTTTTGCATTCCCAGTCAAGTGATTAAACCACTCGACTACAACACCTCTATTATCAGAATTATCACATTCAAGTTAGTGGGTAACCCATTTAAAAGCTTGCAACTATGCAACATCCTCTCTATACTAAACAAAGAATTTTACTACACTAAATATCATTTGCATATATGTATGAATAAAATATGGAGTTCACTCCCAGCAGCAAATGAAAACACATGCTTTCTAATACACAATCTAAAAGGTACAATGTGATTGGCTAAGGGCAAGTCATGTGACTTGACAGCAGTGCAATGAACTGCACTTTACTTGAGAATACATTCCCTCTACTCTAAAACCAGAGACTTTCATGCGCATGAAATATTTCAAAAATTTCTTGAGGGGTTCAGATTTGTGCCAAAAAATATTGGAATAACCAGCATTTTTGCCACGAAGTAACACCCTTGGTGTTGATACCAAGGGTGAGAATATCAGGAAATAAAAAAACATGTTTAGATGTGTAGATATAGGTACTGACAAGGGTAATAAATCGGAATATGCCTACATTTCAATATCCAAAGTTGTTTTGCTCCTCCCAAACCACTCCCTGGGAATTCATAAGGCCATTTTTCACTCAATATGGACCAATAAATGTGTCAGTGCGTATTTTCAACTTGCAAAATTGCTTTGGTCCTCTCAGATCACCCCCATGGGATTAAGTAAAGCCACATTTCTGTCAATTTGAACCGTGCGTAAACTATTTTTCTGCTGAGAAGCCTAGGAATAACAGCTGATGCAACCCTGAATTTCATGCAATTTGCATTATGTCAGTGCTTTTTACTGACAACTTTGCTCTCAGCCAATCAGATGCAAGGATTTCATTAGCTTATAACAGTTGTCGGGTAAAAATCACTGACAAAACGCTTGATGAAACGTCTTTTTACGGACAACTGTGCTCTCAGCCAATCAGATGCAAGGATCCATTTCAGTAGGTTATAACAGTTGTCGGTAAAAATCACTGACAAAACGCTTGATGAAACTTCTTTTTACTGACAACTGTGCTCTCAGCCAATCAGATGCAAGGATTTCAGTAGCTTATAACAGTTGTCGGTAAAAATCACTGACAAAACGCTTAATGAAACGCTCCCCTGACAATCTATGATAGTTTCATGTCACATACCATTCTAGATTTACAGTAGTAATATATTAATATTTCAATAAAGTCATCATTTGATAAGTATTATCAATGCACATGACCATTTCTTTCAATATTATAATCATGTTTGGGCATGTTTTGGGGGTATTTCTATGGTAACCGCTGATTTAATCTCTGAAGTTACATAGTTTGCTGTAACATTGTTGATGGACCTTTCCATAAAAGTACTTCAATATTTGAAAGTGTAAATTGTTTTGGATTTTTTGTCTTAAGTCCCCCCCCCCCCCCCCCCCTCCACACACACACACTTGGTAGGAGCACCAAGGATGATATGCACTAGCAGGAATCCTCCATCATGGTCCAGTGTAATGAGGATGTCTTCTTTCCAAGTAACAAAGATAACCAAACAACAAACACATATCAACCGTGAGATGAAGATATAGAATATCTTGCAATTCCACCATCAAGTTTGTTGGATGATACCTAACCAGGGCCATGTAACATAAAGATTTAGATTGATCTTACGATTGATTTTTACGATCAATGTACAATCAATCGTAAAAATCAATCATGAGATCAATTTCAAGCTTTATGTTACAGGGCCTGGTCTTTCACTATAAAGTTAACCTTGTAGAATTTATCACTGCATTTTGCAAAGGTTCAGAATACATTTGCAAAACCCCACAATTGGGCTTCTTGAATGTCCTTGCTTCCTGCCACATCCTTAAATCTACGAGTCGAGATGACCAGTCCAGCAAGCTCCAACAATACCACCAAAAACACAGTCCATCATCAACGGTAGTTTCATCATGGTGCACTGCATATTGTGAAGATTCAGGATATGTCAGTAAAACCCAACAAGATCAGGCATCTCGGATGTCCTTGCAGACTGTTTAGTAATCAGAACGATGTGCCCAGTCAACCTAGCTCCAACAATGCCATCCAACAAAGCAGTTATTGAATGTCCATCGCCACCCATAGCTGCTTATTCAACGCTAGATCGTTCCTTTACTGAAGCAGTCGTGGTGAATCAGACGATTACATATGCATGCAGCAGCGATCAGTACACTCTGATGGGAAATATATGGAATACATGTCTTCAAGATGGATCGTGGAGCAATGACCCACCTATTTGTCAAAGTAAGACTTGTATCTGTTTGTTAAATATGTTTGTAAATTGTGTAGATATATAGTGTACGGATGGAATTAACCCTTTATAGAGAGTTCATTTGAGAGGAAGCACATTAAAAAAACGGGGTCTCAGAGAGGCACATAAAAGTTTGACATTGGACCATGTTAAAAAAGCTAAGAATATTGAAAGCCACCATTATTGGCAGTGCGGAAATTTATTTTCTGGCAGGCTGCCCTCTGGGTGCTCTCCCAAAGCTTCTACGTGTCCAGATATTGTACCCACACTCGTCTATGTAGATACAGTGGCCGAGGACCACGTCCTGCAGGAAGCAGTTGGCGTATTCCGCTCGTTGATCCAGGACCCTCTGTGCGTTTCTACCCCCTGGAACGTCTTCCGCTAGTTTCTTCGTCATCAGCATCCCGTCGAGTGTTCGGCTCAAGGTGCTGAGCGAAATGGCCGGCTTCTCGGGAAGACGTTGTCTGAGTTTCTCGTTCATCTGAGTGAGGGTCAAAAGTGGGTTATCATCAAGCATTCTCCCAAGCTCATCCCGCATCTGCTGATCAACTTTTACTCTGCGTGGCCCACCTTGTGGTCTCGCATCCGTCCTATGTTCACCGAGATAAACAGCCACTATTGACCTAGCCGTTTGACGTTTGACCTCCCGGGTCTGGGTCACCTCCAGGTAATCGGTATCGTCGCTCAAGAAAGCATCGATAATTCTGTTCCGATCTTGGTTTGAAGTTTTGGTGTAATTACCCCTTCGATTTTGTGCATTGACAGCCATTTTTCTTCTTCAGTTTTATAATGGTGAGTGTTTGTGCTGTAGTGACAAGATCTAACGAGAAAGTGGTATTGTGATGGACTGGAACCCACAATATTCAGTGCATTACCTTGAGGCCAATTGGGATGACAATTGTATGAATATTCTTGGTCAAAGACGAATTTATTTTCCACATCTGTCGG
The DNA here is from genome assembly GCA_025617745.1 of Heliocidaris erythrogramma. Taxonomy (NCBI): domain Eukaryota; kingdom Metazoa; phylum Echinodermata; class Echinoidea; order Camarodonta; family Echinometridae; genus Heliocidaris; species Heliocidaris erythrogramma. Next base: position 6,727,966 of record CM046854.1, read on the forward strand.
TCGTCCGCTAGGCGAGACGAATCAAAATAACAATTGACTATTCTGAATTGAAAATATTTAAGACTTGCTGCTAAACAACGAATCTGAACTGCAAATGACTAATCTAAAAACAGCATTTACACGCTGAGCTTTCCGCGAGACGAAATGGAACTGAAAGTCGACGAAATTCCATGAAAAGTTGACGAAAATGGCCGGGAACACCTATATTTTATTTTCTAACCACTTGAAACTTTAAAATTTTCCAAAATATCTAATCTTTGTGTGATTACGTTAGCAAAATTGGATTCACATTCCTTGGTAGTCTTGTGTGAATATGTATTGTTGTATTCTGGTGTGATGCTTTATGAACAACTTTGTCAAAGATATTCAGTATGTGGAGATTGTTTAGAAATGAGACACTTTATTTTTAATTTCTGAGTATCTTCTATGCCCAAATTAAGTACTTGCCTTATTTACTGAGACTAAGAATATCTTTATGGTAAATCAATGCTAAATAGCTCTGGAACAATTTTGTTATTATTATTAAGAACGGGAGAGATGTTGACGAATACAAAGTATATACTGTAATATTAAGTGAAGCAAATCCAGAATTCAATTCTTGGAATAAATCTTTTCTTCCAAGTTGACTGGTGACTTCATATCACCAACCACTTCAACAGTGCATCCTCAACGAAAGTAGCCTATTTCCGTTTATGAATATCCTGAACACCTTACGAAACCGTTTATTCTTAATTAGCAAATGCGGAAAAGGAAAACACACACACTCACGGTATCATGATACTAGTAACACTGGAAACTAAACATTTAAGGACTGCAAATAGCAGCGAAGTGTACATATCATAATTAGTGCTTCCAGTTACCTATTTCACCTGTTAGTATTTTCCTAACATATCACCAGAATGAAGTCTTCGTCAAATCAATTTATATTTCTTGTCATTCACGTTGTCAGCATGTCTCACTTTATCTGTAAGTATGAATTAAACCCGTTCTAAGGGAGGTAGTTCAACTTTTCCAAATAAGAACATTTTCATGTAGGGCTACATTTAGTATTTTTAATATTTGGTGTCATGAGCTAGCTGTATTTGTCTGGAGGAAAGTTGACTGCAAATTTCATTAGTTTTGCATTCTCAAATGTCTTATCTCCATGCATGATTCTTAAAGTATACAGCAGCATTCACTGTCAATTTGCATCGATTATTTTATGTGCTGAAGTCGTAACACATAAATACTACACAAACTTATCTTTATAGGCCTACGCATGAGAATACTAAAGTCAATATAAACATGCTATTGTTTAGATGTGTTGATCTACAGTTCATATAATTCTTATTTATGACGATAGTTGCGGAATATAAATTGCAAGAATAGTATAGGTTTTCCCGTCCATTTTCAAACTGTTTTCATCCAACAATAGAGATTGTCATTTCAGATTCGTCTCGTGATGCCAGGGCGATGCGAATACTAATTTCAACTTCGTCTTTTGTCATGCAGTTTAACAACATTTCCGATCTGTTTAACACTATTTTCCCACAGTATCGTCAATTACAGTTCCACTTCGTCGGTCACAGTCACTGAGCACTTAATCGCAAAAATAATTTCGTCTTTTTGCAATCAGTATCGTCACCTTTTCATTTAGTTTCGTCTCCCATTTTAGTGTGAAAAATAACACACACTGTCTTTCTCAAACACACACAAACACACAAATGATATACATCCAGTTGACAAGATTAAAAGAGAACAAAGACGACCAAATTTTCTGTTTCGACTTTTCAATTCATGTTTAATGATGCAGATTGATACAAAGTAAGATGTATCACATAATCATAACATGAAATGTATATAATTTTCCATCACAATATCAATATCCAACACGTTCACGACAATGTTCCTGGAAATATAGCAGACGGATGGTTCAAATGGCGTTTTCAGATTGTTTTCGATCATCCCTCAATCTCCAGACGTGCGATGCATCGGGCCAGGTATGTCTGAGCATGGTTGTACCATCTGGCGCACTTGTCCGCTATGATGACATCAGCATTTGCCTCAGCGACTTCCTGGAGACAGTGTGCCTTCCATGCCTGAAGGTTGACTCCTGCTTCCCTTGCAGCATCACGGTCACCAACCCTGACTTGCCACTGTGGAAGGCTCAAGGCACGTTTCACCGCTGCTTTGAACGCCGAATGGGCCATTTCCACAGGATTCAGGAATGGCGAGTAGGGAGGGGTGCGCCTAATTACCACGTTGTCAAATCCCTCTGGAATTTGCGCGTTTACGTGTGGGCGGGCGTTGTCTTATATGAGGAAGAGTCGTTCCCCTTCTGGGAGCACCTGTCGAACCTCCTCGCAGGTTTCACGTAGGAACTCTTGGAAACTCTCGAGGGTTGTAGTTGCCATTCGTACGGAATGATGCACGAGGCCGACTTCGTTAGGAATGGCAAATGTGATGTTGCAGTTGTTACCCCGCTGATTGTTCACGACCCTCCTGGCGGGCTGCCCTCTGGGTGCTCTCCCATAGCTTCTACGTGTCCAGATATTGTACCCACACTCGTCTATGTAGATACAGTGGCCGAGGACCCCGTCCTGCAGGAACCAGTTGGCGTATTCCGCTCGTTGATCCAGGACCCTCTGTGCGTTTCTACCCCCTGGAACGTCTTCCGCTAGTTTCATCGTCATCATCATCCCGTCGAGTGTTCGGCTCAAGGTGCTGAGCGAAATGGCCGGCTTCTCGGGAAGACGTTGTCTGAGTTTCTCGTTCATCTGAGTGAGGGTCAAAAGTGGGTTATCATCAAGCATTCTCCCAAGCTCATCCCGCGTCTGCTGATCAACTTTTACTCTGCGTGGCCCACCTTGTGGTCTCGCATCCCTCCTATGTTCACCGAGATAAACAGCCACTATTGACCTAGCCGTTTGACGTTTGACCCCCAGGGTCTGGGCCACCTCCAGGTAATCGGTATCGTCGCTCAAGAAAGCATCGATAATTCTGTTCCGATCTTGGTTTGAAGTTTTGGTGTAATTACCCCTTCGATTTTGTGCATTGACAGCCATTTTTCTTCTTCAGTTTTATAATAGTGAGTGTTTGTGCTGTAGTGACAAGATCTAACGAGAAAGTGGTATTGTGATGGACTGGAACCCACAATATTTCGTGCATTACCTTGAGACCAATTGGGATGACAATTGTATGAATATTCTTGAACAAAGACGAATTTATTTTTCACATCTGTCGGTCGTCCGCTAGGCGAGACGAATCAAAATAACAATTGACTATTCTGAATTGAAAATATTTAAGACTTGCTGCTAAACAACGAATCTGAACTGCAAATGACTAAACTGAAAAAAGCATTTACACGCTGAGCTTTCCGCGAGACGAAATGGAACTGAAAGTCGACGAAATTTCATGAAAAGTTGACGAAAATGGCCGGGAAAACCTATATTTTATTTTCTAACCACTTGAAACTTTAAAATTTTCCAAAATATCTAATCTTTGTGTGATTACGTTAGCAAAATTGGATTCACATTCCTTGGTAGTCTTGTGTGAATATGTATTGTTTTATTCTGTTGTCATGCATTATGAATGACTTTGACAAAAATATTCAGTATGTGGAGATTGTTTAGAAATGAGACACTTTAGTTTTAATTTCTTAGTATCTTCTATGCCCAAATTAAGTACTTGCCTAATTTACTGAGACTAAGAATATCTTTATGGTAAATCAAGGCTAAATAGCTCTGGAACATTATTATTAAGAACGGGAGAGATGTTGACGAATACAAAGTATATACTGTAATAGTAAGTGAAGCAAATCCAGAATTAATGTTAACAGACGTCAATTCTTGGAATAAATCTTTATAAGAAAAAGGTTTTTTCTTCACCCAAGTTGACTGGTGACTTCATATCACCAATCACTTCAACAGTGCATCCTCAACGAAAGTAGCCTATTTCCGTTTATGAATATCCTGAACACCTTACGAAACCGTTTATTCTTAATTAGCAAATGCGGAAAAGGAAGACACACACTCACGGTATCATGATACTAGTAACACTGGAAACTAAACATTTAAAGGAGAATTACGCTCAAAAATAAAGACGATAGTGTTCAAAGGTGTTATTTATTCCTACTTGTTAAACTATATGGCTTCGCGTCAAAATATACGAGATCGATGCGAATCAAATTTTTCTGAGCAAAATTTACCATCTGCTAGCAATATGTATCGTCTGCTAGCAGCACATGGGGGCTGCCATTTTGTTTATAATGTGTACAAGAAGATTTTCTTAATCCAAATGCTCAATTGCCTTTTTCAAAATTAAAAACCCATTTGAGATTAAAAATATAGAATAGATATGTCAATTTATTTTTAAACTGAAGATTTCCTTATATATTTCTGTTGAAAATCGATATTCGCTTAATAGAAATCTATTTTCTCGATACTGGACGTATGAGACGGAGCAAATTAATTCAAATTTTATGGATGCTTCTTCCCTGAGCATCTATAGCGGCAAACTATGCATTCACCTGCTTTCGGATAATGGACTTGAAAAGTCAGAATGCATGCTGCATATATTATGTTCTGCTCTGTTTGGCAAACCCAAGAAAATAGATTTTTGTTAAGCAAAACCAGACAATTTAAAAGTATCATTATAAAGATTTAATTATTATAATACATGTAAACACCCACTTTATATTTTCCGTCACATATGGGATTTTAGGTAATGAAGAAAATCAATTTAGGATTTGGATTCAAAATATCTTCCTGACTGGAACATTTCTCAATGGTTCATATACAACTCCAAATCAGCAAGAAAATGGCAGCCCCCATGTAAATGAGTAGGAGACGATACCGGGTGTTGGAATATCTTTATTTATACCCTTTTCTGATATCTTATTAGAAAATGATTTAGGCCAATAAGTAGGAATATATTACACCTTCCAATATAAGTAAATTTGTAATCAGGGCTTAATTCTCCTTTAAGGACTGAAAATATCAGCCAAGTGTACATTTCATAATTAGTGCTTCCAGTTACCTATTTCATCTGTTAGTGTTTTCCTGACATATCACCGCAATGAAGTTTTCGTCAAAGCAATTTACGTTTCTTGTCATCCACGTTGTCAGTTTATATCACTTTATCTGTAAGTATGAATTTTAATTATGAATTAACATGTCGTTCTAGGGGAGGTCATTCAACTTATCCAAAGAAGAACCTTTCGTGTAGGGCTAAACTTAGTACTTAATCACTTGGTGTCATGAGCTAGCTGCATTTGTCTGGAGGAAAGTTGATTGCAAATTTCATTAGTTTTCCATTCTCAAATGTCTTATTTCCATGCATGATTCTTAATGTATACAACATTCACTGTCAATTTGCATCGATTATTTTCTGTGCTGAAGTCGCAACACATAAATAGGCCTACTACACACACTTCTCTTTATAGGCCTACGCATGAGAATACTAAAGTCAATATAAACATGCTATTGGTTAGATGTGTTGATCTACAGTTCATATAATTCTTATTTATGACGATAGTTGCGGAATATAAATTGCAAGAATAGTATTTTATTTTCTAACCACTTGAAACGTGGAAATCCAAAATATCTATTCTGTGTTTGATTTCATAGTTAGCAAATTGTATTCACAGTCCTTGGTAGTCTTTTGTGAATATGTATTGTTTTAGTCTGGTGTCACGCATTATGAATGACTTTGGCAGAGATATTCAGTATGTGTATTGGACATCGTTTAGAAATGAGATATTTAATGTTTAATTTCTCACTAACTTCTAAGCCCAAATTAAGCGTGAACGCAAACCCAGGGGGGTCACGATTTTGAAGATAGGCCGATATCCCCCCCCCCCCCAAAAAAAAAAAAAAATCCCCCCCCAAAAAAAAAAAAAAATGTGCCAACCTGTTTTCTTTTTTTTTTTTTTTTTTTTTTTGTTGCCTGTCAGAGAATTTGAGGAAATCTAGACCCCAAAAATGCGATAACCTTTTTTTTGTTTTGTTTTGTTTTGTTTTTGTTTTTGTTTTTGTTTGGGGGGGGGGGGGTTGTCAGAAATGTTCGGACAGGTACAAAAGTTAAATCATGTGGTGACCCCCCCCCCCCCCCCCCCGTATTTCAAAATGGATTTGCGCCACTGAAATTAAGTACTTGCATAATTTACAGAGACTAAGAATATCTTGAGGGTAAATGAAGACTAAAGTGGTATAGAACAATATTCTTTTTAATTTCTGGATTTACGGACGGGAGAGATGATCACGAATACAAATTACGTATTTTGGTATTAACCGGACCAATTTACTGACGATTTAGTATTTACAACCACTTCAACCATGCATCATCAACGAGAGTAGCATATTTCCGTTTCCGAATTTCCTGAACAAGGAAAAGGAAAACACCCACTCAAGGTTTCATGATAATATCAATATTGTGCAATTGATATTAATTTTTTCTATACTATTAAATCAGAAATATTCATTTTTTTTTTTGTGGTTTCCCGCTTACCATGTAAATAAGGATGTATTTGTTTCAATTATTATCGCAATGGATGTTTGCCCTCAATTCTAACGACTTTGTTCAATCCACAATCACAAGAATGAGTAAAACCAGAATGACCGTGACTTTAATAATGCTAGTGCAAACATAACTGAAAAGCATAACAATGAAAAGAAGTATTACCGGGTACAGTCGACGACCGAAAAAAGAACACGACTGGAACTGGAGAAAAGCACAAGTGTGTTTGAAGGAGAAAGGGGCAATGCGCCCTATGACAAAACGAGAGAAAAAACAACGAAACGCTTCTGCTAAAAGAGGAAATTATTTTATTTATTATGTATTCAAGAAACATAATGAAGCCTAAAATGGTAACTATGGAACACTTATCTTCCAACAAAGGTAGCCCAATAGAGCAAAACAGAATATTTATTTTATTTATTTATTTATTGTTAGCCTTTTAACACAGAGTAGCAGTGTCAGTTACAAAACTGCGTTCCACAGCGGAATACTGTTCTAATGTCATGAATTTGAATCAAATCCTGAAACATACAAATCAATGTATTATGAATGCATTATACATGTAGATACCTTCCATAAAACTGTCAATCAAAACGAAAATATAGCCTTTATGTTTTTGCTGGCTCTCTTCGTTTGCTCTTAAATACCTGAATTCTTTGCATACATGCCTTTTCTGAAGTCGCTGCAATATTAACATACTCAAAATCATATCATAATTAACAAATTGATGACTCAGATTGTCTAGACGAATGAATTAAGGGTGAAAAAGAGAGACAGAAAGAAAAAGATGTATTTACATGTATAAGGGAGCGTTCAAAATTATAACATTGAATTCGCTTCTGTACTATCTCTCCCAAGGTATGATTTCTGCTAGTTGTAACATGCCAGACCCTATACCTAACACCAGCACCACGATATCCGACCCAGCGCTGACCATAGGATCTTATATCATATGGCAATGCAGTGATGGATACACGATGCAAGGCGAGACAAACACTGTTATATGGGTGTGCTCAGAGGACAGATCCTGGATCGGCCACCAACCCGTATGCAACGGTAAGCGGTTTGCAAATATTACTCGAATGTATATCATTGGATATCAAAAATACATTTGCAGTTCTCATGTGTACATAACATAGTACATTATAGGATTTCTTTAGGGATTTTATTGAATGAAATTCCATTCGGGCAGTCCGAAGACTACCTGTCAGTAGTTACAATACATACATGATTATAAACAATATTCAATTATTGAAACGGTTCAGACAATGTCTATGAATAACTAAGTCAAGATAATAGGCCTATAAATTAGAAAAAGTGTCATTATTATGATATCATAAGAAAGACGAAAACAGTATCCAACAAAGTGAGTACACCATACCAAAGAGTTGAATGCTCCATTGCAACTTTTCGCATATTAAAAACATAAGTCACAAATCAGTGCAGTGCACTACTAAAGGATATTTGTGAAAAAAGAGTGACAGCAATAGTTTATCACATTTAAATAATGCCAAATTCTAATAAATATCAAAACTTTTTAGTTTTTTTTTCTAAGCACTCAGTCATTTGTAATCGGTTTTGATATAGATGTATATTTAAATATTTCCAATGTCTGTTCCACTCATCCGCTACGATTTTTTGCATTGGAAGTGGTCTGAGAAGTCTGAAGCTGGCCTGGTACCTCAGTTTCTTTCCTTGTGTGTTGTATTGAATGTCCCACAGGAGATTTACTGGCTTTACAATTGGTGACATATTGGTGACTTATCCATCACTTACGTTCTGCAATCTTTCGGTCTCGTGGGCCGTCCATTTTCTGAACCCTCAGAATGGCTCAGAAAACTTTCAGAAGGGACCGAAATATTCCGTCACGTTGGCTGTCAGTTCCATGCATGGCTGTAGCCTAATCGATGACATGATACTACTTTTAATAAAAAATTTATTCATGTTTATGCAGTTATTGAATGTTCATCGCCACCCATAGCTGCTTATTCAAGGCTAGATCCTTCCTTTACTGAAGCAGTCGTGGTGAATCAGACGATTACATATGCATGCAGCAGCGATCAGTACACTCTGATGGGAAATGTATTGAATACATGTCTTCAAGATGGATCGTGGAGCAATGACCCACCTATTTGTCAAAGTAAGACTTGTATCTGTTTGTTAAATAAGTTTGTAAATTGTGTAGTTAAAAAGATAATGAATTTACATTATGTGTACGGATGGAATTAACCCTTTATAGAGAGATGATTTTAGAGGAAGGACATTTTAAAAAAAGCCTCAGAGAAGCACATGTAAGTTAAACATTGGACCAAGAATAAGAAGCCTATGATTTTTTGAAAGCCGCGATTATTGGCAGTGTGTCCATGAATGTACAATTTCTTCGCTTTGTTCCAAAACATATTTCTTATTTTTCTCAACTGATGGAATATACATTTTTAAGAAGCGGGCGTGTAAAATAATGTTACACATAGCATGCACTCTAAAATTATGACTGCTAAAATACAATTTAAAGGGGTTCATACATGACGGTGTTTTTAAATCTCTTTATACTTCTTGATCACAGAAAATAAATGTATAAAGCATCCAGCATGAAAGTGTTGAATCTTCCCATATAAAAACACTCTAACTCCTCTCCATTGATTTTATACTTTAATTTGTAGAGTATGGAAAGGGGAGTCATTTTCGTCATACGATTTGAAAAGTTATAATTTTGACTATTTTTTCCTGTCCTGTGCATTTCACAAAATAAATCATTTATACAAAATATACTGATATTAGATTAACGATTGAATACCTCACAGAAAGAAGGCATTAATTTTAACAAGCTGTGCACTGTCCTATACAGAGGCGGCGGAACGTCGGGCTCGGACAATGGAAGTGGGGGCACCTTTTGTCTGCGAAAGAAAAGGTGCCCCCCCCTCAACTTCCATTGTCTGGTCACATATTATGTTATATTCTTACACTTCAAGGATATTGTGGTACTGGCTATACCAGACGGTATTCCGATCTCACTTGCTACCGAAGAAGAGCCTTTACAAATTGGGCTGGTGCGTTCAACCTTTGCGAAAACAACGGGGAAATGCTTTCTACAGTAAAAGATGCTCAAACGCAAGAAACACTTGTCAACTTTCTTCGGACATTTTTCTGGCAAGGTAATGTTTGGATCGGAGCAATGGAAGGACGAGACTGGAGATGGAGACAGAGTAAGAAACGATTTGATGTACATTGTTAAGTTAAGTGGGGTTTTTCTGATGCAATACAAAAATTAATTCATTTGATAATAGACGATCATTTTCTATTATACGAACTCGCTCCAAGAACCTAAGAACCTAATCAAATGATTGGTTGAGCGCTGTCACGTGTGATTCATTTTGTAGACTATCACACTTTTTTTTTTTTAATTAAAAACCCGCAGTAGTTTACAGTTCTATCCATTTTAATGTACGCGATGGCGCAACAGCACTTATACTGTGTGTGAGATACACTGCGAGTGGGCGCGTGTAGATCGATATTCTGTGCTAGCCAGACAAAGCCTATATTCAAGTTGTGATTTACTCGTCATCGATAATGATATAGACGATCTTAAAAGAAGAATCTCTTTTTATCAAATAACAAGGATCTTGGAGTTTCGTTGTATAAAACAAATGATGCATGTCTTCATTCATTCATTATGGGATCTATTCGCTATCGTTGACGCTTTATAACATATTGATAGATACCCACGGCCTCAACTCGAGTGCAGATAGATCGTATAATAAATATATTGTCATGCTTTATTTCTTTATTGATATCACCACAAGTATCCAATTAACTTCTCGATTGAAAATATATACATGCATGCTCACAAAATTCCACTAGACTTAGTTTCGAACCTTAGACTCCAGGACTTCTGCTCATGATGTTCTTGTACTGTTCATACCTGTTCAAGACTCTACCATGTTACACACAAAATACTAGTGAGCTTTCGAATGTGTCGACTTGAACGCCGTCCAAGATCCTGCCAGCTACAATGGACTGCTTTGTGTTAGCTGCATACCGCGCTTTGTGCAAGAACGGCTCACCCGTCCACTGGTTTCTCCCTCGTCCACTAGTCAGATCGAGAACGTGTCAAACATGGTTTTGCCGTCTTCTCTAAAACGTGTAGCTCGCTTCACCCATTGTTAGCTTCGTGCTTCACCTACTTTGTATGCAGTTAACACAAAGCAGTCCATTGTCGCTGGGAGGATTTAGGACGGCGTTCTATTCGACACATCCGAAAACTCCTTATTAACAAATCTGAAACCTCCCTGAAACAGGATTGTGGGCCCTCATGCATAAAGAGTTGCCACTAAACATGCTAAACGAAACTCAAAAAATTAAAAACAACACATTTTCAACCAATCAGGATCGCATTTTGGAGATTTGCGTTTAATTTTTTGAGTTGCGTTTAATTGCAACTCTTTATGCAAAAGGCCCTGGTTAAAGGCTGTCCCGATTTAAGTTTTACTTCTAAATCAAAAGTCTCAAACTGCGTTTAGCCCTATCAACTTTCCGAAAGGTACCAGCTAGACGTTGCCGACGCTGTAGGGCTAGCTATTTCTGGGACGTAGTCTTTCCATATGTGCAGCAGTCTCGGTACGTCTTCGATTACACCAAATCTTATGCCTGAGTCACAACTCCAACCCGATGCCAAACCAACCGATTCATTACCATTGGGGTTAATGTAATTCTTTGTTCGGTCTGTTATCGCTCTGCTCGCTTTTTGCTATCTGATTATATACATTTAGGCAATACTTCTTTGTAATAATAAATCTACACAATAAAAATGTCTGCGACAAAAGACTTCTGACAGTGTTTATTAATTTGTTGTTATAAGGTAACAAATACATCGAACGCTTCTTTTGGAATGAAGCGTTTCCTAGTTCAAGTTCAGGAGATTGTATCGAGCTTTCATATCAGTCTGGAAAATTTACATGGAATCCTAGGTCAGGAGGAGACAATCGTGGAGTCCTGTGCCAGTATGGTACGTAGTACTAGGATCTTCTCGTTTCTAGCCTTAAATGGGAAGTCTGGTCCGAGGATTACTTGGTTTTAATAGAAGCAGATGAATCAGACCAACAGATCAAAAAGAAGTTTGAGGAGAATCGGACAACTAATAAGAAAGTTATGAATTTTCTAGTGCAATGAAAAAAGGGAAAACAATTAAAGTTACTAGACAAAATAATTGGCAACTCAGTCATGAGTTTGTGACGTCAACGGGTTACAATTATTTTGTTTATATTCATAATACAAATTAACTTCCTCATGACCTGGACCAAACTGTATTTAGAGTGATATGTTTTTGCATGTATACACTAATACAGAGGAAATAATTTTCGGTAAAATTCATGAAAATGAATTTTTAAATAAAATATACGTTAAAAAACGAGTGATTATGAAAATGTAATATTTTGAAAAAAATCTCAATACTCTCGGTCGGTCCGTTGCAAATCTTGCGGATCGAACTACTTCCTCAGTTTTTGACCGAAAGTCATGAAATTTGGTACACACATTGGTCTTGGTGGGAAGATGTGCAAGACATATATTTCGGATGAGTCGGAATCTGCGTTGCCATGGTAACGGCATATTTATGGCAGAAAATCAAGGAAACACCTTGCGGATCGAACTACTTCCTCAGTTTTTGACCGAAAGTCATGAAATTTGGTACAGACATTGGTCTTGATGGGAAGATGTGCAAGACATATTTTTCGGATGAGTCGGAATCTGCGTTGCCATGGTAACAGCATATTTATGGCAGAAAATCAAGGAAACACATTGCGGATCGAACTAGTTTTTGACCGAAAGTCAAGAAATTTGGTACACACATTGGTCTTGGTGGGAAGATGAGCAAGACATATTTTTTGGATGTGTCGGAAGCTGCGTTGCCATGGAAACGGCATATCTATGGCAGTAAATAAGGGAAAAATCTTGCGGATCGAACTACTTCCTCAGTTTTCGACCAAAAGTCAAGAAAGGCTGTTGTCACGGGGCGGGGGTATTAATCATCATATTCAGTGATATTTCTAGTTTTCATTGTTTTCCCTAATTTTTTATGCCTCTAAAAAAATTTGTAACTTTCATATAATTAGTCCGATTTTCCTCAGACTTCTTTTGATTTGTAGACCTGAGCTTCTGCTCTAATTGAACACAAGTAATTTTTTCGACGGGACTTTACCTTTTATGATAAGTCAGATTATATTTATGGTAGTCCAGTTGCATTTCCCTGGTTTAGGGAAGGTAAAAAAGTTGTGAGGAAATATAAAGGAAAAAGGAACATTCAAAAAAGCGATTCGCACATTTGGGGAATTTGGAGAATGTTGCTATCGCCGCGACTACGGTAGTCTTTTCATTAAGTAATTATATTTTTTGTAAAGATATAACTTGAAATCGTTAAAAAAGTTCATGAGCATAAAATTATGCTCGTAAAACTGTGATAAGATGGATCAAGAAGAAAATGTCTTTGTTCTTCATATCATCCAAAAGCCTAAAGCCATGACAATAAACGTCTTCTTAAGTTGATTCTTCTTCGTATATTCCTAGATCAATCTTGCCAGAGTGCTGGACTAGATCAATCTGACATGGTAGTAGAATACATTGGCAACTGTTTTCAATTCCTTAATGTTACCATGACCTGCGATTACGGGGCTCAGGAGTGCAATGGGAGTGGAGGATATCTTGCTGAAATACTTGATGAAAGCACCAACGCCTTTTTGGTAAAACAAGCCTTGCATCTGAGAGAAAACATTGTAGCTGAAAACACTGCCTGGTGGATTGGTGGACATGAAATTGACAGTAGCGAACGGACCTGGTATTGGTCTGACAGTAAGTCATTATCATGATTTTGAAGAAAATATATTAGAACTGTAAGCAGTTTTCGGGAACCAGTAAGCAGATGCATATTCCTTACATTTCTTAATTGTGGTTCACCAGTATCAATAGATAAAATTTGCGATTGGCATACGTGTATTACCTATGTGTTTTCACATTCTATCAAGAAAGCAAAAACATTTGTTATATTCAAAACCTCAGTTCTCACTGTCTATTAAAAAAAACAAAAGCAGTGTTATGTTCGAAAGCCAAATCGAAATTGGTTATTTGATGTATATATGAAGGAGCTCTGCTTTTGTATGGTTAACCATCATTCCTTTGTTGTTGTTTTGTTCTTCAAAAGGCAAGTTAGTTGAATTTCTTTCAAATTTTGGGGAAATGTAACGGAGGGATTTAACGAATTCCATGGAAAAATTATCAGGATATTGAAAACGCATAAAAATTCAATTCAATTCAATTCAATTTTATTCGTCCATTATTAATGTCTAGGAAATTTAATATGGGATTTTTACATAAGATACAGTATGTAAAAAAGTGAGTACACCCCTAACATTTTGACAGTCATTTTATTCTATCTTCTCAAGGGACAAAGCTAGAGAGGTCAAACTTTGACATCATGTAGAGTAGTTAGTCTACAACGTATGTGATGGCATATAATCACTGTACTGTGAAAACAACTCAGTGAATACTTCATTGTTTCGGAAAGGGTGGCCAAAAAAGTCAGTACACCCTTTGGAGATTTTGTTATGAACTTGTCCTAAGTGTCAGTATTTGGTGTGGGCTCCATTGTTTTCACATACTGCCTTAATTCTTTGTGGCATAGAGTCTACCAGACGTGCACAGACAGTTGCAGGGATGTTTTTCCATTCCTCCTGGACAACATCACGGAGCTGCCGTATGTTGGAAACCTGGCGCAGCTCCACCTTCCGCTTGAGGATGCCCCACAGATGCTCAATTGGGTTGAGATCTGGGGACATGCTTGGCCACTTCATCACCTTGACCTTGAGCTCCTGGAGGAAGGCTGTAGTCATCTTACTGGTATGTTTGGGGTCATTGTCGTGCTGGAAAATAGCCTGGCGACCCAGTTTCTTGAGAGAAGGCATCATATTTTTCTTTAGAATGTCACAGTACATTGTAGAATCCATGATTCCCTCGATGAACCGTAGTTCACCAGGTCCAGATGCACTCATGCAACCCCACACCATGACACTGCCACCACCATGCTTGACCGTAGGTAGTACACACTTAGCCTTATACTCCTCACCAGGACGCCGCCAGACATGTTGAACACCATCGGAGCCAAACAAGTTGATCTTTGTCTCGTCAGACCATAGAACATGGGTCCAATAGGTTCCAGTTTTTGTTTTGTTGGTTTCTGCGAACTGCTTGCGGGCTCTCTTGTGTGCTGCCTTAAGAAGGGGTTTCTTTCTTGGACGACGTCCATGCATACCAACTTGGTGCAGGCTGTTCCGGATCGTCTGGGCAGTAACACATGGTCCTCCACCTGAAGCAACCTCTTCAGCAATGCTGCCAGCACTTCTACGTGGGTCTGCAGAAGACAGCCTCTGGACATGACGACGATCACGTGAACTCAACTTGGCTGGACGACCCTGACGAGGCCTGTTCTGGGTGGATCCCGTCGTAGAAAATCGCTGGACAACCCTAGCCACGGTGCTAGGACTCACTTTCAGGGTCTTGCTGATTTTTTTATAACCAAGGCCATCTTTGTGGAGAGCAACTATTCTCTTCCTCAGGTCTGTGGAGAGTTCTTTGCCGTGAGGAGCCATGTTGGCCAGCCAATGACCAGTATGGGTATGAGCACTGGGGTTGTGGGTTTTGTCAATCACAAAGGGTGTACTGACTTGTTTGGCCACCCTTTCAGAAACAATGAAGTATTCACTGAGTTGTTTTCACAGTACAGTGATTATATGCCATCACATACGTTGTAGACTAACTACTCTACATGATGTCAAAGTTTCACCTCTCTAGCTTTGTCCCTTTAGAAGATAGAATAAAATGACTGTCAAAATGTTAGGGTGTACTCACTTTTTTTACATACTGATCGTGTATACAAAACAAGGACATGAACTAATAAATCGTGAATAATTGCATACAAAATCACTGCGAAAGCATACAAAACATAAGATAACATCGACACAATAAGCGTATTGCACGTCATAGTAAAAAGTTCATACGTTTACATACAAAGTTCATGAAACGGGTAAAGAGAAGAAAAGTGGGACATAAAAGGTGTAGAAAAAGGAAGACATAGGGCCTATACATGACCATGGAAAATAAATCCAATCATAAATCATGTAAACTAAACAAACATAACAAAACACAATTTTTATGAGAGAGAAAGCAATGAAAGATATTGTAAAAACAAAAAAGCTGGAAAAAATAAAGACTTAAAGGAGTAAACTTTACAAAAGATGTTCTCTTTGATCGAGTTCCACCTCCTTTTGTCCAACCTCCAGTCCAAAAAACAGCCCTGAAGTCCCCCGCTCTAAGTCCCTGCGACACCCATTCCCCTCCCCACACCGCATTATTTTAGCATGCGGTATGGTAGTTATAAAGACAAAAAAATATGATGCATAGTATACAGGGGCGGATCCAGGATTTAGTATAAGGGGGGCACACAAATGCAGGTTTGGTTTGTCAACTTTTGGAAAAGGTAGACCCGTATTTTTTGGTCTTGCCAGCTTCTCGAAAAGTCGCTCAGTGGGGGTGGGGACAATTTTTTTTTGCCAGACCTCCAAAATCTGCTCATTTTTTTTTTTTTTTTTTTTTTTTTTTGGGGGGGGTTATGGGGGTCCAGTTTCCCTCCATAAAGGTCTTCATTCTAAAGGGGGGGACAATCGAGAAAATGGCGGACCGTCTATGGTCAAAATGCATACTTTGCTTCCCAAACATCAAGTCAACAACCAGCAAATATGGAAATATATCTTGCAAGCTCAACAGTGGAGAGACAAAGGTTATAAAGAACCCGGATGATATGTTTGATCTGGGCTTCGACGACATTGCATACAGTGACTTTAAACTCCACTTTCTGGCTTAGCCAGCGCCTTCGTTAGTTACAGTGTAAACTAAACTCCAAACTCTCATCAGTGATGATAGAAAATGAAGCCAATACTCTTGAAGTACAAGATTATAACTTATGTCCTAGTGATTTTGATAATGAAATGAATAAAATAAATTATAACGCTCTTAGTATCACTCATGTCAATATTAGATCTCTGAACAAAAATATTAGTGAACTGCAATTATTGTATGATCACAGTCTTAAATTCAAATTTGATGTTATTGCACTTTCTGAAGTTTGGCAAGTTAGTAATGTGTTAACATATTACCCTTACAGGATTATGTTTTGGAGGTCAATTGCCGCCAGGCGAATGAGAGGGGTGGTGGAGTAGGGGCTTATATACATAAGATGTTGAGCTATGTTCCACTCGATTATAATGTTGAACACACCGAAAGTCTTTGGTTGAGGATAAACCAGAAATGTTTTGATAAAGTTGTGATAGGTATAATTTATAGAAAACCAAACACTGATGTTGTACAGTTTCAAAATAGCTTGCTTGGTGTGTTAGAAGAGCTTAATGTTGGAAGAACGGGCATTGTACTTATTGGTGATTTCAATATAGATGTATCTCAAACAAATAATCAAAAGGTATGTGATTATCTAAGTATGATAGAGAGTATAGGAATGCAACAGGTTATCTCATCACCCACTAGAGTGACAGATTCTACTTCGTCTGTTATTGATCATATCTATACTAATGTGTACAATCCTATGATTCATTCAGGTGTTATTGAGACAGATGTCTCAGATCATTTCCCGATTTTTGTTATTTTTGAAAGCAAGAATAAAAATAAGAATGATTTTGTGCGGAAAACTTCCCGATCCTACAAGTCATTTAATGCCCAATCATTTCAAGAAGATCTAGGAAAAATCAAGTGGGCGCATATATGCAGATATGAAGATGTGAACACAGCTTACAGAGTTTTCCATGATATGTTTGTGAAAGTATGTGATAAGCATGCACCTACAATAGAATATAATGTATCCCGCAAAAAGAATCGTCCTAAGAAACCATGGATCTCATCAGCAATTCTTAAATCTATCAAGAAGAAGCACACTTTATACAGAAACTACAAATCCGCAAATTTTAGTGAAGAATATGGAAATAAGTATAAAAGGTATCGGAACACTTTGGTAACAGTTATAAAAAATGCAAAGAGGTTGTATTATTGCAATTCTTTTAATTGTAACAAAAGTGATATGAGAAAGACCTGGGAAACCATTAATGAGTTAATTGGTAGAAAGAGTAAAAATAAAAATTTGGAAATAGAGGAGTTAATCATCAATCAAGGTGGAATGGATAGAGTTGTCTCTTCAGAAAGAGAAATAGCTGAAGAACTCAATAACTACTTTGTCTCTGTTGGGTCAAACTTGGCCGAACGAATACCAAATGAGCCTCCTAATTGTTGTTTTAAAGATTATTTGGGTGTCAGAAATGCAAAATCTTTGGCTTGGAAACCCATAAGAGAACAAGAAATTATGAATATTTTATGTGATCTTGATGCTACAAAGTCTCATGGTTATGATAATTTGTCAGTAAGATTGATCAAGGACGCAGCACCATTTATTGTTTCCCCATTGACTTATATCCTTAATTTGTCATTAGCAATGGGCCAATTCCCAGATGCACTTAAGATTGCAAAAGTGACACCTTTGTATAAGAAAGGGTCAAAAGATGACCCGGGAAATTACAGACCTATTTCAGTTCTGCCAGTACTTGCAAAAGTGTTTGAAAAGATAGTTAATGTACGTCTAATGGACTTTCTAGAGTCTACTAAAATTTTGTACAGACATCAGTATGGATTTCGTAAGAAATCGAGTACAAAATTATCATTAATTAATTTGGTTAATACGTTATTACAGTCAACTGATAAGGGTGAAATAACCCTTGGTATATTTATAGATTTCAAGAAAGCATTTGACACTATCAATCATAACATCCTTTCAGCAAAATTAGAGTATTATGGTATAAGAGGCATTGTGTTGCAGTGGTTCCAGAGTTACCTCTCAAACCGATCGCAGGTATTGTGTTACAAGGATGAAATATCCAGTAGTAGAAGGATTACATGTGGGGTCCCGCAAGGATCAGTCCTTGGACCCACACTGTTTTTATTATACATTAATGATTTACCAAGCTCAACTGACTATTTTCAGTTTAGACTATTTGCTGATGATTCAAACATTTTCCATACTTTCCCCAAAGGTAAAAAAGAAATTGATATGAATGAGGTAAATGGAAAAATGAAGGAGGTACAAAAATGGTGTATATTAAATAAATTGACTATAAATTTGAAGAAAACAAATTATATGATTATCAAAGGACCAAGACAGACCATTGCAATTAAAGGTGTGTTAACAGTCTCTGAAACGCTTATAGAAAGAGTACATGTAGCTTCTTTTGTAGGAATTCAAATTGATGAAACTTTGATGTGGAAAGAACAAATTCAATGTATAAATAAATGCATTAAGCGCAAAATTGGTTTGCTTTTCAAATTAAGACACTATGTTCCAAGGCATGTTCTCATGCTTTTATATAAATGTTTTATACAATCACACATACTTTATGGAATTGAAGTTTGGGGAAGTAGCTACAAAAGCCACCTGAATTGTATATTTTTGGCACAGAAAATGGCAATGAGAGCTATTACATTTTCCCCACTTAGAACAAGTTCTAGGCCATTATTCACCAGCCTGGGAATATTAGATGTTTTTGATCTGCATAAACTTGCAGTATCAACATTTGTGTATGATCTACACAGGGGATATTTACCACATTCTTTAACACAATATTATGAGAAGATGAGTCATACTTATAGAACTAAAGGCAAAGAACATTCCATGCTTAGACTTCCGAAATGTATAACGACACATGGTACATTTTCTATTTCTTTTGTTGGAACAAAGTTCTGGAATAGTTTGCCCCAAACTATTCGAGAGGAAAGAACAAGGCTTTCATTTCGCAAAAATTTAAGAAAACACTTGTTAAATGAAGTTTAGTGATGAAGAATACTTATGTGTAGTATAATCTACTTTTGAAGGATAATTATTTTAGACTTTGCAGTGAGCATTTGAAATGTAAGTAAAATGGGAGGGCCATTCTCGACTAGCACTTGTGCTAACTTTTGGTTCTCCCTTTAAAAACAACAACAACAAAAAACTGTCATACCATTGTTATGTATATGTATTCATGTAACATTATTACTCTTTATATTGATGATTATACTGTCATTTATGTGATGTGTTGTTGTTAATAAACTAAACTAAACTAAACTAAACTCAAAGGGGCCGGAAGTGCCCCCCCCCCCCCCAATGCATATTATATATGAATTGTCATAACGCTGATTAATAATATCCTGTTATTACAAGTAAATCTATTAACAATGTCGTCTTCAGAAACTCGAGTCATCTATGACGCATGGCGCTTAGACGGACCTAATAACGATAATCATCGCTGCGTACAAATGAGGATGAATGATGAGTACAGATGGGACGACTCAAGTTGTTCAAGTTCAAATTCAAAACGGACGTTATGTCAAATAGGTAAGTAAATAACTGATAACAAAATCAATATCATGAAAAGTTGATGTTATAATGGTTATATCGGAAATGTCACAATATATAGACAGATATTTAATCACTTAAATTATAGGTTTTCCCGGCCAATTTCGCACGTTTGTCAGTGTGTTTGATAGAAAGTTCATTCAATTTAGCAAAAATCCTCGTTACGGCGCATTCTGTCTTTCGAATTGCAACTTGTACATTCAATTTAACATTTCGAACAATGAAATCTGCACATGTGCCTTTCGAATTCATAAAAGGGGTCTTCAAATTGACACGTGCTCTATATTCAGTCAAATTCGCCAACACCGGTCGAAGGGGTTATTTCAGTCATTCAATTTCGTGGATGGGCATCCAAATTCCCAACATTTTCAGTCAAATTACCTCATAGTTTTTATTTCCATTTTAAAAGGTGAGAACATATGTATTTAAATGTGATTTTTGTTTCGGCCACACACTGTTAAGCAGTAAATAACTCGAATTTGTTGTTCTGTAACGCCCCTCTTCTTTCATACATGCCATAAGGCATATATATACCAGTACGACAGAGCCCCTTCATCTTCTTCGGTACAGTCATGGCAGCACAAGTTAGATACAGGCGCATATCTCAACAAGATAGAGAAAGACTTATAGAAGCATTTGAGGGACATAACCTTGACTACCTAGAACTGGCCGACACGCTCGGAATAAAGCGCTCAACGGCCAGATCAATTGTGGCCACATATTTCTGGACCGGGAGACGCAACAAGTTGCCAAGGGGAGGCGAGCGAAACGTGAAGATGGATGATGAAATGAGAGCTCGTCTCCAAGCCACTGTAAGCAGTAACCCTTTAGTCACCCTTGAGCAACTGAAGATAGATCTACGGGCAGCTCTTCCGCAGAAGCCCCGGTATCCGTCTCTACTATTGCTAGAGCACTTGACGGAATGCTCATCACGACGAAACTGGCCGAGGATGTCCCAGATGCTAGAAATTCACCGAGAATCCTAGACACGCGCATGGAGTACGCACAGTGGTTTATGGCCGAGGGTGTCGTTGCACACTGTGTCTACATTGATGAGACCGGCTACAACTTCTGGACCAGACGCTCTTTTGGAAGAGCCCCACGCGGGGTCCCTGCACGTCGGGTCGTACATGGCCAACGCGGTCGGCAGTGCAATGTCACTTTTGCAGTTTCAAGTGAGACTGGGCTCGTCCACCACACTATTGCAGTGGAAACGGTGACGAGGGAAACTTTCGAGGCTTTCCTGGCTACCACCGCTCATGAATGCGAGAATGTCTTCCCCCTGATGAGGACGTGTACCTGATTTTAGACAACGCACGTCCTCATGTAAGAGCTCAGCTACCTGGTGATGCAAGCCCAAGGATTCATTTGAAGTTTCTTCCTCCGTATTCTCCATTTCTCAACTGCGTGGAGATGGCCCATTCTGCGTTTAAGGCAGCCATCAAACGATATCTGGCCCGCCCGGAGTTGCAGCAGAGGGTAGGCGACAGAGAAGCAGCACAAGAAGCTGGGGTCAACATGCATAAGTGGAGAATCAACCTTGTTCAGCAGGCAGCTCGACGAAATACGGACGCAATAACGCAAGAGAAAGCCATCCGGTGGTTTAACCACACCCAGACATACCTCCCAAGATGCCTGGCCCGCCAACAAATTGATGGCTAGAACTGATCTAAGAACTGTATTCTTTATTCCTAATGATGGTTAGCATTAATGTAACACCCACCCAATGCAAATAATGAAAGACATATGAAAGAAATAATCACGATGTAAATTGAAACCTCCACACACAATACACCATTGAAAGAAAAGTTGCCAAGATGATACAGGAATAAAGAATAATCCGAAAATATGAAATATTCTGATGCTCATACAAAACAATGATGAAAGAATTGAAAAAAAGTAGAAGAATAAACGCTTTCAGACGTCTGCTGAATTGACTTACGTACGTGTTAAATTGGATGCCTAGAAATGAATTCGAATGAACGAGCGCACTATATTGGTGATCACGTGACTACATAATTCTAAATTGAATGAACGATTTGCGAATTCATGCTTGTTTAATGAATTTCAGTTGAAAAAGTATTAATTAGAATGAGGTTAAATGTAATCTGAATGCTCCAAAATTAATTTGAACGAATAAATAATGAAATTAAAATACCGAGCGTGTCCTCTTGGCTAAATTTGGCTAAATTGAATGAATGCTCTATCAAATGGACTGACAACAATATGAAATTGGCCGGGAAAACCTATATTAAGAGCCTGCGAACTACATTTAATTTTTAAGTATCGGGAATATTCCTAAAAATTCAAGGTGTTTTTAAAAGAATATCTGTATGAATTTGTATCCATGAAAGCAAACTTAGAATCTCTTTTTTTCTTCAAGGATTAACCTTTCCTGTCAAAAAGTGAATCATTGTTTGATATGATTTAATACCGCCTTCCAGTTCCATGTACGTAATACGATAAGCTATGATTCCGTTCAATTTTCTTTTTTAAAGTGACAGCATTGGTACAAGAGAGAGAGACGTTTCTATTGACATTTGTCAATTTATTTCAATTTGTATATAATAAGGTATCCCTGCATGTGGCGATCCAGGTCAACCTGTGCATGGATATCGTCTACCAGATGATAGAACAACATACTCTGTCGGTGCTACTCTTCATTTCAGTTGTGAAGAAGGCTATACATTAGTTGGGGCAGACATTATAAGATGTATGAATAGTGGAACGTGGGATCAGCCAACACCAACATGTGAAGGTAATGAAAGTTCATCTGTATTGGTCATAAGTTTCAAAGTTTATTGATTTCCACGAACATAAATATATATCTTTTACATTAAAAAAGTACATATGAATTAAAACGTAGATATAACAGAACATCATTCAATGGCTTGGTTATACTAGCGATGATTGGTATAATGGAAACATTGTAAATGTAAAGGAAAACATAAAGGGAGGAGGCTATCAAGCAAGCATGGCTTGTATTTCATAGACCCCTGTTTGAAAAAAGGTAAAAATAGTTACAGCACTTAAATTTAAAGAAAAGGAAAAAGAATCGTGCTAAGTTTAAGCACTATTAACAAGTTTTTTAAAAAGAGAGGGTAGAAAATGAACAAAGAAAGGAAAAGGGGAACAGTATACGGGAGAGAGAGAGAGAGAGAGAGAGAGAAAGATGTTGAAGAGTTAAACTTTTGATATCAATACAAAAATGTTTGCCTCAGAAATTATGAGCACCTACAAACTTCAAAATGTCTATGCACTATGAACACTATGACAAAGAGAGCGGACAAAATATACAGCTCCTCATTGTACCCTCCACAATTGCTCTGGTAGACAAAAGAACAATCCTTTCATTGCTATTATGTAAAATAAGTAGAACAGCTGAATCCGGGAGCTGAATATGCATGTGACACCTGTTCTACATATTTTTACATAATAGCAATGAAGGGATGTTCGTTTGTCTACCAGAGCAATTGTGGAAGGTACAATGAGGAGCTGTATATTTTGTCCGCTTCTTTGTTCGCCATGTTCATAGTGATGACCGGTTATCTATCATTACGTCAGAAAGGTCACGTCAGGTCACATCGCTGACGAATGATGTAGCTGAACAGCTGACAAATTTTGGAGCTAAAATTTTGTATTGAGATCAAAAGTTTACTCTTCAACATGTGAATGTAATGTCAATGTTATGTAAAAATAAATTGAAGTGTTTGTAAGGTCCATTTTAACGGTTCCAGCTTGTCTTGCAAATATTATTCATATGTAGTCTTACTTAAAGATAACGTTTTCAACGTTAGCATTGTTAAAACTATTCAACTCAAAGAACATGGGGCTGATAATATTGTTTTTAATAGACTGAACTTGTTAAAGAAGTTGTCGGAGACACTTTCTACCTGAATAACGCAAGAAAATTGTCAGTCAAAAGGGACTACGTAAATTAGTGGAGGTGTCGTGGTATAGTGGTTCATTCACTTGACTCTCAATCCAAGGGTTGAGGGTTCGAATCTCAGCCCGGCACTAGCGTCTTTTGGCAAGACATTAATCCACATTTGCCACTCTCCACCCAGGTGTAGTAAATGGGTACCTGGCAGGATTTATTCCTTGAAATGCACTGTGCGCTGATTACGGCTGCCGGATCTAAAGCCAGGGTAATAATATCCAAAACCCTTTGGAAGCGCATAGGGACGTTATATTATAATGTGATATGAGCTATACAAAAACAGTGCTATTATTAGGTATGCTCATGCTAGAGCCAGTGAATTTTCAAAAAGGTACCATTACGAAGTTTGGATGTAAAAATGTGATATGATTTTGGCATGTTTATTTGAAATATAAATTACAATCTAACCTTTTCTATTATTTTGAATAGCTGTCATATGTGAGCATACCCCACCAGAGGTTGCACTTGCATCTAACATAACACTGGGTTGGGCATATCAAGATATAACAGTATACAACTGTCAAAATGGTTACATTCCCGATAATGAACCAATCAGCTACTGTCAGTTTACAGGCACATGGAGTACTCCAAATTTTACATGTACAGGTGAGTTGATATCACGAGGCTTAAAAAGTGAATTAGATTTTAAATGAAATGTTTCATTATGACGTTTCCTCTATTGTAAAATACTTCCCATTGAGCTCTTAATGCAAATAGACTTTCATGTGTGACAATAGCATTTCAATTGCAAACATATCCATTAGATTTTCTTGCATTACCTGTGATGAATAAACAATTTAAAGATTTTAAATTGCTATCTCTTCCCTATCATTTTGTTCTTTATGACATGAACATTTTTAGAAAACACTGACTTCGAATTGGAAATTTATAACGCTTATATTCCGTACATATTTTCTGATTAGTCATATTTCCTTTTTCTAAAATGCAATTCTAACCTTTGAACCAATGTAACATTTGATAAAAGCAGAAAAAATGAGAGAAACTAATGACAAGTTTGAAAGAGATTGGGCCGAAAATGAGAAGATATGTATGTTCGAGAACAAATATAAGAAGATGATGCTCAGTAATAATGTTTAGAAAATTACATTTTAGTTCTATTGTGAGTAGGGGCAAATGGGAAAGTTGTCTGACATCAAGTCACACTGACATTAACAAAAAGAATTCCCCAATTTTCATCGAATTGAATTTATTTGTATTACCAGCACTAAGTCCGTGTTACAGTAACCCCTGTATGAATGGAGGTACTTGCTCCGTAAATGGATCATCTTTCACCTGTACATGTCCATCAAGCCTTGCTGGAGTCACGTGCGATGGTGAGATATACTGTAGTCATATGCACAAATACTGTTATATATGTTTCCAGGTATTCCTGTTTAAATTCTAGCTGGAATAATAACCATCCAAGACCGCTATGCAGGCTATTTATATAGTTCCTCCAAGTAAAAAGGGATATGTACATACAGGGAACGTACACTTTCTATATCGTTTGCTCTTTTGCTTTCTCCTTCATGGGTGTGGTGTTTCAAAGACAATCGGCTTTCAATACAATTAATAATAATAATAATAATAGATACTTATATAGCGCAAAATGCTAAAGCCTCTAAGCGCTTTTTAGAAGTGAAGAGAAAATACATGTATTATATTGAATAATTAATACACAACATAAACATTTAAGTGATACATTTATAAAACAGTACATTCAAGCGTAGGCAACATTAAACAAGTAGGTTTTTAACAAGGATTTGAAAGTGTTCACATTGTTTGCAATCCAATTCTTACATTAGAATAGATTGCATGTTCATTTAAAATAGTTTTTTTGTAATGGAACTGTGGTCCATAATCGTTCTGTATCCCCAGAACTTGGTACGTGTTACACGAGCCCCTGTATGAATGGAGGTACTTGCTATGACGACGATGAATCATCTTTCACATGTACATGTCCGTTAAGCGGCTTTTGCTAAACAGTCGGGTAACGTCGCGTCGCGTTGGTAGAAAGTTTTCAGGAATTTTTATGTATGGTATCTTTTTTTAGCAGCAAAAAAAAAAAGAAAAGAAAAAGAAAAGGAAGTTCGCGAGGGGACTATGAAACGAACTCCGTTCGTGTGTGCGTGTGAGTGTCCGTCCGTCCCTCCGTCCGTCCGTCCGTGTGTCCGTCCGTCCGTGTGTGCTCAAAAAGTTAGAAAATGCTTGTTGGACCACTGAAGGAAGGAAAAACAGAAGTCTGGAATTCCGTTTAAATCGGATATGACTACCCTGATCTTGGTAGTACTGGTTTATTCGATCTATAATCAAATCAGAAGAGAAACGGAAAAATCTCTTTAAACTCTTGTAATCATTTGCATATAATTATTCAGGTACAATAAACACATCTTATTTATCTTCTCACTATCTTGCATTCATATGAAAATGATATAGTAGACTGTGTATCATTTAGTAATTTAAACTTATTAAATGCTATATGCAAACCTATACAGTGGAATCTCTTTATAACAAGTTTCTTTGGAACCAGGACACTTGCTGACCATATAATTAGGCATTTTACTACATCGGTAGAAAATAAACAAAACAAAGGAAATTGACTCCAATTAGACTGTAGAAATCAGCCTGTTAAATCAGGTACCTTTTATATCATATCTCATTTAAATCAAGTTTCCACTGTATTGCTTGTTTGCAATTGCTATGTCTTCTAGCACAATAACGTTTTATCTTCCTCAATTCTATATACATGTAGCTGCTTTATCAAGCAAAATCTTATTAAATGTACTGATAAATCATGCCTATGTCAAAGTGCACTCTTTGCATTATAATCTTCACATTCTATATAGAAAGAGAAGCTTCTACATTGTTGAAAGTGATACGAGACAAAGAAAGAGAGAGAGAGAGAGCAAGAAAGAAAGAGAGAGAGGGGGCGCTATACACCTACTACATGTACACGTAATTTCTAACTTGTCTTTACTTCTAGACCCAAATATCATTTATAATAAATGAATAAACATGGAACGTGTATCTATCCACACAAATTACAGCTTTATGAATAGTCATAAATAATCCCATATCCCTGTTTTATGCTTTATGAATCTAGCAAACTCCCAATTGTACACAAAATGGCTTCTTTGCTTGAATTGACCACACCTTTCTTTCAACCAGAATTTGCACTAGCTTTCAAAAACATGTTATTCTCTATCACAAACCTCATAGATTTATCTCAAGTCTACATTAATGACTGTTCTCTTATCTATATATCTGATTATTGTTAATTGACATAATTCAAACTTGTACGATCTTAAAAGAAACACACATACTTCATCTTTACGTAATTCACATGTCTGAATGTACGTGTAAAACCCATTTAAACAAATGCATAGTCCCATATATACGTTATCCAACTAGACTACAGTTTACTACACCAACATGGTTGAACATGATTTATAAACTTCATAAATTAAGATTTCTGTTATCTCTGTTATAAAACTTACTTCTTGGCAGAATCCAGACTTCTGTTTTTCTTTCCTTCAGTGGTCCACTACTTCTCTATTTCACACCGTATTTTGAATCTGATTGCTTTATCTGATAGGGCTGGGTAGGGGCTGTCAAATCTCTACACAGAATTTTGAAATTCATTAATTATGCAAATTTATTGTAATTTATTCAAAATCAACAGAAAATGCATTTATAATCAAAAAAACATTAATTTGATAATTCATTTCTCACATTTATCTTCAAGGTTCTGTCAGAAATTACATAAATTAACAGCCATTCCGCAGATCTACACTTCTGGCGGGGACATATATTACGCATCGCGTAATTACTAATTCAGTTTTTAATCCTTTTATTAATTTTTTCTTTCCACCTTTCCTTTCATTACGTTATTCTTTTATTGCTTTTATCATTTTGTTTTCCATCTTTCATAATGTTACTGTTTATATTTATTCTTTTTATCCTCTTTTTTTATTGCTTTCCATCTTCACTTTGTTATTCTTTGTTCCCTTTTATCATCTTCTCTTCCACCTTTCTTCATGTTTATATTTATCTTTTTATCATTTTTCTCTCTATCTCTCGCTTTGTCATTTCTTGCTTTTATCCTTCTATCAATTATCTTTCCATCCTTCCTCTCGTTATGATATTCTTTGTTTCCTGTTATCATTTTCTCCCCCACGTTAATCTTTATCCTTCTATCATTTCTCTCTCTATCTTTCATATTATTTTTAAAATCATTTTCTGCTTCCCATCTTTACTTACTTTCCTTAAAACATTCTTTGCTTTTATCCTATCATTTTGTTTTCCTTTCATCTTTTCTTTCGTTATGTTATTCCTTTATTCAAATTATCATCTTCTCTTCTATCTTTCCTTATGTTACTCTAAATATCTTTATCCTTCTATCATTTATGTCTCTATCTTTCTTTATGTTCTTTGTTTTTATCCACTTATTTTTACTTTCCAACTTTCCTTTTGTTGTATTCTTTGTTTCCTTTCATCATATTTTCTTCCATCCTTCCTACCCTTCTATTCTCTCTTTATAGTTCATGTTTTTCTTTGCATTATCCTTCTATTGTTTTCTTTATTCCTTTGTTTGTCGTTTTTAGCCTGAAAACGGAAAAATCATACTGAGATGGACTCTTTTTCAATTTGTCCCCTTGAAGACACCTTCCTGAAAAATGTTCGAAAATTTCTACCAACGCGACGCGACGTTACCCGACTCGACCCGACTGTTTAGCAAAAGCCCGTCAAGCTACACTGGTCTCACGTGTGATGAAGGAAAGACGTACCTCACATGCTAATCCAGAACTTTTCTTTTGCATTTTTTGGTGGGGTTGGGGCTTTAGACAGTGGAGGGGTGTGCGCCCCTCCAACTGTTGCTGGATATGCCTCTACACTGCAGAAATATTCTCTCTCAATATATACATTTCATATTTATTCCCAAAATGTCTTTGCTGCAATGCAACACCACCACTAAATTTAAAGCGAGCGACAAGTCGCAATCTATGGGCGGTTTTACAGTTGGCTGCTCCTTTCTCTGGATCAAAATTCAAAGCGACTGCAATTTATCGCGTGCAGCTAATAAAAGTTCGCACATTGACCCAAATTTGAGTAAACAAGATCGCGCGCTCTTTATTCCAGTATTTGAATCTCATTGGTCGGTTACGTATGTAGGGATTCGAGTTAACGATCACGCGAGGAATTCGGCAATAACATTCCTTCGGTAGCGCACGATTGGACCTGATTGTATCCGAATTTTTCCAAGTCAGGCCAAATGGTCAGGCCCATGGATTACGACTTGCCACTCCCTT
Source organism: Heliocidaris erythrogramma (assembly GCA_025617745.1). Classification (NCBI taxonomy): domain Eukaryota; kingdom Metazoa; phylum Echinodermata; class Echinoidea; order Camarodonta; family Echinometridae; genus Heliocidaris; species Heliocidaris erythrogramma. Next base: position 6,757,199 of record CM046854.1, read on the forward strand.
TAACGTTTCTAACATCACCCAACTGCCAATAAACAGTTGTAGATTTACAGATTTTACAAAATTGTCACTATCATGTTTCTTTCATTTTACCCCCAAGCCAACTGGTTATTGATGACATGTTTGATGTTGAAACTTTAACATGATAAACGTTGAATCTTGTTCTTATTCTTTCAGAGATAAAGCTCACAACAACATTCACTTTAACTACGCAAGCTCCTTCACAAAGCACAGGATCACAAACAGGTTTGACATTTTCTAGAGCTGCTAAAAAAAAAAATTATTATTATTATTTTTGTTATTTTTTTTTTGCTTAAAAAATGTCTTTCTCTCTTTTCTGAAAGCGCTTGTTGTTTTACTTGAAGAGAAAGTAAGTCATTTTTTATCGATGTGACCTTGGACTGGAGTGTATATTGCCCTGATGAATAGAAACACAAAAACAACCCATACTAAATTTTGGGCAACTTTTAATTAGAATAAATGTCAATCTTCAAAAACACGTTTTTTTGCCTTTGTGATGCATTTTCCCCTTGTGGTTGAATATCATTAGCTCTTACCATTGCCATTTCTGAAGTGGTAGATTTGCCTTTACAAGGAAATAGTTATGCGAATCAATCTTACTTGCAAAGAGTGAAATTCTTGCTTGAATACTGATTTACCCCCGTATATCGGAAAAAAGAAGCTTCCCATTGGTGCTGGGTGTTTCATAACGAAATATCAATAGGGCCCTCTTCCAAAGAAAAATCACCAAATTAAACACAATGTCCAAATACATCATTCTGATTGGTTGAAGATTGAGTTGCGTTTCATCAAGTGTTTTGTCAGTGATTTTTACCGACAAATTTTCCCTCAGCCAATCAGATGCAAGGATTTCAGTAGTTTATAACCGTTGTCGGTAAAAGTCATTTACAAAACACGTGATGAAACGCTCCCCAGATCAGCTACTGCAAACTAATAACTTACTTCTCTGTAACCTTCTGTATTTTATTTTTATTGTTTTAGAGATACCTTTAACAAGACCAGCACATATATCACCATCACTATTAACATCATTTGCTCCTACAACCTGGTTTACTCCACAATACACTGAATTACTAACAGGTTGGCATGACATTTTAGGACAGTTAATATTTCATTACGTTTTAATATAAAGTCGAGTTCTTGTCAAGCGATTACTTTGCGAAAGAGACTGTTTGGAAGCAACTTGAAAAGGTTGTCTAAGTAGTACATTTGAATTTTGGTAAGAACTTTTAGGTTTTGTAATCATCGAAATAAGAAACTGACTCATTTTTGCCGACAGCCACTTGCACCATACACAGAAATGTGTATATGGGACTACAGACATGCCTGGCCCACACATTTCAGCCATTTCTGGTCATATTTCCAATATGGGGGCATCTAAAAAGCAATCCTTCTTATGGGGCATATTTCGTTCAAACTCACATAAAAAGAATGAGAATCTCACAAAAGGTTTTCACCATATATACTAGGTCTACAGTATAACAGCATGAACATTCTTAGTTGTTTGCCATTTAAGCAGGAGATGAAATATTGTTCACTATGTTTTAGGTTTGACACTGACTATAGATATCATTATAATAAAGTAAGCTTTGATGTTTTTCCTCCTTGTTTTATAGCATATATTATAAATATCTGATATTAAATAGAGCATGCGCAGTTCTGCCCATGCAGGAAAAAAATAGTTAATGATATTCGGAGCTCTGACAGAGATTTGTTTTTCCTAGTGAAATTATATTTTATCACGTGATCACCAATTGACCAATCATGTATTTAGAATACTCATGAATATTCATAGAAGGGATATAACATTATATTATAAATATCTGATATGTGATTCACCTACTTATTTTAATACAATGATTGATAATCTACCCTTGCTTACTCTTGATGATAGAAAATCCAGGGGGAGCTGCATCCCCTTACGGAGGTAAGTTAAATATTTGACGATTTTTAGAGAATCATATCAGTACCATCACTAAAGAAGGCATGTGCAAAACTGGAGGACTAAAACGTTGCAATACAACATACAATGATAATGATGTTGTCAGTTAGTTATCATATTGACAATATATAATGAATCTCGACAAATGATTAAACTGGATATATCTGACACGTGTGATTGCTGATTTCTATGAAAACGCCCCCCCCCCCCCTACTAAATATAAATGTACAATGTACGTACATTTGAAAAATCTGCTCAAATGTTCCATCTACAAATATAATATTTCAGTGAATTCATATTATTGTTTTTAAGCTATTGCAGCTGGAAGTTCAGTGGCCATAATTCTCATCTTGCTGGTTATTGTTTCAGTCATCTTATTCAAGAGGTATGTTTATAGAGTTTAAATATATCTGAATGGTGATTTATTTGATTTGGTTTGTTTGTTTGAACATTCAGTAATCATTGTAAAGGGATAGACGCGTGTACAAGAAGTGTTTGTAATTTTCATTGCCTTTTGTCATACATTATCAAGCCCAAAGGCACTAGGTCTAAAATGTTGTAACACCTTGATTGCTTTAATGAAGAAAAAATCGATTGATCCCATATCGATCATGTACAGAATTGGCGAAAAATACTTTATTGTGCCACCTTCGATGCTTATAATCCCACAATTAAACTTTTTAGATAGAAACTTATTTCTGTGGTAAATTGAATCACTGCCACAGCACTAACGTCCTTTATTTGCAAGGCATCTGGAGCGCATGTAACACACTCTGCACCACAATATGATGAATGCGTCTTATGGCGGCTAGCCTAAAGCCCACCGCACACTATACGATCGACTACGATCCGATTTTTGGAAATAATCGCAATAGCATTAAATATAGGCAGTTTAACCAGTGAAAGATAGCTGATTCAGGTTCTGAACAATAATATGAATACTCAAAATAGGAATTTGGTGAGATGTCAGCCTTATATCCGGGATAAGTGCCAAATCAGTTTCAAATCGTAGACAATCGCATGACTGCTCTGACGTCACTACGATTCGGAGCCGATTTGGCCTTTCCTCCGACTAGAATGCTCGTAATAGCCTGTAATTTCAATTTTATTATCTATGTAACCATTCTGAACCTCAATCAAACATATCTAATGTTTTTAAGTGTTTATATCTAATGCTGTAACATTTTCTTTCAAAATCGGAGCGTAGAGCGATCGTATAGTGTGCGGTGGGCTTAAAGGGTATATTAATGGGATATAGGCTGTATAAAGCACAATACTGGGGGTGTTACGCACGACTTTACGCACGACTGGTGATCAGTTCTTGTGCTAAATGATTGAGAATCTGATTAGTATAACACCCAAGAACATGTTCCAGTCCTTCGTAAAGTCATTCGTAACTTTACGAACAGCTTTATGAAACAACCCCATGGTATAGTATCTGCGCTATGTCAAAGTATCTACTATTATCACAAATGTGTATTTTAACTATACAATTTCATAAATGTATGCATATTTTCTTATTGATTCTCCAACAGGCGTCGCACAGATAAACCTGTACTACCCGATGATGAAAATGAAATGAAGAACTATGCTTCGGTAGCAAACTGTTACGAAGATACCGAACCAGTGAGCGTTACTCCTCGCTCGCCATATTGTCCAACAGTTCTGCCAGACAGCAACGAAAATGGCAGATTTGGCGCGCCTGCTGTTGCTATGCAACCTTCTCCGCATCTTCAGACGGGTGGGGCGCAGAGGGATCATCCTTCTCGAACCAAGGATTCCAATGACTGGAATGAAGAGGATGCTGGCGTTGGTTTCGTTAATAACATTTTGTATGCATCATCTGATGAACAATCGGGTAGAAATTCATCTTCACATTCTACTTCTAATAATGTTAAACTAGGGGCAGAGGCGAGGACATCACTTCAATCCCATGAACGCAAAAAATCTGGTTACCTCTTGAGCAGTGTTCCTGATGAGGACGTTTATGAAAGTTATGAAGATGACGAGATTATCGTAGACAACGAGCTTTACAATGCAGCGTCCCCGCCGGCTCTCCGCGATAACAAGCTCGATATGGTGGGTGATCCGGTGACTGAGGAGATTTATGAAAATCCTGATGAAAATGTCTACGCAGATTTGAAAGATGAAGAAAACTTGAAAGCCAACGATCTTTACAATGCAGCATCTCCGCCAACGTCCGGCGATCACAAGCCCGATGCGGTGATTGATCAGGGGAATGGGGACTTTCATGAAACCCCTGATGGCAATGTCTATGAAGCTTACGAAGATGAAAGTTCGATGGTTGATAACGAACTGTACGGTGCTGCTACCCCGCCAACTCCCCGTGCTGACAAAAGCGATCCGGTGATTGCCGCCGAGAATGAAGAAATGTACCAAAATACCGAGTTTCATGAAGTTCCAACTAACTTGATAACAAACCAACTTTATAAAAGTGTAGATGAAATTTAATTGATAAGTAGATTTTTACAGATATTGTTTATTGTATGTCTATCTTTTTTTCTCATTCGAACAGTAATCGTCTTAACCCTTCTGTGCCAAAGGGCTTGGTCTCTTCAAAATTTTACCAAAATGTGATCAATGCTTTATTAATTTGTAAACAAATCTTTCGGCATATTACTCCCAGTGTTAAAGATCGTATGCTCGATCTGTAATGAAAAACACAAGTCAGAAAAAATTGGAACCAGCGGGATTCGAACCTGTCATCTACTGCTTGCCGGGCAGCGACTTAACCACCAGGCTATTCTGGTTCACGGCCAAGTCACGACGAACTTTTTTCTGACTTGTGTTTTTCATTGCAGATCGAGCATACGATCTTTAACACTGGGAGTAATATGCCGAAAGATTTGTTTACAAATTAAAAATTCCTCCCCAGTCAAGCTTCTTCGCTTACTAATGCTTTATTACTTTTCAAATGTCTGCATTTCATTAATCATCTATTATTTCACAAATATTGGGTACAAAAGTTGTAAGATATCCATTAAAATTTCTTAGGATAACAAATATTTTTTACTTTACCCAACTATATGCATAAGAATTATTGAAAATTTCATTTGAGTTTGGGTTTTTTTGCCCATTATGTATTGGTTTCTCATTTGTTTACAATTGCTTAATGTTGAAATAAGGCAATATCTTTTTTTAAATCTGCAACTTTTTCTGGAATTTTCTATGGTATAGTATATAAATATAATCATATATTATAATGCTTGATTTACATGATTTATGCTCAAAATTGTTATATACATTGACCACCATATACTTTCCTGTGGTCGAGCAATTGGTGAATGAAATTGACAAGTCTATCTGTCACATATATATGTGACATCGACATTGAAAGAGTTAAATGCAATAAATTATCCCTTAATATAGATTAAAACAAATTGCATGTATTTCAAGCACGTAAATTCTCATGTCATTGATTTTCCTTACAACATGATTCTAGATAATCTACCTCTTGAAAAAAAAGAGACATACAAAATTTGGGGGCGTCATTATCGATGAAAATTTAATTTGGAACGAACATATAGGTCACTTAAACTACTTCTATTTCTAGGAATGTTGGTATACTTTATAAAATAAAGAGATTTGTCCCTTGTAAAACGCTCATAATGCTTGATAATTCATTGATATTACTGTATATAACATATTGCAATTTAGTATGGGCCACCTGCAACAAACAAAAATCAACTCTACTTATTGCAAAAGAAAGCCCTTCGCATATGAACCGTTCCACCATATTTATCTCACACCAGACCAATATTTTACCAACTGAAAAGTCTAACAGCATTCGACACTGCAAAGTTTACTGTTGATAATTAAGTATCTAAATGACATGCCCCCTCTTTCAGTGGCGGATCCAGGGGGGCACAGGGGGCACGTGCCCCCCCCCCCCTCCCCCCCCACTGAGCTAATTTTGAAGGTCTGGCGACAAAAAAAATTGTCGACACACTGAGCGACTTTTCGAGAAGCTGGCGACGGGTCTACCTTTTCCAAAGTTGACAAACCTTCATCCCCCCCCCCCCGCCCCCCCGGTCATGAAATCCTGGATCCGCCACTGTCTTTCATATCAAAAGTGTTATAGTTTAAATAACACTATTCACTCCTACCCTACTCGCAATTCCTCCAATTTTCATCTAGTCAACCCAAAGTTACGTTTTGCCCATAGATCTATAAGACACCATGGTCCAGAGTTATGGAATTCTCTCCCAGAATTCATTAAACGCCATCCTGTCATTTTAATCATTAACCGATATCATCATCACCGTTATCATGACCATCATTATTCATTATCATCAGCAGCAGCAGCATCATCATCAGCATTTCATCCTCGTCATTATGCTTTTAACTTAGGATTTATATTATTTATCCATTCTGCTTATTGAAAATGTTTAGCTATTTCATAATATTTGTTTAGGGCTGCCGTATTCTCAAGCCGTTATCACATTTGCAGTCCTTCGGCAAATGTTTTTATATTCGATGAATTACAATAATTTGACAATTTATCATTTCGTGTTTGTTTTTTGAAAAGTGATCGTTACATGTACATAAACTTGTTTATTTATGATTAATTGTCAAAAAGTACTTTTGTATATTATTTTATATGTGTTACCGAAAATGTTGTACTTATATGAATACAGAAGAAAATATATCAACTCAAATCAAAATGCAATCATGTAATATCTTTCTTTGTTGTGTAAAAAGTTTATTCGTCAACTTTGATATTAGGAGCCGTTTTCATGTTTGTTCGGTATGTACATGTTAAGTTATTTTGTTTTTAAGTTGTTCACTTGAAAGTGGGAAATGAATAGAATAATGTGTAATTTAATGTAATTGAAATTTATGAAACTCCATTGCCAAATTTTTCGTGATTTTTCATGCAGCTTCATGAATTCGAATGATAAATTAGGAGTCTGGACCTGAACAAAAGATGAAAAGATTTGAAGACTATATTATACATGTACGTGTAAACCCTGCATGGCATTATGAAACGCAAAGTGCAACTATTTTTTCTTGTAACATTAAACCATGTGTGTAATTGGGTTTTTACAGACGTGTATCATGTATCAATCAGATATGATTATTTACGTCTGGAGACCGACCTTTAACGTCACCATCCGAATCCGAAAGACGTGACTCAGTCTCGAACCTGGGTCCGCTGAATCAGTTTATAACTTCCACTGTTAGCTGGATTACAGGCGCACGCCACAACACCCAGTTGACATAAAACCATAATTATATTATAAAACATAATCAGATGTTCACTAACCAATCGAAATTTCTGTTTGAAAATTCGGTTTGCTTTACTGTTGTCCTAAAACTTTGTGAGCATACAAATCTATAAGACATGCATGTACCGGTCCCGAAATATGGAATTCACAACCAGATGCAGTCTAGTCACACACTACTCTCTATTCTTTCAAGGCAGCCGCCAAAAAGTACCTCGTTAAACAGTATGACTCCTCTGCCTCTGGGCGTAAATGACACATTACATCCTCTTCACTCCTCTATCTCCCTCTTTCTTTCTTCATCCTCCCCTTCTCCCTTTCTCTCTCTCTTTGCACTCCCTAAACTTCCCACTTTTCACTTCTTCATTCTGCCTTATTCTTCTCTAATATCTTTCCTACATAGTTCACCTTTCTACTTACCATCCTCTCCTATTTATATTTTTCTCCAAACATCTTATCTCACCCTCATCCTTTACTGACTTCTATTACTTTTGATACAACGAACAGTTTTTTCGTTTTCTTTTTTTAATATCTCCCTTTCTTTAGTATTTCCTATTTTTGGTAAAGGATTGTCACTCCATCAGTCTTTGCTTGTGACGATCCTTCTTCATGATTCATTCACGTTAATTATACAATGTAATTACTTTAGTTCATAATGTATTAATATTTGTTTATTATTTTGAAATTAGTTTTGTAAAATGTGTTTGATGAAAAAAAAGAGATTCTAAAGAGAAATAAATAAATCAAATCAAAATCAAATGTTGTTGATGTTGCTGTTGTTGTGGGTATTTTGTGTTCTTTTTCTTTTGGAATGAACAAATTTTATGACATATTTCGCGAGTTACATCGAAAAGTTCTGGGGTGGAGGTTATTTGTTTTTCTTTTGGTTTAGTATACTATTAACTTTAACGGTTACATGTCGTTTTTCCGAAGGTTCATAATTCCGAAGGTTCGTTTTTCCGAAGGTCCGTATTTTCGAAGGTTTGTTACTCCGACGGTTCGTAATTCCGAAAATGAAATAGGGTTCAAAAATTCTGAAGGTTCGTAATTTCGTAAAGATATGTCGGGCTCTACTGCGAATAACGAACCTTCGGAGTAATGCATCAAATTTTGGGACTTATGAACCCTATTTCATTTTCGGAACCATGAACCCCTGCCAAAGGAAATTTGTGTTTCGGAATGTCGAACCTTCGGAATTATGAATCTTTGGAAAAAACGAGTACCCCCCCCCCCCCCCCCCCCCCGGATTTAACAGAGGTGTGTAGGGACTTAGTGGTATCCTAGTTACACCACAAAACAGACTCAAAATGAACCAATAACCAAGAGAATCTTAGCTATTTAGAGAAATGTAATCGTTTTGTTTGGTCTGTTGTCACTCTGGTGTCTTTCTCGTCGATGTGAATTGGGCATAAAAGATAAACCCCCCCCCCCCCTCTCTCTCTCTCTCTCCCTGCCTCTCAAAATATTTCCCACTCTGAATCTCTCTCTCCCTCTCTCTCTCTTTCTTTGTTTATAAAGCACAAGAAACGACTGATTAATTACGACCAAATAAGCCATCATTTAGTGCAGTGATGCTGTATTTATTCAACATCATCACGTGACATTTCCTTTTGTACGAAATAACGACTTGAGTCAGCGACAGTACTTTTACAATATCTTTTTTATGTACATTTTCATTTACAATGTTATAAAAAGAAAACTGGCATTTAAAAATAAATTCTGCAATAATTAACCATGCTAGAACATAGACGACATGATTTTACTTTCGCTCTACCAATATAAAATGTATTCAAAATACAAGTAGAAATTATCACATCTCGATGGGAATTTGCATTTAGCGAAAGTGAAGCGTATACGTGATGCAAATAAAAAAAATCATTGCAGAAATTTTAAAACTCGTGAAAAAGACAGAAATATAGCAAAAAAGTAGTGGTCGAAATAAAATCTATTTGACTTAGTTCTATTCTAGCCTCTTGTTTTATTCTACATGTATTTTTTATTTTAATAATTTCCTCTAAACCGCACAATTTCCTGTCACTACTCTTCAGAGGGGAAGGGCAGTAAAATAGCAATTTACTTGGCTTGCAATTTATCTTTGTTTTAAATATTAATAATATATCATTTCTCCAGGAATATTTTTTTTGGCCCAAATGAAAATGGTTTAGCTACCCAACAAATATCAAATTCTAAGGTAGTTTGCTTGAGCATGCTTTTTCCTCCATTTTGCAGCAATATATCAAGCACTGCCAGGTGAATTTCTAGCAAAGAAAATTAGTACTCCCTGAATCTGGTTATAACGACATCAAGATTAATAAAGGATAACAAGTAATGACAAAGATAAATGTACTGAAATATTAGAACATTTTCTGACTGATTTTCTACAAGAATCAGATATTGAGAGCAGAGAAGAACAAAACTAAAATTGCATTTAAACGAAACAAAAAAATTGTAAATAGGCCTACCCTGTAAAATGAATTTGGCACAATAAATATTTCAATCCATTACAAGCTATGTAGAACATAATTTGAACTAAAAGTAAAGCTAGACTACGTAAGGTATTCTAGGGTACTCTGTGAAAAACAAATGCCTGCATGTCGTAAATAAATGTGTTTGTTTTATAGCTAAAGAGTACTGTTATCAATACATTAATTCATTATGGTTTCATGATCTAAGGTATGGTTTTGATAGGAACACATACATGTACGTATATATATATTGTTGGATTATTTTGGTCTTGTACAAAAGCGTCTCAATTTTCCTTAAAAGGAGTCATACCAAGTATTCAGTTCGATCATGATTAATACCTAATCTGAGAAAAAGAAAAGGGGCAAAATGCACCACAATCCTTACCGTTTGTCGTTTGGTCCATTATTCATATACATAATTCCATTCATCAACCTTCTCTTTGGAATTCATGCACATGATTTGGAATGAGAAAAACTACATTTTACATCTACAATCCTGAAACACCTTCTATAATTTAATTTAGAAATAGACACCCCCCCCCCCCCGCCCCCACCCCGTAAAAAAAAAATAGATTAAAAAAAATCCCACACCTCTTTCCCCATGGCAAGCAGAAGACAATAACAATGTACCCTGCAGTACACACCAAGAATACAAACTAAACCTATTACCTACTGAAACTGGGTGACTCCTGTATTAACTGTATTAAAATAAAACCCACTGCGGCAACATATTATGAAAAGAGGGTTGTGCACAGTCCAAATGTGTATGTAGGTACCCTAACACAGAGTTCACAAAATTTGCATAGGGTTTCATCCACCCCTCCACTTTCCATTTATTCACATGTAAAATGCTTCTTTTTTTAAAGGTATTTATTCAAACAAAATCAACATGAAATGCTTTTTAGTTTGCAGCAGTGCTTTTTTTGAGGCGGTTTTGAACATGGCCGTACATTCCTACAGAACTACAGTCAATCTGCCTATTATGGTCACTTAAGAGAAACGGGTAAAAGTGGTCATTGTATACAGATGACCTTTATTTATTATAGACAGGTTCTGCAATATATATTTCTCCCGAACAGGAGAGAGAAAAGTTGGCAACTGCAGACAGGTAGCCTTTCTAGACACGCAAGAATCATATTCCAAATTGCAGGCAAAATAAATTTTCATTTCATTTTAATACTAATGGTCATAAAATGAGGAGTCATGATGGCTCGGTGGTACAGCAGTGGTCTCTGTACTGGAAGGTCCTGGTTCAAAACCGAGTCAATGCACTGATGCCCTCTAGTATGGCATTAATCCTTGTTAACAAGTCCATCAGTCACCCTGGTTACTTACTTACAAGCATCTACTTGCTTTCTAATAAATCATTAATAATAATAATAATAATAATAATATAATAATAAGTTTCTTATATAGCGCCCTACCAGTTACAATGTAACCGACCAAAGCGCTTACAGCATTATTACCCCGGTCACTGGATTCATTTGCGATTCTGCACATTACAGTGCACATTCTCCACTCCTCTGGGGAGCATTCCAGCCAGTCGCCTGTTTCCAAGCGCGCACATGCTAATCCAACCACAATGATGTTCGCATCCTACCGGGTACCCATTTAACACCTGGGTGGAGAGGAGCAATGTAGATAAAATGCCTTGCTCAAGGGCATAAGTGCCGTGCCGGGGTTCGAACCCACGACTTTTGCATTCCCAGTCAAGTGATTAAACCACTCGACTACAACACCTCTATTATCAGAATTATCACATTCAAGTTAGTGGGTAACCCATTTAAAAGCTTGCAACTATGCAACATCCTCTCTATACTAACAAAGAATTTTACTACACTAAATATCATTTGCATATATGTATGAATAAAATATGGAGTTCACTCCCAGCAGCAAATGAAAACACATGCTTTCTAATACACAATCTAAAAGGTACAATGTGATTGGCTAAGGGCAAGTCATGTGACTTGACAGCAGTGCAATGAACTGCACTTTACTTGAGAATACATTCCCTCTACTCTAAAACCAGAGACTTTCATGCGCATGAAATATTTCAAAAATTTCTTGAGGGGTTCAGATTTGTGCCAAAAAATATTGGAATAACCAGCATTTTTGCCACGAAGTAACACCCTTGGTGTTGATACCAAGGGTGAGAATATCAGGAAATAAAAAAACATGTTTAGATGTGTAGATATAGGTACTGACAAGGGTAATAAATCGGAATATGCCTACATTTCAATATCCAAAGTTGTTTTGCTCCTCCCAAACCACTCCCTGGGAATTCATAAGGCCATTTTTCACTCAATATGGACCAATAAATGTGTCAGTGCGTATTTTCAACTTGCAAAATTGCTTTGGTCCTCTCAGATCACCCCCATGGGATTAAGTAAAGCCACATCTCTGTCAATTTGAACCGTGCGTAAACTATTTTTCTGCTGAGAAGCCTAGGAATAACAGCTGATGCAACCCTGAATTTCATGCAATTTGCATTATGTCAGTGCTTTTTACTGACAACTTTGCTCTCAGCCAATCAGATGCAAGGATTTCATTAGCTTATAACAGTTGTCGGGTAAAAATCACTGACAAAACGCTTGATGAAACGTCTTTTTACGGACAACTGTGCTCTCAGCCAATCAGATGCAAGGATCGATTTCAGTAGGTTATAACAGTTGTCGGTAAAAATCACTGACAAAACCCTTGATGAAACTTCTTTTTACTGACAACTGTGCTCTCAGCCAATCAGATGCAAGGATTTCAGTAGCTTATAACAAAAATCACTGACAAAACGCTTAATGAAACGCTCCCCTGACAATCTGTGATAGTTTCATGTCACATACCATTCTAGATTTACAGTAGTAATATATTAATATTTCAATAAAGTCATCATTTGATAAGTATTATCAATGCACATGACCATTTCTTTCAATATTATAATCATGTTTGGGCATGTTTTGGGGGTATTTCTATGGTAACCGCTGATTTAATCTCTGAAGTTACATAGTTTGCTGTAACATTGTTGATGGACCTTTCCATAAAAGTACTTCAATATTTGAAAGTGTAAATTGTTTTGGATTTTATGTCTTAAGTCAACCCCCCCCCCCCCCCCCCTCCACACACACACACTTGGTAGGAGCACCAAGGATGATATGCACTAGCAGGAATCCTCCATCATGGTCCAGTGTAATGAGGATGTCTTCTTTCCAAGTAACAAAGATAACCAAACAACAAACACATATCAACCGTGAGATGAAGATATAGAATATCTTGCAATTCCACCATCAAGTTTGTTGGATGATACCTAACCAGGGCCATGTAACATAAAGATTTAGATTGATCTTACGATTGATTTTTACGATCAATGTAAAATCAATCGTAAAAATCAATCATGAGATCAATTTCAAGCTTTATGTTACAGGGCCTGGTCTTTCACTATAAAGTTAACCTTGTAGAATTTATCACTGCATTTTGCAAAGGTTCAGAATACATTTGCAAAACCCCACAATTGGGCTTCTTGAATGTCCTTGCTTCCTGCCACATCCTTAAATCTACGAGTCGAGATGACCAGTCCAGCAAGCTCCAACAATACCACCAAAAACACAGTCCATCATCAACGGTAGTTTCATCATGGTGCACTGCATATTGTGAAGATTCAGGATATGTCAGTAAAACCCAACAAGATCAGGCATCTCGGATGTCCTTGCAGACTGTCTTTAGTAATCAGAACGATGTGCCAAGTCAACCTAGCTCCAACAATGCCATCCAACAAAGCAGTTATTGAATGTCCATCGCCACATTCAATAGCATTCATAGCTGCTTATTCAACGCTAGATCGTTCCTTTACTGAAGCAGTCGTGGTGAATCAGACGATTACATATGCATGCAGCAGCGATCAGTACACTCTGATGGGAAATATATGGAATACATGTCTTCAAGATGGATCGTGGAGCAATGACCCACCTATTTGTCAAAGTAAGACTTGTATCTGTTTGTTAAATAAGTTTGTAAATTGTGTAGATATATAGTGTACGGATGGAATTAACCCTTTATAGAGAGTTCATTTGAGAGGAAGCACATTAAAAAAACGGGGTCTCAGAGAGGCACATAAAAGTTTGACATTGGACCATGTTAAAAAAGCTAAGAATATTGAAAGCCACCATTATTGGCAGTGCGGAAATTTATTTTCTGGCAGGCTGCCCTCTGGGTGCTCTCCCAAAGCTTCTACGTGTCCAGATATTGTACCCACACTCGTCTATGTAGATACAGTGGCCGAGGACCACGTCCTGCAGGAAGCAGTTGGCGTATTCCACTCGTTGATCCAGGACCCTCTGTGCGTTTCTACCCCCTGGAACGTCTTCCGCTAGTTTCTTCGTCATCAGCATCCCGTCGAGTGTTCGGCTCAAGGTGCTGAGCGAAATGGCCGGCTTCTCGGGAAGACGTTGTCTGAGTTTCTCGTTCATCTGAGTGAGGGTCAAAAGTGGGTTATCATCAAGCATTCTCCCAAGCTCATCCCGCATCTGCTGATCAACTTTTACTCTGCGTGGCCCACCTTGTGGTCTCGCATCCGTCCTATGTTCACCGAGATAAACAGCCACTATTGACCTAGCCGTTTGACGTTTGACCTCCCGGGTCTGGGTCACCTCCAGGTAATCGGTATCGTCGCTCAAGAAAGCATCGATAATTCTGTTCCGATCTTGGTTTGAAGTTTTGGTGTAATTACCCCTTCGATTTTGTGCATTGACAGCCATTTTTCTTCTTCAGTTTTATAATGGTGAGTGTTTGTGCTGTAGTGACAAGATCTAACGAGAAAGTGGTATTGTGATGGACTGGAACCCACAATATTCAGTGCATTACCTTGAGGCCAATTGGGATGACAATTGTATGAATATTCTTGGTCAAAGACGAATTTATTTTCCACATCTGTCGGTCGTCCGCTAGGCGAGACGAATCAAAATAACAATTGACTATTCTGAATTGAAAATATTTAAGACTTGCTGCTAAACAACGAATCTGAACTGCAAATGACTAATCTAAAAACAGCATTTACACGCTGAGCTTTCCGCGAGACGAAATGGAACTGAAAGTCGACGAAATTCCATGAAAAGTTGACGAAAATGGCCGGGAACACCTATATTTTATTTTCTAACCACTTGAAACTTTAAAATTTTCCAAAATATCTAATCTTTGTGTGATTACGTTAGCAAAATTGGATTCACATTCCTTGGTAGTCTTGTGTGAATATGTATTGTTTTATTCTGGTGTGATGCTTTATGAATGACTTTGTCAAAGATATTCAGTATGTGGAGATTGTTTAGAAATGAGACACTTTATTTTTAATTTCTTAGTATCTTCTATGCCCAAATTAAGTACTTGCCTTATTTACTGAGACTAAGAATATCTTTATGGTAAATCAAGGCTAAATAGCTCTGGAACAATTTTTTTATTATTATTAAGAACGGGAGAGATGTTGACGAATACAAAGTATATACTGTAATATTAAGTGAAGCAAATCCAGAATTCAATTCTTGGAATAAATCTTTTCTTCCAAGTTGACTGGTGACTTCATATCACCAACCACTTCAACAGTGCATCCTCAACGAAAGTAGCCTATTTCCGTTTATGAATATCCTGAACACCTTACGAAACCGTTTATTCTTAATTAGCAAATGCATACCGTGAGTGTGTGTGTTTTCCTTTTCGAAATGCGGAAAAGGAAAACACACACACTCACGGTATCATGATACTAGTAACACTGGAAACTAAACATTTAAGGACTGCAAATAGCAGCGAAGTGTACATATCATAATTAGTGCTTCCAGTTACCTATTTCACCTGTTAGTATTTTCCTAACATATCACCAGAATGAAGTCTTCGTCAAATCAATTTATATTTCTTGTCATTCACGTTGTCAGCATGTCTCACTTTATCTGTAAGTATGAATTAAACCCGTTCTAAGGGAGGTAGTTCAACTTTTCCAAATAAGAACATTTTCATGTAGGGCTACATTTAGTATTTTTAATATTTGGTGTCATGAGCTAGCTGTATTTGTCTGGAGGAAAGTTGACTGCAAATTTCATTAGTTTTGCATTCTCAAATGTCTTATCTCCATGCATGATTCTTAAAGTATACAGCAGCATTCACTGTCAATTTGCATCGATTATTTTATGTGCTGAAGTCGTAACACATAAATACTACACAAACTTATCTTTATAGGCCTACGCATGAGAATACTAAAGTCAATATAAACATGCTATTGTTTAGATGTGTTGATCTACAGTTCATATAATTCTTATTTATGACGATAGTTGCGGAATATAAATTGCAAGAATAGTATAGGTTTTCCCGTCCATTTTCAAACTGTTTTCATCCAACAATAGAGATTGTCAATTCAGATTCGTCTCGTGATGCCAGGGCGATGCGAATACTAATTTCAACTTCGTCTTTTGTCATGCAGTTTAACAACATTTCCGATCTGTTTAACACTATTTTCCCACAGTATCGTCAATTACAGTTCCACTTCGTCGGTCACAGTCACTGAGCACTTAATCGCAAAAATAATTTCGTCTTTTTGCAATCAGTATCGTCACCTTTTCATTTAGTTTCGTCTCCCATTTTAGTGTGAAAAATAACACACACTGTCTTTCTCAAACACACACAAACACACAAATGATATACATCCAGTTGACAAGATTAAAAGAGAACAAAGACGACCAAATTTTCTGTTTGGACTTTTCAATTCATGTTTAATGATGCAGATTGATACAAAGTAAGATGTATCACATAATCATAACATGAAATGTATATAATTTTCCATCACAATATCAATATCCAACACGTTCACGACAATGTTCCTGGAAATATAGCAGACGGATGGTTCAAATGGCGTTTTCAGATTGTTTTTCGATCATCCCTCAATCTCCAGACGTGCGATGCATCGGGCCAGGTATGTCTGAGCATGGTTGTACCATCTGGCGCACTTGTCCGCTATGATGACATCAGCATTTGCCTCAGCGACTTCCTGGAGACAGTGTGCCTTCCATGCCTGAAGGTTGACTCCTGCTTCCCTTGCAGCATCACGGTCACCAACCCTGACTTGCCACTGTGGAAGGCTCAAGGCACGTTTCACCGCTGCTTTGAACGCCGAATGGGCCATTTCCACAGGATTCAGGAATGGCGAGTAGGGAGGGGTGCGCCTAATTACCACGTTGTCAAATCCCTCTGGAATTTGCGCGTTTACGTGTGGGCGGGCGTTGTCTTATATGAGGAAGAGTCGTTCCCCTTCTGGGAGCACCTGTCGAACCTCCTCGCAGGTTTCACGTAGGAACTCTTGGAAACTCTCGAGGGTTGTAGTTGTCATTCGTACGGAATGATGCACGAGGCCGACTTCGTTAGGAATGGCAAATGTGATGTTGCAGTTGTTACCCCGCTGATTGTTCACGACCCTCCTGGCGGGCTGCCCTCTGGGTGCTCTCCCATAGCTTCTACGTGTCCAGATATTGTACCCACACTCGTCTATGTAGATACAGTGGCCGAGGACCCCGTCCTGCAGGAACCAGTTGGCGTATTCCGCTCGTTGATCCAGGACCCTCTGTGCGTTTCTACCCCCTGGAACGTCTTCCGCTAGTTTCATCGTCATCATCATCCCGTCGAGTGTTCGGCTCAAGGTGCTGAGCGAAATGGCCGGCTTCTCGGGAAGACGTTGTCTGAGTTTCTCGTTCATCTGAGTGAGGGTCAAAAGTGGGTTATCATCAAGCATTCTCCCAAGCTCATCCCGCGTCTGCTGATCAACTTTTACTCTGCGTGGCCCACCTTGTGGTCTCGCATCCCTCCTATGTTCACCGAGATAAACAGCCACTATTGACCTAGCCGTTTGACGTTTGACCCCCAGGGTCTGGGCCACCTCCAGGTAATCGGTATCGTCGCTCAAGAAAGCATCGATAATTCTGTTCCGATCTTGGTTTGAAGTTTTGGTGTAATTACCCCTTCGATTTTGTGCATTGACAGCCATTTTTCTTCTTCAGTTTTATAATAGTGAGTGTTTGTGCTGTAGTGACAAGATCTAACGAGAAAGTGGTATTGTGATGGACTGGAACCCACAATATTTCGTGCATTACCTTGAGACCAATTGGGATGACAATTGTATGAATATTCTTGAACAAAGACGAATTTATTTTTCACATCTGTCGGTCGTCCGCTAGGCGAGACGAATCAAAATAACAATTGACTATTCTGAATTGAAAATATTTAAGACTTGCTGCTAAACAACGAATCTGAACTGCAAATGACTAAACTGAAAAAAGCATTTACACGCTGAGCTTTCCGCGAGACGAAATGGAACTGAAAGTCGACGAAATTTCATGAAAAGTTGACGAAAATGGCCGGGAAAACCTATATTTTATTTTCTAACCACTTGAAACTTTAAAATTTTCCAAAATATCTAATCTTTGTGTGATTACGTTAGCAAAATTGGATTCACATTCCTTGGTAGTCTTGTGTGAATATGTATTGTTTTATTCTGTTGTCATGCATTATGAATGACTTTGACAAAAATATTCAGTATGTGGAGATTGTTTAGAAATGAGACACTTTAGTTTTAATTTCTTAGTATCTTCTATGCCCAAATTAAGTACTTGCCTAATTTACTGAGACTAAGAATATCTTTATGGTAAATCAAGGCTAAATAGCTCTGGAACATTATTATTAAGAACGGGAGAGATGTTGACGAATACAAAGTATATACTGTAATAGTAAGTGAAGCAAATCCAGAATTAATGTTAACAGACGTCAATTCTTGGAATAAATCTTTATAAGAAAAAGGTTTTTTCTTCCAAGTTGACTGGTGACTTCATATCACCAATCACTTCAACAGTGCATCCTCAACGAAAGTAGCCTATTTCCGTTTATGAATATCCTGAACACCTTACGAAATTAGCAAATGCGGAAAAGGAAGACACACACTCACGGTATCATGATACTAGTAACACTGGAAACTAAACATTTAAAGGAGAATTACGCTCAAAAATAAAGACGATAGTGTTCAAAGGTGTTATTTATTCCTACTTGTTAAACTATATGGCTTCGCGTCAAAATATACGAGATCGATACGAATCAAATTTTTCTGAGCAAAATTTACCATCTGCTAGCAATATGTATCGTCTGCTAGCAGCACATGGGGGCTGCCATTTTGTTTATAATGTGTACAAGAAGATTTTCTTAATCCAAATGCTCAATTGCCTTTTTCAAAATTAAAAACCCATTTGAGATTAAAAATATAGAATAGATATGTCAATTTATTTTTAAACTGAAGATTTCCTTATATATTTCTGTTGAAAATCGATATTCGCTTAATAGAAATCTATTTTCTCGATACTGGACGTATGAGACGGAGCAAATTAATTCAAATTTTATGGATGCTTCTTCCCTGAGCATCTATAGCGGCAAACTATGCATTCACCTGCTTTCGGATAATGGACTTGAAAAGTCAGAATGCATGCTGCATATATTATGTTCTGCTCTGTTTGGCAAACCCAAGAAAATAGATTTTTGTTAAGCAAAACCAGACAATTTAAAAGTATCATTATAAAGATTTAATTATTATAATACATGTAAACACCCACTTTATATTTTCCGTCACATATGGGATTTTAGGTAATGAAGAAAATCAATTTAGGATTTGGATTCAAAATATCTTCCTGACTGGAACATTTCTCAATGGTTCATATACAACTCCAAATCAGCAAGAAAATGGCAGCCCCCGTGTAAATGAGTAGGAGACGATACCGGGTGTTGGAATATCTTTATTTATACCCTTTTCTGATATCTTATTAGAAAATGATTTAGGCCAATAAGTAGGAATATATTACACCTTCCAATATAAGTAAATTTGTAATCAGGGCTTAATTCTCTTTAAGGACTGAAAATATCAGCCAAGTGTACATTTCATAATTAGTGCTTCCAGTTACCTATTTCATCTGTTAGTGTTTTCCTGACATATCACCGCAATGAAGTTTTCGTCAAAGCAATTTACGTTTCTTGTCATCCACCTTGTCAGTTTATATCACTTTATCTGTAAGTATGAATTTTAATTATGAATTAACATGTCGTTCTAGGGGAGGTCATTCAACTTATCCAAAGAAGAACCTTTCGTGTAGGGCTAAACTTAGTACTTAATCACTTGGTGTCATGAGCTAGCTGCATTTGTCTGGAGGAAAGTTGATTGCAAATTTCATTAGTTTTCCATTCTCAAATGTCTTATTTCCATGCATGATTCTTAATGTATACAACATTCACTGTCAATTTGCATCGATTATTTTCTGTGCTGAAGTCGCAACACATAAATAGGCCTACTACACACACTTCTCTTTATAGGCCTACGCATGAGAATACTAAAGTCAATATAAACATGCTATTGTTTAGATGTGTTGATCTACAGTTCATATAATTCTTATTTATGACGATAGTTGCGGAATATAAATTGCAAGAATAGTATTTTATTTTCTAACCACTTGAAACGTGGAAATCCAAAATATCTATTCTGTGTTTGATTTCATAGTTAGCAAATTGTATTCACAGTCCTTGGTAGTCTTTTGTGAATATGTATTGTTTTAGTCTGGTGTCACGCATTATGAATGACTTTGGCAGAGATATTCAGTATGTGTATTGGACATCGTTTAGAAATGAGATATGTAATGTTTAATTTCTCAGTAACTTCTACGCCCAAATTAAGCGTGAACGCAAACCCAGGGGGGTCACGATTTTGAAGATAGGCCGATATCCCCCCCCCAAAAAAAAAAAAAAAAAAAATACCCCCCAAAAAAAAAATCCCCCCCCCCCCCAATAAAAAAAAATGTGCCAACCTGTTTTCTTTTTTCTTTTTCTTTTTTTGTTTTTTGTTGCCTGTCAGAGAATTTGAGGAAATCTAGACCCCAAAAATGCGATAACCTTTTTTTTGTTTTGTTTTGTTTTGTTTTTGTTTTTGTTTTTGTTGGGGGGGGGGGGGGGGGGGGGGGGGGGGTTGTCAGAAATGTTCGGACAGGTACAAAAGTTAAATCATGTGGTGACCCCCCCCCCCCCCCCCCGTATTTCAAAATGGATTTGCGCCACTGAAATTAAGTACTTGCATAATTTACAGAGACTAAGAATATCTTGAGGGTAAATGAAGACCCACTCAAGGTTTCATGATAATATCAATATTGTGCAATTGATATTAATTTTTTCTATACTATTAAATCAGAAATATTCATTTTTTTTTTTGTGGTTTCCCGCTTACCATGTAAATAAGGATGTATTTGTTTCAATTATTATCGCAATGGATGTTTGCCCTCAATTTTAACGACTTTGTTCAATCCGTAATCACAAGAATGAGTAAAACCAGAATGACCGTGACTTTAATAATGCTAGTGCAAACATAACTGAAAAGCATAACAATGAAAAGAAGTATTACCGGGTACAGTCGACGACCGAAAAAAGAACACGACTGGAACTGGAGAAAAGCACAAGTGTGTTTGAAGGAGAAAGGGGCAATGCGCCCTATGACAAAACGAGAGAAAAAACAACGAAACGCTTCTGCTAAAAGAGGAAATTATTTTATTTATTATGTATTCAAGAAACATAATGAAGCCTAAAATGGTAACTATGGAACACTTATCTTCCAACAAAGGTAGCCCAATAGAGCAAAACAGAATATTTATTTTATTTATTTATTTATTGTTAGCCTTTTAACACAGAGTAGCAGTGTCAGTTACAAAACTGCGTTCCACAGCGGAATACTGTTCTAATGTCATGAATTTGAATCAAATCCTGAAACATACAAATCAATGTATTATGAATGCATTATACATGTAGATACCTTCCATAAAACTGTCAATCAAAACGAAAATATAGCCTTTATGTTTTTGCTGGCTCTCTTCGTTTGCTCTTAAATACCTGAATTCTTTGCATACATGCCTTTTCTGAAGTCGCTGCAATATTAACATACTCAAAATCATATCATAATTAACAAATTGATGACTCAGATTGTCTAGACGAATGAATTAAGGGTGAAAAAGAGAGACAGAAAGAAAAAGATGTATTTACATGTATAAAGGGAGCGGTCAAAATTATAACATTGAATTCGCTTCTGTACTATCTCTCCCAAGGTATGATTTCTGCTAGTTGTAACATGCCAGACCCTATACCTAACACCAACACCACGATATCCGACCCAGCGCTGTCCATAGGATCTTATATCATATGGCAATGCAGTGATGGATACACGATGCAAGGCGAGACAAACACTGTTATATGGGTGTGCTCAGAGGACAGATCCTGGATCGGCCACCAACCCGTATGCAACGGTAAGCGGTTTGCAAATATTACTCGAATGTATCATTGGATATCAAAAATACATTTGCATTTCTCATGTGTACATAACATAGTACATTGTAGGATTTCTTTAGGGATTTTATTGAATGAAATTCCATTCTGGCAGTCCGAAGACTACCTGTCAGTAGTTACAATACATACATGATTATAAACAATATTCAATTATTGAAACGGTTCAGACAATGTCTATGAATAACTAAATCAAGATAATAGGCCTATAAATTAGAAAAAGTGTCATTATTATGATATCATAAGAAAGACGAAAACAGTATCCAACAAAGTGAGTACACCATACCAAAGAGTTGAATGCTCCATTGCAACTTTTCGCATATTAAAAACATAAGTCACAAATCAGTGCAGTGCACTACTAAAGGATATTTGTGAAAAAAGAGTGACAGCAATAGTTTATCACATTTAAATAATGCCAAATTCTAATAAATATCAAAACTTTTTAGTTTTTTTTTCCTAAGCACTCAGTCATTTGTAATCGGTTTTGATATAGATGTATATTTAAATATTTCCAATGTCTGTTCCACTCATCCGCTACGATTTTTTGCATTGGAAGAGGTCTGAGAAGTCTGAAGCTGGCCTGGTACCTCAGTTTCTTTCCTTGTGTGTTGTATTGAATGTCCCACAGGAGATTTACTGGCTTTACAATTGGTGACATGTTCTGCAAACCAGACTTATCCATCACTTACGTTCTGCAATCTTTCGGTCTCGTGGGCCGTCCATTTTCTGAACCCTCAGAATGGCTCAGAAAACTTTCAGAAGGGACCGAAATATTCCGTCACGTTGGCTGTCAGTTCCATGCATGGCTGTAGCCTAATCGATGACATGATACTACATTTATTATAAAATTTATTCATGTTTATGCAGTTAGTGAATGTCCATCGCCACCCATAGCTGCTTATTCAACGCTAGATCCTTCCTTTACTGAAGCAGTCGTGGTGAATCAGACGATTACATATTCATGCAGCAGCAATCAGTACACTCTGATGGGAAATACATGGAATACATGTCTTCAGGACGGCTCGTGGAGCAATGACCCACCTATTTGTCAAAGTAAGACTTGTATCTGTTTGTTAAATAAGTTTGTAAATTGTGTATATATAAAGATAATGAATTTACATTATGTGTACGGATGGAATTAACCCTTTATAGAGAGTTCATTTGAGAGGAAGCACATTTAAAAAGCGGGGTCTCAGAGAGGCACATAAAAGTTTGACATTGGACCATGTTAAAAAAAGCTAAGAATATTTGAAAGCCACCATTATTGGCAGTGCGGAAATTTATTTTCTTTTGTACCAAAAGAATGAAATTTTTTTCTACTGATGGACCATACATTTTTTGTAAAGGACGTGTAAAATAATGTTACACATGATATATCATGCACTCTAAAATTATGAGTGCTAAATGAAATTTAAAATGGTTCACATCGTGTCCGGACAATTACCCCCTGGACAATCACCCCCGGGTAATTACCCCCCGGGAAATTACCCCAAGGACAACCACCGCCGAGGACAATTCCCCCCCCCCCCCCCGGGAATTACCCCCAAGGACAACCACCCCCAGGACAATTACCCCCCGGAAAATTACTCCCCAGAAAATTTTTACTCTACTGCAATTTAGACAAAAATTTTCTCACGAAAGTATCATTTGGAACAATAGACAAATAAAAGTTGTTTTGTAAAAGAATTATTTGACATTGGTATATGGTTTATACAGGATTTATTTGATGAAAATGGCCAGTTAATCGCTTTTTCAAAATGGCAACAGATTGGATTTAAAAATTCTTTGGCGTTCAGTTGTTTCTGCTCTTCCACAGAGGGTAAATGTTCAATATGTTGAGAGGCGTCATCTACAAAAAAAGTTAGATATTTTTATACTATTTGGAAATAAAAAAATTTATATGTCAAAAATGTCAACCAAAATAATAAATTTGGTTTTAAAAGAAAAAAAATGTCAAAACCCGACTTCAGAAAGATATTGGAGAACAAAATATGATATAAATGAAGATGATTTCCGTTCTTTGTATGAATTGCCTTTTAAGGTTATTCCTGATACAAGAACTAGAATATTCCAATATAAAATAATATAAGATGCTTATTAGTTAATGCGAAGTTGAAAAAATGAAAGTAATAGATAATGAACTATGCTCCTTCTGCAAACAAGAACCAGAAACGATTGAACATCTGTTTATAAATTGTTTATACACTCGAGACTTCTAAAACGAATTTCTGAAATGGTGGCATACCGAATTTAACAATATTAATCAGTTAAAGGACGAGGAGATCTTACTTGGATTCCAAAACCAAAAATATACGCTATTAAATCATTCCATTATCATTGCAAAGAAAACTTTATATCTATGTAGGTATATTAACGTTCTACCAAGTCTTGACATATTTTTGTTGTCAAATTAAAGCAAACATATCAAACAGAAAAATATATTGCTTATAAGGACAATTCAATGCATAGATTTTATCAAAAATGGAGTATACAAGATTTAGGATAAGACTAAATAACCTATATTCTTTTTTCTGTTGGTGTTGTTTTTTTTTTTAAATCTATTTTTTTATCTATACTGTAATCATGATAATCTATTTTGTACTTTGTACTTGGATATACATGTATTATGTTACTGCTAAATACATGTTATTTGTGCATATTTGCTATGTTTATGCTACACTGTACATGTATGATATGATTACATCAATAAAAAAGATTTTTTTTTAAATATTTCAAAAATTACGACAAATAATCACAGAACTCAGTGACATTACTTTAATGCATTTTGCAAATCATCATTTCAACTAAGGAGGAATGTATCGAATTATTTGCTGTAAACCGTAAAAATGGAAGGATCTACTGAGAAGCAGAGCTTGTGTAATAAATATATATAAGAAGGAAAATAAGAAGGAAAAATAAAATATTAATATGAAAGTGCGTAATTACATAATCATAACACAACAAATAACATTACTGTAAATTCATCGAGGATTAAAGCAAGATTTACCAAATATGCTGATATTAGATTAACGATTGAATACCTCATAAAAAATTATTCATGGGGTTAATTTTAACAAGCTGTGCACTGTCAAATATTACGTTATATTATTTTACTTCAAGGAAATTGTGATACATCCATGATGACCAGACGGTATTCCGATCTCACTTGCTACCGAAGACGTGGCAATATGAATTGGAATGATGCGTTCAGTCATTGCGAAGACAACGGGGAAATGCTTGCTACAGTAAAAGATGCTCAAACGCAAGATATACTTGTCAACTTTCTTCGGACACTTTCCTGGGAAGCTAATGTTTGGATCGGAGCAATGGAAGGACGAGACTGGAGATGGAGACAGAGTAAGAAACGATTTGATGTACATTGTTATGTTAAGTGGGGTTTTTCTGATGCAATACAAAAAAATTCTATTGTACGAACTCACTCAAAGAACCTAAGGACCTAATCAAATGATTGGTTGAGCGCAGTCACGTGTGATTCAGACAAAGCCTATACTCAAGTTGTGATGTACTCGTCATCGATAATGATATAGACCGATCTTAAAAGAAGAATCTCTTTTTATCAACTAACAAGGATCTTGGAGTTTCGTTGTATAAAACAAATGATGCATGTCTTCATTCATTCATTATAGGATCTATCTGCTATCTTTGACGCTTTATACAGGTACCATATTGGTAGATACCCACGGCCTCAACTCGAGTGCAGATAGATCGTATAATAAATAGGCCTATATTGTCATGCTTTATTTCTTTATTGATATCACCACAAGTATCAATTTAACTTCTCGATTGAAAATATATACATGCATGCTCACAAAAGGCCACTAAACTTGGTTTCGAACCTTAGACTCCAAGACTTCTGCTCCGTTGTTCTTGTACTCTTCATACCTGTTCAAGACTCTACCATGTTACACACAAAATACTAGTGAGCTTTCGAATGTGTCGACTTGAACGCCGTCCTAGATCCTCCCAGCTACAATGGACGGCTTTGTGTTAGCTGTATACCGCGGTTTGTGCAAGAACGGCTCACCCGTCCACTGGCTTCTCCCTCGTCCACTTGTCAGATCGAGAACGTGTCAAACATGGTTTTGCCGTCTTCTCTAAAACGTGTACCTCGCTTCACCATTGTTAGCTTCGTGCTTCACCTACTTTGTATGCAGTTAACACAAAGCAGTCCATTGTCGCTGGGAGGATCTAGGACGGCGTTCTAGTCGACACATCCGAAAACTCCTTATTAACAAATCTGAAACCTCCCCGAAACAGGATTGTGGGCCCTCATGCATGGAGAGTTGCCACTAAACATGCTAAACGAAACTCAAGAAATTAAAAACAAATCATTTTCAACCAATCAGGATCGCGTTTTGGGGATTTGCGTTTATTTTTTTGAGTTGCGTTTAATTGCAACTCTTTATGCAAAAGGCCCCTGGTTAAAGGCTGTCCCGATTTAAGTTTTACTAAATCAAGTCTCAAGACTGCGTTTCGCCCTATCAACTTTCCGAAAGGTACCAGCTAGACGTTGCCGACGCTGTAGGGCTAGCTATTTCCATATGTGCAGCAGGCTTCGATTACACCAAATCTTATGCCTGAGTCACAACTCCAACCCGATGCCAAACCAACCGATTCATTACCATTGGGGTTAATGTAATTCTTTGTTCGGTCTGTTATCGCTCTGCTCGCTTTTTGCTATCGGATTATAAAGATGTTAGGCAATACTTCTATGTAATAATAAATCTACACAATTAAAATATCTGAGACAAAAGACTTCTGATAGTGTTTATCAATTTGTTGTTATAAGGTAACAAATACATCAAACGCTTCTTTTGGAATGAAGCGTTTCCTAGTTCAAGTTCAGGAGATTGTATCGAGCTTTCATATCAGTCTGGAAAATTTACATGGAATCCTAGGTCAGGAGGAGACAATCGTGGAGTCCTGTGCCAGTATGGTACGTAGTACTAGGATCTTCTCGTTTCTAGCCTTAAATGGGAAGTCTGGTCCGAGGATTACTTGGTTTTAATCGAAGCAGAAGAATCAGACCAACAGATGAAAAAAAAGTTTGAGGAGAATCGGACAACTAATAAGAAAGTTATGAATTTTCTAGTGCAATGAAAAAAGGGAAAACAATTAAAGTTACTAGACAAAATAATTGGCAACTCAGTCATGAGTTTGTGACGTCAACGGGTTACAATTATTTTGTTTATATTCATAATACAAATTAATTTCCTCGTGACCTGGACCAAATTGTATTTAGAGTGATATGTTTTTGCATGTATACACTAATACAGAGGAAATAATTTTCGGTAAAATTCATAAAAATGAATTTTTAAATAAAATATACGTTAAAAAACGAGTTATTATTAAAATGTAATATTTTGAAAACAATCTCAATACTTTGGGGTTCGTGAAATAATGTGTAAAAGTTCATACATGCAAAATCGTATTACTATATAGATATAACTTGGTTCAAGTTATGTGAAGATCATATTCATTTCGTCTAGTGATTTTCATTGTTTTCCCTAATTTTTTATGCCTCTAAAAAAATTTGTAACTTTCATATAATTAGTCCGATTTTCCTCAAACTTCTTTTGATTTGTAGACCTGAGCTTCTGCTTCAATTGAAAACTACGGGACTTTATACCTTTTATGATAAGTCAGATTATATTTATGGTAGTCCAGTTGCATTTCCCTGGTTTAGAGAAGGTAAAAAGTTGCGGGGAAATATAAAGGAAAAGGGAACATTCAAAAAAGCGATTCGCACATTTGGGGGATGGAGTATGTTGCAATCGCTGCGACTACGGTAGTCTCTTCATTAGGTAATTATATTTTTTTTAAAGATATAATTTGAAATCGTTAAAAATGTTCATGAGCATATGCTCGTAAAACTGTGATAAGATGTTTCAAGAAGAAAATATCTCTGTTCTTCATATCATCCAAAAGCCTAAAGCCATGACAACGAACGTCTTCTTAAGTTGATACTTCTTCGTATCTTTTTAGATCAATCATGCCAGAGTGCTGGACTAGATCAATCTGACATGGTAATAGAATACATTGGCAACTGTTTTCAATTCCTGGATGTTACCATAAACTGCGATGACGGGGCTCAGAAGTGCAATGGGAGTGGAGGATATCTTGCTGAAATACTTGATGAAAGCACCAACGTCTTGTTGGTAGACCAAGCATTGTATCTCAGAAAAAACGGCATTGTAGTAGCAAACACCGCCTGGTGGATTGGTGGCTATGATATTGACAGTGGACGGTCCTGGTACTGGACTGATAGTAAATCATTCGATACTTATTTAACCTATCTGTGATACAGCATAGGTTTCGTGAGATAGGTCATAATAGTAAATTATGTTTCCATGATCCTCTAAACATATATTTCTATATATGTCATTTCTAAATGGCAAACTTTTATTAGTGTTTCAATATAAAAAAATATTTTCAGAGCAGTCGCCGCCTTTCCCACAATTTTAACTTGAAAAATAGTTATGTGAAAACTAATCGATAAATTACAAAGCTAATATTACAGACCTAATATTACAAAAGATAATCTGTAATATGAATAACTGCTGAAATGTGATATATATATACTAAACACATAATAAATAAGCGACAAATAAAAGTCGCATTTCAAGATGTTTGTGGTATTAATTTGCCGAAGAGAGTATCATCATGGCAAGTAATGATAATAGTAACATAATAATAGTAGTAATAATAATAATAATAATAATAATAATAATAATAATAATATAATTAAATAATAATAATAATAATAATAATGATGAAAATGATAATAATAATTGTCAATGCTAATTCAGACCTTTTCACAACTAACAATACACTCCACAACTACCCAACAAGACAATCAAACTTCCATCTTCCCCGCTCGAGAACGCTTATTATATTGAGCTGTTATAATATGTGTATTATCCTTTGCATTATGCCATTTGTATATGCTTATATTTTGCTTTCTAATGTATATGTGTAAACCGATCGTGGAAACAAATTAAAAAAAATAAAAATAAAATAAAATTACTATATAAATTTAGTTACATGTATAACCAGGTGCGCATTATATATACCAAAACGAAAATGAGAAATGACAATCGATAAGGACATATATATTCAATTACATAAAAAAGGCCTTGAAATACGATATCTGAGTATAACAGTTTACTGGATTGCAGTGAAACATAGACCCCAAGCATACAGGACGCTGAATGACAGTTACGGTTTATCAATTTGACTTGATATCAATTTGCTCAAAATCACACATATATCCTTGCTCCAATTATGACTAATTTCTAAACTAAAATCACAAATACCAACATACCGAAAAGGTATATTACTGCTACTGATCGAGATAGAGATCAACGTAACTGAACTCTACCTGATCAATGAAAACAATTTAAATATTTTATGTGAATATATCTCTTACGTGAAGGCTTTTGAAATTATCAGGGAAAATACGTCAATGAAAAAGTTCGTGTTGTCAATTACATTTGCGTCTTCAGAAACTCGATTGATCTTTGATGCATGGCGTATGGGTGAACCTAATAATTATGGACAGGACTGTGTAGAAATGAGATTTCAAAGTAATTTCCAATATGAATGGAACGACGTGGATTGCTCAGCCACAAAACGGACTTTATGTCAAATAGGTGAGTAAAATCAGAGAGGTCAGCAAAATAACTGTTTCCACTTTAGGAAAGGTTTGATCATTCACTTTTCAACCGATGTCATTTATTTTTAAAATGCAAGGTCCTTGACAAGATGGCCATTCAAACTGATCATTTTACCAGAATTTTGGTAGGACATGCTCTGCTGACAAAAACTTTGCCTTAATTTTGTTTTAAAACAAATTACTTTGGTCTGTTTGACCAAAGTAACAATGTTCATCGCCTAGCTTAGCCAGGATACTTGTCAGCATATATCAACACTAGTGAGTTTGATAGGATTTTAACAATTGTATTTTTTAGTGGCGAAAGGAATTCGATTGAAACCGACCCTTTTAATTTGACATACACTGGATCTTGAAGGGTTAAATGTTAGGAAAGTGAAGTTTGGATGTTATGTCAAACTCAATTCAATCTGGAAATTCGTAGAGTGGCAATATCAAGTTGCGTATTCAAAGGCGCTGATGAGACTGAAGAATTCAGTACAATATGCGCAGTTTATGGTTGATTAGGGAAGGACTGAAGGTAGTAGCAAGTTGTATGAAATTTCTAATAGGTACGTCGTTATTAAAGTTGAGTTTTGAAAGTAAAGAGCGACGGTAATCAGGGAGACTGTCAAGCGACCCAGGTGCAGAAGCAGCAAATGATCTACATGTATATCCCAGCGGAGAACATGTACGACATTTCTCGGGTATATATTTCCCTGCTGACAGTGGCGTAGCTAGAGTCCAGCTATTGAGGGGGCACTGGCACCATGGGGAGGGGGGGGGGGTGTAGAGCCCACAAATGTAAAAATCAACCACAAATGTAAAAATTACCACAAATGTAAAAACATTGCACCCGCAATGGTCAAAGTACATATGAATTTCTCACCCCCTGATTTGTTCACATAATTTGAAGGTTTAATTCTGGTTTAGTCAGCTGTGCGCACATACAAACGCGACTCGAGTACCGCGCTCGATCAGCTGGGTGGTCGAGGTCGTTGCTGTGTATAAATCGCGGCTGTTCTAATTATAGCAATGGGGGCAACGGAGAAGGGAGAGACAGAAGAGCTTCTATTTACGAATCTCACTCCGAGTACACAACAGTGCGTACGCGGGAAGGAAGAATTTTACACTTTCTCATTCGACATGATTCATCCATTTCATCCACGGTATGCAACATATCACTCCACAGCTGTAACGACTGCTCAATTCGCATTCACGGTCGTTCAACACACACATTGGATTGATGCACCCCGTTTTACAATGGCACAGTCCAAATCGAGCCTATATACGCAGCATTACATACTGTACGTGCTTTATATACATGACATCTTTTTTGCTATGTTTCTTTTTAATTATGCAAAATAGACGGCGGTTTTTTTCGACCAATCAGGACGAACCTGATATCACAAGAAAGAGTAACATCTTGGCTATTTGCTAGTCTTTGCCCCCATACATTTTGACACGTAAGTCAGAAGCTATAGGAGGAATACGAGAGCAATGAGTGCAAAAAAGTGCTTCTCCTCACACAAAAAGCATGAAACCATGCATTTTCAGTCGAAAATAGACGGCGTTTTTTTTCATTCAATTAAAAAATAACTGATATCATGAGATGTAGAATTAATCAAAGTTTTATAAACCGTTTGCCCCCATGAAAAATCTTGCGCGGTTCTCGAGATATGATTTAAAATGTGCCGAAAAGGACGTGTTTTCGCCAAATTTCTGTCGAAAGATCGGGGATCACGACCGGTTCGCGTTAAGTGAACATGACAAATTCATATGAGGAGGAATACGAGAGCAATGAGTGCAAAAAAGTGCTTCTCCTCACACAAAAAGCATGAAACCATGCATTTTCAGTCGAAAAAAGACGGCGGTTTTTTTCATTCAATTAAAAAATAACTGATATCATGAGATGTAGAATTAATCAAAGTTTTATAAACCGTTTGCCCCCATGAAAAATCTTGCGCGGTTCCCGAGATATGATTTAAGATGTGCCGAAAAGGACGTGTTTTCGCCAAATTTCTGTCGAAAGATCGGGGATCACGACCGGTTCGCGTTAAGTGAACATGACAAATTCATATGAACAAGTGTCATAACATGTCAACCACAAGTGTAAAAATAACCACAATTATTACCTACAGTGTATATGGGACACTTTTACAGGGCAATTAATATTCATATTTTGCGCGGTCCGCGAATGACCTAGTTCGTCTTGCACTCATCGGAGTATACCGCAAGAATGAACAGAAAGCCGAAATCGAACAATATACCGGAAAATAAATGAACAAAGGGCGCGAAATATTAGATTTTGATTGGCTGCCTGAACATAACGGGAATTAAGCTTATTGCCAGCCGGTTTTGTAATCGCCAGGCTAGCGCGCGGTCACAACCGCAACCCCCGCGCTCGTGTAGACAAACAAAATAATGTGCGCAACGCGGCAGACCATGCCAATTCTGCGATCGCTCACCGCTTACTTATATAACAATCAAGAGTGCGCTGAACAATACTGTTCTTCTTGGTTTAAGATTCTTAGGCGAGCGAGAAACTTTACACATCTGCGCATGCTCGAAGCCACATACATTCAGCTCACTGACCCTGTTCTGTGCTAGCCTTTTGACAAGGCCTCGTGACTTGGCTATTTTCCTCGTCATGCTGTGCCTGAGATGAGACTAGCCGGCCCGGGTGAACGCGCGATCGACCGACTTTAGTCGCGAGGCCTTTTGGAACCTGGGTTTCCATCGTTTCCATCGATATGAATTATTCAGGAGTTGACATTCGTATGCTAACACGCCTACCGAGGATTATCGACAAATCACAACGGTATCTGCGGGGCTTGCCATGATTGATGTAGCTTGCACGGGCGGCGGCGCCGGGTGCCGAGCGAGCTAGCTCGAGATGAAGGCGAATTTGCATACCAAATTTATGCTGACGTCATGCCAAGATACGTTCGCTGACTGGTTCCTACCTATAAGGTAGCAGATCCTCGCTAGGAACAAAGAATAGAGTAAGAAATACAGACCAGGTTCCAAAAGGCCCTCGCGACTCACGTCGCTCGATCGCGCATTCACCGGGCTGGGCGGCTAGTCTTGTTATGCAGCCACTACTAGCTTACTTGCCGAGAAAAATAGCCAAGTCACGAGGGCCTTGTCAAGAGGCTAGTTTTGTGCCGACAGATAGAGTTCGTGAGGACGCTCATATTATTTTAGCTCACGTTACTAGTATTACAAAACCGGCTGGCAATAAGCCTAATTCCCGTTATGTTCAGGCAGCTAATCAATATCTGTCTAATATTTCGCGCGCTTTGTTTCTTTAGTTTCCGGTATATTGTTCGATTTCGGCTTTCATATATATATATATATGTATACATGTATATCTTTATCCTTCTATCATTTCTCTATCTTTCGTTATGTTATTCCTCGTTTTCATCCTTTCATTTTTCCACCTTTCATTTAGTTGTGTTATGATTACTTCCTTCTATCACCTCTTCCATCTTTCCATATGTTAATCTTTATATTATTTCATTTTTCATTTTTCACTTTCTCTTTCTATGTTTTTTCGCTCTTTATTCCTTGGTTTATCTTTTTATAATTTTGCCTACTATGCATTATTCTTTCTTTTTATCTTTGTTATCTTTATTATTATTTTCTTATTTTTTATATTTTTTGCTTTTCATCTCTGATTTTGTCATGTTATTCTCTTTCTTCTTTTTTTTTTTTTTTTTTTTTTTTTGGGGGGGGGGGTTCAGGGTTGTTTTATAATCTTCTCTTCCATCTTTCGCCATGGTTCTCTTTATCCTTCTACCATTTCTCTCTCTCTCTCTCTATCTTTGCCTTAGGCCTATGTCTTTATTCTCCTGTCCCTTAACTTCCAATCCTCCCTATTGTATTGTTATTCACCGATTTATCTTTACTTCCGTCTTTCCTTATATTAGGCCTACTTTTTATATGCATTCTATATTTCATCATTAAAATCGCGTGAATAAAAAGTATTATTAACCATATCAGACATCTGAGCAATTTTATTGCCCGACTTTGACAAGCCAACAAATTTCCGGGCCGATAAATCGTTTATTGCCCGGTTTCGAAAATCAATGAGATTTTGCGTGTTAAATAGGCCTAGCGGGCAATAAATTGTATTGTTTTACAAAAATATTTTGGAGTTCGCTCTAGATGTCTGATTCTGTTAATAATAATGATATGGACTGGCTACTTTCGGGGGATACAACATTATTACTGCCCTCACTAGAATCATATTAATTCTTTGTAGAGATCGATGGATTATGCGAATTTTTCTTGCCATTGTTCAAAGTTATGATCAGCTCCTCGACCCCCCGTCTCTGTAAATAAAAAGGGAACCACGAGTAAACCACTAGTTGTTGTTTTTTTACATTTGTGGTTGACATGTTTTGACATATGTGGTTAAGGGTGTTGCAATATTTTAGGGATTTCAATGGTCAGGAAAACCTAACACACACTCATACATGCGCACAAACACATACATCTTATATCACATGAGTGCATTATGCAAGCAATCAGTTTTTACATTTGCGGTCGACTTGTTATGACATTATTTGTGGTAAAAATGGAAATTTTTACATTTGTTGGCAAAATGTTTTTATATTTGTGGTTAACCGATTTTTATATTTGTGGGCGATTTTTTTTAAAACATTTGTGGTTATTTTTACACTTGTGGTTGACATGTTATGACATTTGTGATTATTTTGACATTTGTGTGTGCAATGTTTTTACATTTGTGGTAATTTTTACATTTGTGGTTGATTTTTACATTTGTGGGCTCTACAGGGGGCACCGGTCTTACTAGGAATTTACGAGGCCGCTGTGCCCCCCCCCCCCCCCCCCCAGCTACGCCACTGCCTGCTGATCTAAATATTCTATTTTGTTGATCATTAAGGAGATTTTCAAAGGGAGGCACAGCTGTGATGATCATTGTGTTTCTATATTTATGTAATATGGTTCTATGTTTCAAGGTATTCCTGCTTGTGGTGATCCAGGACAACCTTTACATGGGAATCGTTTACCAAATGACACAACCACATACTCTGTTGATGCTACTCTCATTTTCACTTGTGAGGAAGGCTATACATTAGAGGGAGCAGGCATTATCAGATGTATGACTGATGGTTCGTGGGATCAGCCAAGACCATCATGTGAAGGTTATATCATGAAAGTTTTTACCTGAATATCGCCAAAACAAATTGTCAGTCAAGAAGGAATACATAAATTAGGTACGCTCATGCTAGAGCCAGTGACAACAACATCAATTTTAAAAAATGTACCATTATGAAGTTTGGATGTAAAATGTGATATACTTTTGGTATGTTTACTGCAAATATAAAATCACAATCTAAAATTTTCTATTATTTTGAATAGCTGCCGTATGTAAGGACAGTCCGCCAGAGGTCCCATTTGCATCTAACGTAACACTGGGTTGGGCGTATCAAGATATAACTGTATACACCTGTCAAGATGGTTATATTCCTGATAATGAACCAATCAGCTTCTGCCAGTTTACAGGCAATTGGAGTAGACAAAATTTTACATGTACAGGTGAGTTGATATCACGAGGCTTAAAGGTGAAATACATTTTAATTGAATTTAATTTCACTGTGACGTTTCGTCGATTGTAAGGACTTCTCATTGAGCTCATATTGCAAATAGACTTTCTTGTGTGACAATAACATTTCAATCGTAAACATATCCATTAGATTTTCTTGTTTTACTTGTGATGAATAAACAATTTAAAGATTGTAAATCGTTAATCTCTTCCCTGTATATCAATTTGTTTTCTATTACATGAACATGTTATGACTTCGTATTGGAAGTTTATAATTCTTACCAATACATATTTACTGATTAGTCATAATTCCTGTTTCTAAAATTCGATTCCAACCTTGTGACCAAGGTAAAATTTGATAAAAGCAGAAATATAAGAGAAACAGGTTACAAGTTTGGAAGAGATTGGGCCGAAAATGAGAAGATATGTATGTTCGAGAACAAAAATAAGATGATGCTCAGTAATAATGTTTAGAAAATTACATTTTAGTTATATTGTGAGAAGGGGCAAATGGGAGAGTTGTCTCACATTACGTCACACTAACATTACCCCCCCCCCCCCCCCTCCCCCCCCCCCCAAAAAAAATGAATGGAGGTACTTGCTCCGTAAATGGACCATATTTTACCTGTACATGTCCATCAAGCGTTACGGGAGTCACGTGCGATGAAGGTGAGATATACTGTAGTCATATGCATAGATACTGTTATATCATACTACTACTACTAGTAATAATAATGGTGGCTTCTTGCATAGCGCTCATGTCCGTCACGTTGTGACGCTCCTGGAAAAAATTATT
Organism: Heliocidaris erythrogramma; assembly: GCA_025617745.1. NCBI lineage: Eukaryota > Metazoa > Echinodermata > Echinoidea > Camarodonta > Echinometridae > Heliocidaris > Heliocidaris erythrogramma. The sequence goes on from CM046854.1 coordinate 6,793,282, forward strand.
AGACCAAGAATAGTTACTGAAAGTGTTATATTTGTGGTAAGAAGGAAATAAAATATCATAAAAGCAAGGTACAATTGCTTTAATTTGTTATTCATTCAAAGAAATACAAATACAAATCATTTTCATTTGTTTGAATGCATATTATAGTACCTTTATAACAGAAGCTTGGTTTAATATGTTTTTTCCAGGGCTGTATGTTTTCTAGCAACCATCCAAGACGGTGAAAAGACCCCTATGTAGGCTCTTAATATATCTCCAAGTGAAAACGCTTTCTGTATTGTTTGCTATTTCATATTCTACTTCATGGGTGTCGTGTTTCAGAGACAATCGGCTTCCAGTACAATCGTTTTCAATTAATGCAATATCTTGAATGGTTCGCACTAATTCTTATATTAGAATAAATTTCATGTTAATTGAAAATATGTTTTGTAATGGAACTGTGGTTCATAATCATTCTGTATCCCCAGAACTTGGTGCGTGTTACACTAGCCCCTGTATGAATGGAGGTACTTGCAATGACGACGGTGAATCATCTTTCACATGTACATGTCCGTCAGGCTACACTGGTCTCACGTGTGATGATGGTAAGACGTACCTCACATGCTAATCCAGAATGTTTCTTTTGCATTTTTTTGTGGGGTTGGGGCTTTAGACAATGGAGGGGTGTACGCCCCTCCATCTGATGCTGGATACGCCTCTACACTGCATAAATATTCTCTCTCAAAATATACATTTCATATTTATTCCCAAAATGTCTCTGCTGCAATGCAGCACCACCACTAAATTTAACGTTTCTAACATCACCCAACTGCCATCAAACAGTTGTAGATTTATAGATTGTACAAAACTGTCACTATCATGTTTCTTTGATTCTTACCACTCAAGCCAACTATTGATGTTTGACGTTGAACCTTAGCCATTAACACTGACTCTGTTTTTTTAATCTTTCAGATATAAGTCTTACAACAACATTCACTTTAACTACGCGGGCTCCTTCACAAAGCACCCAATCACAAACAGGTTTGACATTTTCTAGAGCTGCTGTTTTTTGTTGTTGTTTTTTTTTTGTTGCTTATCATGTAAAATGTCTTTCTCTCTTTTCTGAAAGCTCTTGTGCTTTTAGAGTAAGTTATATAGGAACTCAACTTTCTATCAATGTGACCTTGTATTTTATATTGCCCTGATGAATAGACACACAAAAACAACCCATACTAAATTTTGGGCACCTTTTAATTAGAATTGTTATCAATCTACGAAAACGCGCGTTTCAATGATGCATTTTCCCCTTGTGGTTGGATATCATGAGCTTTTGGCATATCTACTTTTCAAGTAGATGCCATTACAAGGAACTAGTTATGCGAATCAGTTTTACTTGCAAAGAGTGAAATACTTGCCTGAATACTGATTTACCCCGTCCCCTTCTCTGTGTAAAGATATTTGAAGAAAAAAAAGTTTCCCATTTTAGTGTTGGGTATTTCATAACGATATATGAACCGATCAGCTACAACAAATCACTTACTTCTCTGTAACCTTCTATATTTTCTTTATTATTGTTTTAGAGATACCTTTAACAACACCAGCACATTTGGTCTCATTAAATTGAACGACGATATATTAATTTGGATGTTCGAAGCACATTTTTGGACGCTAGAAAATGAATCTGAACGACTGAAAACTAATATGAACCAAAGGAGTAAACCGGACTAGCTAATTGCTTTAAAACGAGCGTTTAACAATGAATTTGAAAGCTAATTTTGCGAATTTAACCTGGAAAACCTATAGCATTATTGTAAGTTAGGCAAGTTTTTAAGTTTTCCTTATTGCTTTAGCATGTAAATAAATATCTGATATGTGATTCACGTACTTATTTCAATTTAATGATTACGTTTGCTAATCTACCCTTCATTTTTTTTTATGATATACAATGCAGGGGGAGCTGCATCCCCATACGGAGGTAAGTTAACTATTTTTACGATTTTTAGAGAATCATATCAGTACCATTACTAAAGGCATGTGCAAAACTGGAGGAGTAAAACGTTGCAATACAACATACAGTGATAATGATGTTGTCAGTTAGTTATCATATTGACAATATAAAATGAATCTCGACAAATGATTAAACTGGATATATCTGACACGTTTAATTGCTGATTTCTATGAAAACGTCCCCCCCCCCCCCCCTACTAAATATAAATGTACAATGTACGTACATTTGAAAAATCTGCTCAAATGTTCCATCTACAAATATAATATTCCAGTGAATTCATATTATTGTTTTTAAGCTATTGCAGCTGGAAGTTCAGTGGCCATAATTCTCATCTTGCTGGTTATTGTTTCAGTCATCGTATTCAGAAGGTATGTTTATAGAGTTTAAATATCTGAATGGTGATTTATTTGATTTGGTTTGGTTTGTTTGAACATTCAGTAATCATTGTAAAGGGATAGACGCGTGTACAAGAAGTGTTTGTAATTTTCATTGCCTTTTGTCATACATTATCAAGCCCAAAGGCTCTAGGTCTACAATAATATTGTGTAACACTTTGATTGCTTTAATGAATTTCGTAACCATTTTGAAGAAAAAAAATCGATTGATCCCAAATCGATCATGTACAGAATTGGCGAAAAATACTTTATTGTGCCACCTTCGATGCTTATAATCCCACAATTAAACTTTTTAGATAGAAACTTATTTCTGTGGTAAATTGAATCACTGCCACAGCACTAACGTCCTTTATTTGCAAGGCATCTGGAGCGCATGTAACACACTCTGCACCACAATATGATGAATGCGTCTTATGGCGGCTAGCCTAAAGCCCACCGCACACTATACGATCGACTACGATTCGATTTTTGGAAATAATCGCAATAGCATTAAATATAGGCAGTTTAACCAGTGAAAGATAGCTGATTCAGGTTCTGAACAATAATATTAATACTCAAAATAGGAATTTGGTGAAATGTCAGCCTTATATCCGGGATAAGGGCCAAATCAGTTTCAAATCGTAGACAATCGCATGACTGCTCTGACGTCACTACGATTCGGAGCCGATTTGGCCTTTCCTCCGACTAGAATGCTCGTAATAGCCTGTAATTTCAATTTTATTATCTATGTAACTATTCTGAACCTCAATCAAACATATCTAATGTTTTTAAGTGTTTATATCTAATGCTATAACATTTTCTTTCAAAATCGGAGCGTAGACCGATCGTATAGTGTGCGGTGGGCTTAAAGGGTATAGTAATGGGATATAGGCTGTATAAAGCACAATACTGGGGGTGTTACGCACGACTTTACGCACGACTGGTGATCAGTTCTTGTGCTAAATGATTGAGAATCTGATTAGTATAACACCCAAGAACATGTTCCAGTCGTTCGTAAAGTCATTCGTAACCTTACGAACAGCTTTATGAAACAACCCCCTGGTATAGTATCTGCGCTATGTCAAAGTATCTACTATTATCACAAATGTGTATTTTAACTATATACAATTTCATAAATGTATGCATATTTTCTTATTGATTCTCCAACAGGCGTCGCACAGATAAACCTGTACTACCCGATGATGAAAATGAAATGGAGAACTATGCTTCGGTAGCAAACTGTTACGAAGATACCGAACCAGTGAGCGTTGCTCCTCGCTCGCCATATTGTCCAACAGTTCTGCCAGACAGCAACGAAAATGGCAGATTTGGCGCGCCTGCTGTTGCTATGCAACCTTCTCCGCATCTTCAGACGGGTGGGGCGCAGAGGGATCATCCTTCTCGAACCAAGGATTCCAATGACTGGAATGAAGAGGATGCTGGCGTTGGTTTCGTTAATAACATTTTGCATGCATCATCTGATGAACAATCGGGTAGAAATTCATCTTCACATTCTACTTCTAATAATGTTAAACTAGGGGCAGAGGCGAGGACATCACTTCAATCCCATGAACGCAAAAAATCTGGTTACCTCGTGAGCAGTGTTCCTGATGAGGACGTTTATGAAAGTTATGAAGATGACGAGATTATGGTAGACAACGAGCTTTACAATGCAGCGTCCCCGCCGGCTCTCCGCGATAACAAGCTCGATATGGTGGGTGATCCGGTGACTGAGGAGATTTATGAAAATCCTGATGAAAATGTCTACGCAGATTTGAAAGATGAAGAAAACTTGAAAGCCAACGATCTTTACAATGCAGCATCTCCGCCAACGTCCGGCGATCACAAGCCCGATGCAGTGATTGATCAGGGGAATGGGGACTTTCATGAAACCCCTGATGGCAATGTCTATGAAGCTTACGAAGATGAAAGTTCGATGGTTGATAACGAACTGTACGGTGCTGCTACCCCGCCAACTCCCCGTGCTGACAAAAGCGATCCGGTGATTGCCGCGGAGAATGAAGAAATGTACCAAAATACCGAGTTTCATGAAGTTCCAACTAACTTGATAACAAACCAACTTTATAAAAGCGTAGATGAAATTTAATTGATAAGTAGATTTTACAGATATTGTTTATTGTATGTCTATCTTTTTTTCTCATTCGAACAGTAATCGTCTTAACCCTTCTGTGCCAAAGGGCTTGGTCTCTTCAAAATTTTACCAAAATGTGATCAATGCTTACTTTTCAAATGTCTGCATTTCATTAATCATCTATTATTTCACAAATATTGTGTACAAAAGTTGTAAGATATAAAATTTCTTGGGATACCAAACATTTTTTACTTTACCCAACTATATGCATAAGAATTATTGAAAATTTCATTTGAGTTTGGGTTTTTTGCCCATTATGTATTGGTTTCTCATTTGTTTACAATTGTTTAATGTTGAAATAAGGCAATATCTTTTTTAAAATCTGGTATAGTATATAAATATAATCATATATTATAATGCTTGATTTATGCTCAAAATTGTTATATACATTGACCACCATATACTTTCCTGTGGTCGAGCAATTGGTGAATGAAAATGACAAGTCTATCTGTCACATATAAAATGTGACATCGACATTGAAAGAGTTAAATGCAATAAATTATCCATTAATATAGATAAAAACAAATTGCATGTATTTCAAGCACGTAAATTTTCATGTCATTGATATTCCTTACAACATGATTCTAGATAATCTACCTCTTGAAAAAAAGAGACAAACAAAATTTGGGGGCGTCATTATCGATGAAAATTTAATTTGGAACGAACATATAGGTCACTTAAACTACTTCTATTTCTAGGAATGTTGGTATACTTTATAAAATAAAGAGATTTGTACCTTGTAAAACGCTCATAATGCTTGATAATTCATTTATATTACTGTATATAACATATTGCAATTTAGTATGGGCCACCTGCAACAAACAAAAATCAACTCTACTTATTGCAAAAGAAAACCCTTCGCATATGAACCGTTCCACCATATTTATCTCACACCAGACCAATATTTTACCAACTGAAAAGTCTAACAGCATTCGACACTGCAAAGTTTACTGTTGATAATTAAGTATCTAAATGACATGCCCCCTCTTTCAGTGGCGGATCCAGGGGGGCACAGGGGCACGTCCCCCCCCCCCCCCTCCCAAAAAAAGCCTTTTTTTTTTTTGTTGTTGGTTGTCAGGGAAGTATGGAGGGAAACTGACCACCATAACCCCCCCCCCCCCCCCCACCCCACTAAGCGACTTTTCGAGAAGCTGGCGACGGGTCTACCTTTTCCAAAGTTGACAAACCTTCATGCCCCCCCCCCCCCCCCGGTCATGAAATCCTGGATCGGCCACTGTCTTTCATATCAAAAGTGTTATAGTTTAAATAACACTATTCACTCCTACCCTACTCGCAATTCTTCCAATTTTCATCTAGTCAACCCAAAGTTACGTTTTGCCCATAGATCTATAAGACACCATGGTCCAGAGTTATGGAATTCTCTCCCAGAATTCATTAAATCCAGTGTTGTTGTTCACAACGCCATCCTGTCATTTTAATCATTAACCGATATCATCACCACCGTTATCATCACCATCATTATTCATTATCATCATCAGCAGCAGCAGCATCATCAGCATTTCATCCTCGTCATTATGCTTTTAACTTAGGATTTATATTATTTATCCATTCTGCTTATTGAAAATGTTTAGCTATTTCATAATATTTGTTTAGGGCTGCTGTATTCTCAAGCAAATTGCTTACATTTGCAGTCCTTCGGCAAATGTTTTTATATTCGATGAATTACAATAATTTATCATTTCGTGTTTGCTTTTTGAAAAGTGATCGTTACATGTACATAAACTTGTTTATTTATGATTAATTGTCAAAAAGTACTTTTGTATATTATTTTATATGTGTTACCGAAAATGTTGTACTTATATGAATACAGAAGAAAATATATCAACTCAAATCAAAATGCAATCATGTAATATCTTTCTTTGTTGTGTAAAAAGTTTATTCGTCAGCTTTGATATTAGGAGCCGTTTTCATGTTTGTTCGGTATGTACATGTTAAGTTATTTTGTTTTTAAGTTGTTCACTTGAAAGTGGGAAATGAATAGAATAATGTGTAATTTAATGTAATTGAAATTTATGAAACTCCATTGCCAAATTTTTCGTGATTTTTCATGCAGCTTCATGAATTCGAATGATAAATTAGGAGTCTGGACCTGAACAAAAGATGAAAAGAATTGAAGACTATATTATACATGTACGTGTAAACCCTGCATGGCATTATGAAACGCAAAGTGCAACTATTTTTTCTTGAACATAAAACCATGTGTGTAATTGGGTTTTTACAGACGTGTATCATGTATCAATCAGATATGATTATTTGCGTCTGGAGACCGACCTTTAACGTCACCATCCGAATCCGAAAGACGTGACTCAGTCTCGAACCTGGGTCCGCTGAATCAGTTTATAACTTCCACTGTTAGCTGGATTACAGGCGCACGCCACAATACCCAGTTGACATAAAACCATAATTATATTATAAAACATAATCAGTTGTTCACTAACCAATCAAAATTTCTGTTTGAAAATTCGGTATGCTTTACTGTTGTCCTAAAACTTTGTGAGCATACAAATCTATAAGACATGCATGTACCGGTCCCGAAATATGGAATTCACAACCAGATGCAGTCTAGTCACACACTACTCTCTATTCTTTCAAGGCAGCCGCCAAAAAGTACCTCGTTAAACAGTATGACTCCTCTGCCTCTGGGCGTAAATGACACATTACATCCTCTTCACTCCTCTATCTCCCTCTTTCTTTCTTCATCCTCCCCTTCTCCCTTTCTCTCTCTCTTTGCACTCCCTAAACTTCCCACTTTTCACTTCTTCATTCTGCCTTATTCTTCTCTAATATCTCTCCTACATAGTTCACCTTTCTACTTACCATCCTCTCCTATTTATATTTTTCTCCAAACATCTTATCTCACCCTCATCCTTTACTGACTTCTATTACTTTTGATACAACGAACAGTTTTTTCGTTTTCTTTTTTTTAATATCTCCCTTTCTTTAGTATTTCCTATTTTTTGTAAAGGATTGTCACTCCATCAATCTTTCCTTGTGACGACCCTTCTTCATGATTCATTCACGTTAATTATACAATGTAATTACTTTAGTTCATAATGTATTAATATTTGTTTATTATTTTGAAATTAGTTTTGTAAAATGTGTTTGATGAAAAAAAAAGAGATTCTAAAGAGAAATAAATAAATCAAATCAAAATCAAATGTTGTTGATGTTGCTGTTGTTGTGGGTATTTTGTGTTTTTGGAATGAACAAATTTTATGACACATTTCGCGAGTTACATCAAAAAGTTCTGGGGTGGAGGTAATTTGTTTTTCTTTTGGTTTAGTATACTATTAACGGTTACATGTCGTTTTTCCGAAGGTTCATAATTCCGAAGGTTCGTTTTTCCGAAGGTCCGTATTTTCGAAGGTTTGTTACTCCGACGGTTCGTAATTCCGAAAATGAAATAGGGTTCAAAAATTCTGAAGGTTCGTAATTTCGTAAAGATATGTCGGGCTCTACTGCGAATAACGAACCTTCGGAGTAATGCATCAAATTTTGGGACTTATGAACCCTATTTCATTTTCGTAACCATGAACCCCTGCCAAAGGAAATTTGTGTTTCGGAATGTCGAACCTTCGGAATTATGAATCTTCGGAAAAAAACGAGTACCCCCCCCCCCCCCCCCCCCCCCCCGGATTTAACAGATGTGTAGGGACGGAGTGGTATCCCAGTTACACCGCAAAACAGACTCGAAATGAACCAATAACCAAGAGAATCTTAGCCATTTAGAGAAATGTAATTGATTTGTTTGGTCTGTTGTCACTCTGGTGTCTTTCTCGTCGATGTGAATTGGGCATAAAAGATAAACCCTCCCCCACCCCCCCCCCCTCTCTCTCTCTCTCTCTCCCTGCCTCTCAAAATATTTCCCACTCTGAATCTCTCTCTCCCTCTCTCTCTTTCTTTGTTTATAAAGCACAAGAAACGACTGATTAATTACGACCAAATAAGCCATCATTTAGTGCAGTGATGCTGTATTTATTCAACATCATCACGTGACATTTCCTTTTGTACGAAATAACGACTTGAGTCAGCGACAGTACTTTTACAATATCTTTTTTATGTACATTTTCATTTACAATGTTATAAAAAGAAAACTGGCATTTAAAAATAAATTCTGCAATAATTAACCATGCTAGAACATAGACGACATGATTTTACTTTCGCTCTACCAATATAAAATGTATTCAAAATACAAGTAGAAATTATCACATCTCGATGGGAATTTGCATTTAGCGAAAGTGAAGCGTATACGTGATGCAAATAAAAAAAATCATTGCAGAAATTTTAAAACTCGTGAAAAAGACAGAAATACAGCAAAAACGTAGTGGTCCGAAAAAAAAATTTATTTGACTTAGTTCTATTCTAGCCTCTTGTTTTATTCTACATGTATTTTTTATTTTAATAATTTCCTCTAAACCGCACAATTTCCTGTCACTACTGTTCAGATGGGAAGGGCAGTAAAATAGCAATTTATCTTTGTTTTAAATATTAATAATATATCATTTCTCCAGGAATATTTTTTTTGGCCCAAATGAAAATGGTTTAGCTACCCAACAAATATCAAATTCTAAGGTAGTTTGCTTGAGCATGCTTTTTCCTCCATTTTGCAGCAATATATCAAGCACTGCCAGGTGAATTTCTATCAATGAAAATTAGTACTCCCTGAATCTGGTTATAACAACATCAAGATTAATAAAGGATAACAAGTAATGACAAAGATAAATGTACTGAAATATCAGAATATTTTCTGACTGATTTTCTACAAGAATCATATATTGAGAGCAGAGAAAAACAAAACTAAAATTGCATTTAAACGAAACAAAAAATTGTAAATAGGCCTACCCTGTAAAATGAATTTGGCACAATAAATATTTCAATCCATTACAAGCTATGTAGAACATAATTTGAACTAAAAGTAAAGCTAGACTACGTAAGGTATTCTAGGGTACTCTGTGAAAAACAAATGCCTGCATGTCGTAAATAAATGTGTTTGTTTTATAGCTAAAGAGTACTGTTATCAATACATTAATTCATTATGGTTTCATGATCTAAGGTATGGTTTTGATAGGAACACATACATGTACGTATATATATATTGTTGGATTATTTTGGTCTTGTACAAAAGCGTCTCAATTTTCCTTAAAAGGAGTCATACCAAGTATTCAGTTCGATCATGATTAATACCTAATCTGAGAAAAAGAAAAGGGGCAAAATACACCACAATCCTTCCCGTTTGTCGTTTGGTCCATTATTCATATACATAATTCCATTCATCAACCTTCTCTTTGGAATTCATGCACATGATTTGGAATGAGAAAAACTACATTTTACATCTACAATCCTGAAACACCTTCTATAATTTAATTTAGAAATAGACACCCCCCCCCCCACCCCCGTAAAAAAAAAATAGATTAAAAAAAATCCCACACCTCTTTCCCCATGGCAAGCAGAAGACAATAACAATGTACCCTGCAGTACACACCAAGAATACAAACTAAACCTATTACCTACTGAACTGGGTGACTCCTGTATTAAGTCAATGAAAAATTAGAGTATTCGGCAGTCAACGGGTTAAGCCTTGTTACGCAGTTAACCGCTAACAAAATAAAACCCACTGCGGCAACATATTATGAAAAGAGGGTTGTGCACAGTCCAAATGTGTATGTAGGTAACCTAACACAGAGATCACAAAATTTGCATAGGGTTTCATCCACCCCTCCACTTTCCATTCATTCACATGTAAAATGCTTCTTTTTTTTAAAGGTATTTATTCAAACAAAATCAATGTGAAATGCTTTTTAGTTTGCAGCAGTGCTTTTTTTGAGGCGGTTGACCATGCATTGAGTGAACAAGGCCTTATATTCCGACAGCACTACAGTCAATCTGCCTATTATGGCCACTTAAGAGAAACAGGTAAAAGTGGTCATTGTATACAGATGACCTTTATTTATTATAGACAGGTTCTGCAATATATATTTCTCCCGAACAGGAGAGAGAAAAGTTGGCAACTGCAGACAGGTAGCCTTACTAGACACGCGAGAATCATATTCCAAATTGCAGGCAAAATATATTTTCATTTCATTTTAATACTAATGGTCATAAAATGAGGAGTCATGATGGCTCGGTGGTAGAGCAGTGGTCCTGGTTCAAAGCCAAGTCAATGCACTGATGCTCTCTGGTAAGGCATTAATCCTTGTTAACAAGTCCATCAGTCACCCTGGTTACTTACTTACAAGCATCTACTTGCTTTCTAATAAATCATTAATAATAATAATAATAATAATCTTATATAACGTCTTACCAGTTACAATGTAACCGACCAAAGCGCTGACAGCATTATTACCCCGGTCACTGGATTCATTTGCGATTCTGCACATTATAGTGCACATTCTCCACTCCTCTGGGGAGCATTTCAGCCAGTCGCCTGTTTCCAAGCGCGCACATGCTAATCCAACCACAATGATGTTCGCATCCTACCGGGTACCCATTTAACACCTGGGTGGAGAGGAGCAATGTAGATCAAATGCCTTGCTCAAGGGCAAAAGTGCTGTGCCAGGGTTCGAACCCACAACTTTTGCATTCCCAGTCAAGTGATTAAACCACTCGACTACAACACCTCTATTATCAGAATTATGACATTCAAGTTAGTGGGTAACCCATTTAAAAGCTTGCAACTATGCAACATCCTCTCTATACTAAACAAAGAATTTTACTACACTAAATATCATTTGCATATATGTATGAATAAAATATGGAGTTCACTCCCAGCAGCAAATGAAAACACATGCTTTCTAATACACAATCTAAAAGGTACAATGTGATTGGCTAAGGGCAAGTCATGTGACTTGACAGCAGTGCAATGAACTGCACTTTACTTGAGAGTACATTCCCCTCTACTCTAAAACCAGAGACTTTCATGCGCATGAAATATTTCAAAAATTTCTTGAGGGGTTCAGATTTGTGCCAAAAAATAATTGGAATACCCAGCATTTTTTACCAGGAAGTAACACTCTTGGTGTTGATACCAAGGGTGAGAATATCAGGAAATAAAAAACATGTGTAAGATGTGTAGATATAGGTACTGACAAGGGTAATAAATCGGAATATGCCTACTTTTCAATATCCAAAGTTGTTTTGCTCCTCCCAAACCACTTCCCTGGGAATTCATAAGGCCATTTTTCACTCAATATGGACCAATAAATGTGTCAGTGCGTATTTTCAACCTGCAAAATTGCTTTGGTCCTCTCAGATCACCCCCATGGGATTAAGTAAAGCCACATTTCTGTCAATTTGAACCATGCGTAAACTATTTTTCTGCTGAGAAGCCTAGGAATAACAGCTGATGCAACCCTGAATTTCATGCAATTTGCATTTTGTCAGTGCTTTTTACTGACAACTTTGCTCTCAGCCAATCAGATGCAAGGATTTCAGTAGCTTATAACAGTTGTCGGTAAAAATCACTGACAAAACGCTTGATGAAACTTCTTTTTACTGACAACTGTGCTCTCAGCCAATCAGATGCAAGGATTTCAGTAGCTTATAACAGTTGTCGGTAAAAATCACTGACAAAACGCTTGAAGAAACGTCTTTTTACTGACAACTTTGCTCTCAGCCAATCAGATGCAAGGATTTCAGTAGCTTATAACAGTTGTCTGTAAAAATCACTGACAAAATGCTTAATGAAACGCTCCCCTGACAATCTGTGAAAGTTTCATGTCACATACCATTCTGGATTTACAGTAGTAATATATTAATTAAAATATTTCAATAAAGTCATCATTTGATATTAAGTATTATCAATGCACATGACCATTTCTTTCAATATTATAATCATGTTTGGGCATGTTTTGGGGGTATTTCTATGGCAACCACTGATTTAATCTCTGAACATACAAAGTTTGCCTCTAACATTGTTGATGGACCTTTCCATAAAAGTACTTCAATATTTGAGAGTCTAAATTGTTTTGGATTTTTGTCTTAAGTCTCCCCCCTCCCCTCCCCCTCCACACACACACACACACTTGGTAGGAGCACCAAGGATGATATGCACTAGCAGGAATCCTCCATCATGGTCCAGTGTAATGAGGATGTCTTCTTTCCAAGTAACAAAGATAACCAAACAACAAACACATATCAACCGTGAGATGAAGATATAGAATATCTTGCAATTCCACCATCAAGTTTGTTGGATGATACCTAACCAGGGCCGTGTAACATAAAGATTTAAATTGATCTTACGATTGATTTTTACGATCAATGTAAAATCAATCGTAAAAATCAATCATGAGATCAATTTCAAGCTTTATGTTACAGGGCCATGGTCTTTCACTATAAAGTTAACCTTGTAGAATTTATCACTGCATTTTGCAAAGGTTCAGAATACATTTGCAAAACCCCACAATTGGGCTTCTTGAATGTCCTTGCTTCCTGCCACATCCTTAAATCTACGAGTCGAGATGACCAGTCCAGCAAGCTCCAACAATACCACCAAAAACACAGTCCATCATCAACGGTAGTTTCATCATGGTGCACTGCATATTGTGAAGATTCAGGATATGTCAGTAAAACCCAACAAGATCAGGCATCTCGGATGTCTTTGCAGACTGTCTTTAGTATTCAGAACGATGTGCCCAGTCAACCTATCTCCACAATGCCATCCAACAAAGCAACTATCAGTCCACCATCCCTGAATCACTACCAAGTTCTAAATTGGCGGACAGGTCATCCTCATCTTCGTCGTCATGGAGACTGTCTCCACCGCTAGCTCCTAGGTTATCAAGGGAGGATACCGATGATGGAGAGCGTGGTCTAACACCAAGCATCGGTGACATACTGTCTGATGACAGGTGTCTTACACTGTCCAAAGCACTGCCAGTGAGGGCGGCAGATGCCTCATCGTCCTCTGTGTGGGTAGGAGAGTAATAAGAAATATGGTCACTACACGTAGCATTACATTCAAGGGAGAAACATTAATTTGAAATATTGTCTTTAAAACCGATTTTTTTTTTTTCTTTCTTTTTAAGAATAAGCAAGTTTCTTATCAAATGAAGCATGATTTCTTTACACGCTGCTTCTTAAACATGCTGCTTTCCATTGATTAATGAAATGAAATTACTTTATTTCATTACTGAACAAAAACAAATATAACATTCCCAACACTGCAAGGCAACATCATTCACTATTTTGTTAACTGGGAGCTTACAGCTGATAAAATTAAATCATGAATTGGATCATTCAAATGAGTTGGTAAGCTTCATGAGAAACATTTTAGACAAAAATCTAATCTCTTTTTTAGTTTCACAAATACGTCTTGTACAATGGCCCCTTTACAATACTTAGTGATATCTGTGAGTTAAAGATAAAGTTGAGTTGGCCATGAGATTGAATTGTGAAAGAAACTGTATCAAACAACTGGGAAAGGTTGATTATACGTGTATAGCACATAAGAATTGGTGTATGCTATCAGGTTTTGGAATCACCAAAATAAAAAAATTGACTCAATCCTTCTGAGAGTCACATAAACTGCACACAGATATGTGTATATGGGACTACACACAAATGTTCGGCCCAGACATTTCAGCTGTTTCTTGTCATATTTTTAAATGTGAGGGCATTTGAAAAGCGATCCTTTTCAGGCGACATATCTACTATGATAATCTTCCAAACTAATGTAATAAGAACGAGAAAGCTCACAAATTATTTTTTACCTTTCCCAGAAGTCAACCAACCTTCCCTTTAAAATATACTGAAATATGTATCACACTATGCTCATATCATCTGATATTGAGGCAGCCTTTGTTGTAGGTGCTTTCCTCTGTCATGTGTGAACAAGGTTTTACAATGTAGGTCTAGAAATAATGCAACCGACTAACCATTTCTCCTACTGTCTAATGAGTTAGTCCCACCTGCCGTAGACTGTGTAATGGTAGTAGTTTGACCGAGCTGTGCTAGGGACTGGGGCCAGAAGCGCTGTGTAGACGGTCTATTCTGACTCTTGGGTTTCTTGTTCTTAGTCGCTGCTTCGGGGTTGCTCGCATCCAACATGGGTTGTAAGATGCGCCTTCTTGCATTGATAAACCTGTTGATGATTGGAAAGAGAAATTTGGTAACCCTTGCTGATCGAGCCGTGGGCAGCAATTATCGACAGATATAATTTAAGCACTCGTATATGGTATAAGCTATTAAGGTAACCCAATGTTTTCCTTTGCTCTCTCATGATAACAATTTTAAACTATTCAAACTTTCAAATATTTTTGTAACTACTTCAGGGTTGTTCGCATCCAACATGGGCTGAAAGATACGCCTTCGTGCATTGATAAACCTGATTGTAGAAATTAATTTGAAAGATGCATGTTTTCTTGACTTTACAGACTTCCTAGATCTTACATGTATGCCCCCCAAGCTATATTTGCTATCATCAATTATCATTAACAAAAATATCATCAAAAAAATTACCACCGTAATTGACTAACTGCTTAACATTTATTCACTTACTACCCCTACTCACTAGTAACTAGCTTAATGTTGACTAGTTATTGAGTAGAAATTGACAACTTGAACACTTATCGACTAACTGTTTTCCACTCGATGACTGTTAACTATATATCGGCTAACTACTTACCAATTATTGACTTGTAACATTGTAAGATTGGTCTGAGCTGCTATCATTCTTTTCTCATCCTCACTTGGATATGGATGCTGTAACACAAAGGGAACATGTCAATTATTCATTTAGAAACATTCTAGAGATGATAGAGGCCTCGGTTGGCCCACTGATAAAAGTATGAGGCAATTTTGGAAAATCTTGTAAAAGCTGGGTTTTAAAATATCCAGGCGTACTGCATGCATGTAGGAGTAGTATGGATTAGCAGGAAAAAATATGAGGTGGATTATACATTTACATGAGACCAGGAGGGGGAAAAATTAGCATTTAAATATTTCATACAAATTCATCATGGAAACCCATAAGTTATCCAGCAGTGTTAAGTGAATTTAATCCAACTACATGCCGATTTTGATTTTGATGCCTATATGTTCACTAGTGCAGCAGTGATTGGTCACCATATCTTCTCATAGCTATTGCCCTATGAGTGGGTTGGCCAAAATCTATGGCTGTATTAAAGCTGTGTCTTCAACTATGCATATAGGTGACAGCGGTGGGATACAGGTCCCCCGTTTCATAAACAAGTTACGAAAGTTGTTATAAGCTACTGAAATCCTTGCATCTGATTGGCTGTGAGCAAATTTGTCAAAGAAATGTGGCAGTTGTTATTGATAACAAGTCTTATGAAACAGGGCCCTGATCATCTGAGCTGCCTGACCCTACATTTTCTCTGGGACTGGTGAATCAAGGAGAGTACATTATCTTACATAACGCAAAATTAGTCTCTATGTGCGATACAATAAGGTATTGAATTTTCCTGAAGCATTTGTTTGGGTCGGGTCACTGTCCTCAAATAGCCAATTTCAGTTTGGTCTAAAACCTAGGTTTCACTTTCACAATAAAACATAAATGACAAACCTTCCTTCACTGCACAAGTACCTTGAAAGATTATGTGAAGATTTTTCCACTACTGTTTTTTTTTTACATGTGATAAACTGCCTAAGAAAAAAAATGTCACAGCAAAATAAAAATAATGTGAGACCTGTAGGAATGGCACATGGAAATAAAAAAAACACACAGACCCCTAAGGGTAATCACTTATTTGAAGCACATCTTGCCTCACCTTATGTCTTGCAATATTGTAAGGGGAAATTGTGCAAAATGTCATTTAAATCGTATTCATGTTCTACAGAAACGTTCAATCAGGATAAATATGAACTCTTAAGCCTTACACGCATTCACACTCTTTGTTTACAAATGTTATTAACAATATATGATATTCATAAATTTGTAACCTGCACATTTATGTATCAGTATATCAGTAGCACCTTGCTGAAATTTCTGGATATAATTGTTTTATTAAGAAAAATTATATGTATAATATAAGACAGAACAATAATTTCTATGTTCCTAATTTTAAATATAATATCTCTAGCTGTACAATCAAATACTTAGGGCCAATCATGTGAAACAATCTCTTGAATACTTTGAAAGACTTTTAGCATTTGCATGAACATATAAAAATCATCTTTTGAATTTGTCAATTTGCTTTCTCTTTTCCTCTCCTATTCTCTTTTCTTAGCCGTTTGTTTTCATATTGTAGTTCTATTTAGTTGCTGTTCTTGGGATTGACATCAGAAAGACATGTAGCCCTATGTCAACCCCACCACTATCTGGTATATTATACTTATGTTGTTTTTCTCTTGATTGCTATGTATATTTTCATCGGATTGTGGAAATAAAACAAACGTAATAAACTTAACCTTAAGCATTACACCTACATGTATGCCATAACATTTTACCCAAGCATCTTTTTTTTTCAAGCGGTTTACCACGTTATGTGAGAACAAGGCTTTGAATATATATGAATAGTTTCTTACCACTATGTGTTGAAACAGCCATGATCGCATGACAGTGGTCGCATGCTTTGGGAGCACCCCTCGTTTAGGTTTCCTCTTGTTGAGCAGGTCATTGACTTCTGCCGCATCGGCCATGGCGACCCTGAGATCACCCTGGTTGAGAGACAGCATGTTATGGGCCTGCTGCTGGGCTGAACTCTGACCCTGATGGGAGATACCAATCTGTGAGAGGGGAGTAGAACCGTGAATGATGGGAACCACGTGTTGTTGTTGTTGTTGTTGTTGTTGTTGCTGTTGTGGGTCAGACTTCTTCTTGTGATGATGGTGGTGGTGGTGGTGGGCATTGTTGCCTGGAATGGACTATAAGAAGGAAAACACCATGTTTGCAGGGGACCAATTACCAAAAACTATTTTGGTCTATATGTTAGGGGTTCCATGTGGCCATATGATATTCAAATATTAATTCTATAAAGAGATATTGCAAGTTTAAATACTCCCTAAATAAGCATTACAGTGACCTTCCAGTAGACTAATCAACGGAACTCAAGAGTTTGGTTTCGGCGAGGGGGGGGGTTATGTTTTCCTCTATTTTGTTAATTCTCCTTAACCGTTAAATAGAAGGCCAGGTAAAGTTCTTTGAGGTTAACTGTATACGTTCTAGCTGTACACAAATTATTTTTTCAGGTGATTGGTACACTTTAAAGGAGGCACAAAGGAAGCCCCCACTCATATAGGAGAGCTGATGTGATTATGCAAAACTACAAGGGACAAGTCAAAAGTTACTGAGCCAATGCTACCCATACATTTTTTTGGTTAGAAAAGCATTTAAAAATCACTTAAAAAACAAGGAAAACAAGTGCTTAACTTCTCGTTTGATAAACAAGACTCTGTTTCAAACTTGCCGACATGTTCCATATTTTTTCAAGTAAGATTTATGCACAAATAATATAATGATATTAATGCGCTCATATCCATCACGCAGTGACGCTCATGGCGCTTACCGGTAGACATTATTCAACTTGGTTACAGCCGAGCCGCTAAAGTAACTACATGTACCGCTCAAGCATATCAGGGCAGCAATTCATCAAGCGTTTTGTCAGTGATTTTTACTGACAAATTTGCTCTCAGCCAATCAGATGCAAGGATTTCAGTAGCTTATAACAGTTGTCTGTAAAAATCACTGACAAAACGCTTGATGAAACGCTCCCCAGGTACCCACATACACCTGGGTGGAGAGTGGCAAATGTATATTAGTGTCTTGCCAATGTTATTGCCGCAATGGGGTTTGAACCCCGTACCTTATGATCTGCAGGCCGGTGACTTATCCACTAGACCACAACAACTCCTAAACTGTTAAAAAGTACTGTTGAATATTAGGTAGTTACTTTAACGGGGTGTAGACTTACTTGAGTTAAGATTCCCTGTGGTGTGACCACACCTTGTGGTAGGACTGGTGTGTAGACTACTTGACCTGCAGAGTTGACTACTGTTGCTGCCTGATACTGAACGATAGAAACACAGAAAATATTTACTGAATGATAGAAACACAGAAAATATTTACTGAATGATAGAAACACAGGAAATATTTACCGAATGATAGAAACACAGGAAATATTTACCGAATGATAGAAACACAGAAAATATTTACTGAATGATAGAAACACAGGAAATATTTACTGAATGATAGAAATACAGAAAATATTTACTGAATGATAGAAACACAGGAAATATTTGTAGAAATGTCATTTCAATTTACATCAGAGAATCTTCTAACCCTTAATCTGACTCCATGTTTCAAACCCAGTGCCACAGGCCAATCCCTACTGTGCCAGCCACAAATCCCCCCTGCGCGGGGTTTAGTTTTGGGGTGCTTCAGCAAGAACAAAAAATGCGACTAAAATGTGTACGTGGCAGCTCTGCGGAGGCTACTATACAAGGTTGTAGCACGCGAGCACGGGCTTGTGCACATGTACGCGGCACCGCTATGCAGATCAGTACACAAGGTCTGGTATCATATATATGGGTTAACACATGCATTGTTAACATTCAATATATGTATTTGTTTAATTTGATGTATCCCTTCACAGATGCCATAGATTAAAGTTACTTAAGCCATTTGATACCTAGAGAAAAATCTTTATGTATGGCCCTTTGCATGCACCTAAGATAAACTTCTGTCTGTTATCAATGCTTAAATACAATATGAAGCAAAATCTGATCTAGATCTCACTTTTAGTTAGAGTGTTACATATTGTATTACTCCCTGTGACAACTTATGTATAATAATAAAATGATAATACATAACATTTATATTGCGCTTAATACAATGTTTCTAAGTGCCAAAGTAGTATTATTACCCTGGCTTTAGCCCATATAAATGTATCAAACTACCTTGCTCCTCTTACATCTCTATTCAACACAGTACAACCAGAGTTCTCACCAGCTAGCTAGCGCATAACACCCTTGGTGTTGTTACCAAGGGTGAGGAATTTCAGAAAATAAAAACCATGTGTAGATTCCTCAAACAAGGGTACCGACAAGGGTAATAAATCAGTCAATGCCTACTTTCAATCTCCAAAGTTAAGTTCTGAAATTCCTCACCTCCCAAACCACATCCCTGGGATGTCATAAGGTCTTTTTTCACTCGGTATGGACCAATACATGTGTCCATGCATACTTTCAACCTGCAAAATTGCTTTGGTCCTCTCAGATCACCCCGAAAAGATTCGGTCAAGCCATATTTCATTTAGTTTGAACCACGTGTGAACTGTTTTGGATGTGGTTAAAGAGTGAGAATGTTAGAGAACTTACTTGGTTTGCTTGTGAATGTGTTCCATGTTGTAATATAACAGCTTGACTGTTTGGTGTTGAGGTGGGATGGTTTTGGCTGATCTAAAAAGGTTAAAGGTTAAAGGTTTTAAAAGGACATCAGTGGCAGCCCAAATGGTCAATGACATTTTTGGCAAATGAATTTTGGGGAGTGACGCCAGAAATTGGAAAACTTGTTGTATACATGTATATGTACAAATACAGTTATTACCATTTAGTTTAAATTTCATTGAGACTCTGGGAATTCTATTTTCAACAATACTTCATGTAGAACTCATGATTATATTTAAATTTCATAATTTGTTTGAACAGGGAGGTAAAGAAATGAATGGTGAACATTTGCTCCAAGGACAATTATTAGTTAGAGTTAAAGAGAAGGTTGAGTTCTGGGAATTGAGTTCTGGGAAAGAAGAAAAATAAATTGTGAGTTTTCTCATTCCTTTTATGCCAGTTTGGAAGAACATCATAGTAGAAATGTCCCCTGAAAACGATTGCTCTTCAAATGCCGTAATATCTGAAAAATGAGGACAAATAACTGAAGTGTTCGGGTCGAACATCCATGCCACATGTGTGTGCAGTCCCATGTACCCATCTCTGTGTGCAGTGCAGTCCAAGATTGGGTCAATTTGCACTTATTTTGATGACTCCGAAACCTCACAGGATACCCCAATTCTTACGTAGACATGATCAACCTTTCCCAACTGCTTTGAGGCAGTTTCTTTCACAATGCGTTTTGTCAGTGATTTTTACTGACAAATTTGCTCTCAGCCAATCAGATGCAAGGATTTCAGTAGCTTATAACAGTTGTCGGTAAAAATCACCGACAAAACGCTTGATGAAACGTCTTTTTACTGACAAATTTGCTCTCAGCCAATCCGATGCAAGGATTTCATTAGCTTATAACAGTTGTCGGTAAAAATCACTGACAAAACGCTTGATGAAACGTCTTTTTACTGACAAATTTGCTTTCAGCCAATCAGATGCAAGGATTTCAGTAGCTTATAACAGTTGTCGGTAAAAATCACTCACAAAACGCTTGATGAAATGTCTTTTTACTGACAAATTTGCTCTCAGCCAATCAGATGCAAGGATTTCAGGAGCTTATAACAACTGTCAGTAAAAATCACTGACAAAACGCTTGATGAAACGCTCCCCTGAACTCAACCTTATCTTTACGGTTGCAATCATGATTTAGGTTAGGTTTAGGGTTACATTTAATTAAGTGTTTGGTCTGGACAGTTTAGAATTCAGTTATAGAGTAGGTCATTGACCACAACGCTACTGTTCACAAAAAAATTGTCATAGCACCAAATTAATGTCTCCATACCTGATTATGTTCGCTTGGTGGTGGTTCTAGATCTAGAAGATCTCCATTAGATAAGTACTGACTATCAAACTGGGCAGACTCTCCTCTGCGGAATCAAAGAGACATATTACATTTAATATTATTCATCATATGGAGCATGATCATCAAGAAAATATGATCTCAAGGTGCTCATGCTTCTCATTAATTATGCAGCATAGTAAGCAAATAATTACCGTTGGTGAAGGTGACGGGACAAACTATCACTTCCGAGGCGATTTGGATGTAGCGTATACATTCAGATCACCGAGGAAGTGATAGTACGTCTTATCGCCTGAAATCAAAAGGTGATTATTTGCTTTATATTCCGCATCGGAAACAATTAACTGGTACGAGAAAGTCAATTATTCTCTACTTCTCGAATAAGACATTTATGATTTAGGCCCGAATAAACTCACAAAATATGTTAAAACCACTATAAACCCCCATAAACCATACCCATACCTGGGTGCGCACAATTGTTTTATCATTTTAAGCGCGCGATTGGGTAATGCACGCTTATTTTAGTACATCTATGGAGCTCTTCGTAAACGTCACACACTTTTCATTTTGACTATTCGTAGAGGTCACGCACTTTTCAATTGACTATTCGTAGAGGTCACGCACTTTCATTTCTCTCTTGTGTCTTCTCTTTCTTCACCCTTTTGTCACATCTCTTCACTTTCTCCTATTTACTCCTCTCTCTCTCATCTTTGTCTTCTCTCTCTCTCAGTCTCTCTCTCTCTTGCTCTCTCGCTCTCTTTCTTTTTTTCTCTCATCTATATTTTTTTCTCTTCTTCCTCTCCCTCTTGCTTGTACTTCTCTCTTCTTATCTCCTTGTCTCACCTCTCTTTCCTCACCCTTTCTCTACCCCCCCCCCCCCCAATCCACTCTCTTTCTCACTTACACACTTCTCTTCCTTATCTTTCTCTCTCTCCCCCTCCCTCTCTCTCCCTCTCTAGATCAATCAATCTCATCTGTCCTGATCAAGCTTACCTCTCGTCTCTCAATAGATTCTCACTGTGCATCTTACTCTTGAGGCATGTGATGTATCTATGGCAGAAATCTTTACAAAGTTCATTGACCTTCTCGAGTTCCAACAGGTGTATTCGTAGTACTTGGATTGCTTTGATCATCTGTTTACAATTAGAAAGAAAAGAGAAGATAGAGAGAGAGGAAAAAGAAATCTTAGTCAATGATTGAACTCCCAGCATACCATCTTCAATTTCTGCATTCATGCAGGTCAATTTTGTCTATAAATGTCTAAAAATGACTTAAATATGCATAGAAAATACTGGATATTTTATATCACTCATATCCACAACGCAAGGTGCTCCAGGTGCTCAAATATTACACCGGCTCTAGTTTAGGCTAACGATTTTGGTGCTCACAGCATTCAAGGAATTCCTTCCTACCAATACCCATTTAAAACCTGGGTGGAGAGTGGCAAATGTAGATTAATGTCTTAGCAAAGGACACTAGTGCCGCAGCATGAAGCAGAGTGGGTATTCATGGGTACATGTAGCTTGGTGCTGCCTCACATCACTTTTACGAAATAGAAAATACAATTGTTTTTCCAAGAGCTACAAAAGTAAAGCAAACCTTGCATTATAATC
This sequence comes from Heliocidaris erythrogramma, assembly GCA_025617745.1. Classification (NCBI taxonomy): domain Eukaryota; kingdom Metazoa; phylum Echinodermata; class Echinoidea; order Camarodonta; family Echinometridae; genus Heliocidaris; species Heliocidaris erythrogramma. Next base: position 6,816,065 of record CM046854.1, read on the forward strand.
CAATCATTCTTTTGAGCAAATACACTGAACTGATTAGGCAACCAGATTTTGACGCTCTACAAATTTCCCAGATTGGATTGGATGGGACTGGATTACAGCAAGCACCGTATCAGGGCTGGTATTCGGACCACCCTTTTATCTCAAATTTTTTTTAATTTTATCTTCTAAATAAAAATATTGGTATTCTGAGATCACGTTAGTCTGGCATTTTATCTCATTCACATTGAGGCACTCGTAGTGATAATGGTAAAAATAATGCCCTCGCGCTCTCCTGCAACAGGAACTGGCAGACAGCAATTCTATTGGCTGAGCATGAAGAAAGTGAAATCTAACAACATTTCTCATTGATTATTGCATTATAAATGGGCATGTCTTAGATGAGATAAATCTCACTAAAAGTGTTTTCAGAATACTGGTTTTAAACAATTTTAACGGGTATTTTATCTCGTTGACTGAAAATAATGAATCTCACAATACCACCCCAGTGCATATTCTCTAGTCACATCAGGACCCTGTTTCATAAAACTCATACTGCCCCATTTCTATGAAAAATGTGCTCTCATCCAATCAGATCCAAGGATTTCAGTGGCTTAGAACAATTATTGTAACTTGTTACTGATAACACACGTTTTATGAAACGGGACCCTAATTAAAGGAGAATGAAACCCTGGGGGAATATCCATTTTAATGAAAAGAGAGGATAGAGAGAAGCAATTTAAAAAAAGTTCCATCAAAATGGGTTACGAAATGAAAAAGTTGTGAAAGTTTGAAAAGTCTCAGTTTACTTTCTATGGCGATCCACAAATTGACAATGTTGCTTCAAAATGGCAGGTTTATTAATACAACTCTTAATGGCCCGAATTCACAAAGGTGGTTTCAGTCAAATCCATGGTTTCAACAGTGGTTTGAAACCATGGATTAGACCACGGTTTCACTTTTGCGATTCACAAAGGTGGTTTCAAGTGAATCCATGGTTTCACCCACGGATTTTACGTCATCATTTTGAGTCAACTGTTTGGGGTGGTCTGAAACCGTGGATTCAGGTGAAACCACGGTTTTAACCAATCAGAGTGCAGCATTTAGGCTGCAGACATCATCAACCGGCCGGCCGGCTGATCATGATCGATCGTGAACGCTGCGGAAAGAAATTTTCTCGCAACAAAAATTGAGGAGCTAGCATACTTTCCCGAGCCCAAGCTGGAAGGAAATCGTAAGTAATTTACCGATTCCGAGTAATATCTAATTTAGAAATTTCTTTTCTTCTTATCTGTACGTATCGTGTTGCGCAGAAAAGTAAAAATTACTTCATAAAAGCATGCTGTTTGGAGCCTAGCGCCAGTGTGCAGCTGGTGGAGAAAAAAAAATCGCACTCTGGTTAATTCTTTAGTCCCGGGCGTGTATTTTGGTGTCCCTGATTACAACAAACAAAGACGAGTCTGAGACTGAAGAAAGTCGAGGTCAGCCTCATCAGGTAACCTGGCATTCTTATAAATAGGCCTCGACTATTTAGTAGCATCCAGCATGTATTATTTTGTATGGATTTTCATCAAAATTTCACCATTATTGGGGAGTCGATGAACAAGACATTGCACATTTTACTTGGTTGCTAAAAATCAACGCCCACGCACGTAGCCTAGGCCTAGGCTTAGTCTATTTAATCCAATTCCAGAGTCCGACTCAAGGCCAGTTGAGTTAGGCTAATCTATGATTATGAATGAATGATTAAAAAATTAGGTGGTCAAGGTAAAAGCAAGATCTATTCAATCTTTCACCCAAATTGATTTTGAGTAAAATGAGACCAAGTCCACTCCAAGGCCAGGGAACAATAAATTAATCTTTGACTCCCCGGCCTGTCCCCACCCCCCCCCCCCCCCCCCCCCCGCTGGCTCCTTGTGTGCTATGTTTGTGTTTTGCATTGCCTTCAGCTGAAATTGTAATTGTATGTAAAGTCTAATGTCATAAACTAAAGCTAGAATCTAAGATGTACATGTACATTGTAGAGCACGATGTAGGAATCTCAATTTTTGCGAACTTGTAGTTGTATACCCATCTGTAATGTCATGAATGTAAGATACCATTACAGGAAGGTTCACAAAAATTTAGATATTACCAGTGGCGGCACCAGGGGGGGGGGGGCATTTGCCCCCCCCCCCCAGTTGCCCCCTCCAATAATTTTCGGAGTGAAAAAAAAATAAAAGGGAAAATTTTTTTGTCCGCCCTTGCCCCCCATAGGCGGATCCAGAGGTCCAGACCCCCCCCCCCTTTTTGGCGCCGTTTTTTTTTTTTTTTAATTGGCGCCTTTTTTTTTTTTTTTTTCTTTGCTTGTCAGGGAATTATGGAGGGAAACTGGGCCCCATAACCCCTTTACGGAGCGTTTTTTGGAAGTTTGCCGAAATTTTTTTTTTTGTCCCTACCCCCCACTGAGCGACTTTGAGAAGCTGGCGAGACCAAAAAAATATGGGTCTACGTTTTGACAAACTTTCATTTTTGTACCCCCTCTTTTACTCAATCCTGCATTCGCCCCTGCCCCCCCCCCCCCAACATTTTCTTTTGCCCCCCATTTGCCCCCCCCCCCCCACACTTTAAAAATGCTGGTGCCGCCACTGGATATTACAGCTTCAGGATGCATCAATGCACATATAAAGCAGAGCGAAGCACAAAGGCAGGTTAAGCAGTACACAGATGGGAGGGACTGTAATGAGCAACAATATCGGAGATATTGATCCCACTCATAGGCCCAAACTATGCGGGACTAGCAAACATTCACTGTTTCAGCAGTCAAATACAGACATATTTGCTCAGATTTTCTTATATTTTGATCTTCCCTCTAATTCTAAATTTTTAACACCATTTTCCATACAGACAGCTGCCAGACCACAACAAGGTCTTGTAGACCTGAGGAATCCATTTGAAATGTATGATGACTCTGCATTCTGCCTCATTAACATGCTAGAAGCTGGGGATGAGGAGGAAGGAAAAAGTCCACTACATGTGATCTTGCAGGTATTGGCCTCTCTATTTTGTACACAGCATTTCACATTTTCTTCATTTTGAAGAAAAATTGAAATTCTTTTGAATTGTTTGAGTATGACATGACTTCATCAATTTGGGAAAGAATTATGTTGATTCCTAATTTGAAATTTCATATTAATCATTTTTTTTTAAAATTTATACACAAAATGAATGGAGAGTTGTCCACGATGAAATCACAGATGCTGGCAAAGTTGCCAACTCAAGGATCCCCATGATAGGGATTTACTGTAACTTTAAAAAGTCATAACTATTGAATGGATTGTCCGATTTTGCTCCAACTTTCACTATTTACTCTTCTTGGTCATCCCCATTCACTTATAGCATACTGATGCCTGGGTTTCATTCCCCTTTAATTTTGTTGTAGCTTATAATTATTAAATCACAAATTGATTACATTTTTCTACAAAATTTTGTTCTTATTTTTCCTTACATTGTATATATTTCTCTTTTTTTTCATAAATTAAAATTCAATATTTCTGATAAAATATTTTTCAGCCCACTATCTCTTGATACGTTGTCATTTACAGGGTCATTCCATAGGATGCTTGGTCACTGTGATGGGGCATCAATATCACAATCATCTGTTTGCAGAGACCAAAACGAGGCTTCCAAAGCTAACGCAAGGAGGAGAAAATCATGGCGTTCCCAACTATGAGAGAAGAGGTTGAATCCACCAACCAACGGACTAGGGTTAAAGTACAGTAACATTGTTAGAAGAACGCAGTTACAAACTCGTTATAACAACGTTATCTCTCTGGTCCTACATCTTTGTAATATACTTTTTAAAACACTAATATAGGGGTGGGGGGGAGGAGGAGGGGCAAAGGAGGCACATGCTCTCCATTGCCTTGAAAAAAATATACACATACAAAACCCTCTCGTTTCCGCTTGTAGTCATCCCCCCCCCCCCCCCCTCAGAAAAAAAAAGTACAGAGGAGTTTGTTGTAACAAGATTTGCCTGTAGTTACATACATAATTATGTTTCTTTGACATATGTGAATTGCAGTGTATCATAGTCAGATTTGTATTGAATATTTTGATTCATAATCATAATATCAAAATTTAAATAGTTTCGGAAATTTTGTTAAAAATATATTGGAATAAGAAGAGAAATTCCCATTGTGTACAATCCTATATAGGGTTCCCTGAATTCAGATATTTAGATGAAAACTGCACATTGTCTTGATCGTGCAAAAATTGAGAAGAAAATAAAAAGTACATGCAGATAATGAATTTTTTGCAAGATTGAAAACTAAACTAAATTTTTTTGAAGAAGTTGATTTCCAGTGTATTGTACATTCTTATTATAATTTCATATTAAGTGAAATCTGGGAAATAGACCTGTTTACTAAGTGATTCAAATTTTATGCATACTTTTGAAACAAAGGTTGTTCTTGACAACCTGAAAGCTTGCCAGAGGCTTGCCAGACATGGCAACAAGTAATGTATGAAAACTGGATTCCAAGTATTGTAGTTCATTCATTAAAAACGGGTTAATGGAATACCTCGTTACTAGGTCCCCAGGAAAGAAACATTCATAAATTTGAATCACTTAGTAAACAGGTCTATTGTCTTTTAAAATACCTGTATTATGTTCACCTCAAAATGTGAGTCATAAATATTACATGAATTTCATAATCATAGTATCGTTTATAAATGAGATATATTTCTTAAAAACTCTAAGAACTGTAATACTCTTATAAAAAAAAGATTTACAATAGGTTTTTATGCAGGGGCGGATCCAGGATTGAGTATAAGAGGGGGCACACAAATGAAGGTTTGTCAACTTTTGGAAAAGGTAGACCCGTATTTTTTGGGCCTCACCAGCTTCTCGAAAAGTCACTCAATATAGGGGGGGGGGGGGGGTGTGGGGTTGTTGGCGACAAAAAAAAATTCGCTCAGTGGGGGGGGGGGTTATGGGGGTCCAGTTCCCCTCCATAATTCCTTGACAAGCAAAAAAAAAAAGTCTTCATTCTAAAAGGTGGGAGAAAATGGTGGATCGTCTGGTCGAAATGCATAGTTTTCTTCCAAAAGGGGGGGGGGGCATGGCCCGGAAGTGCCCCCCTGGATCCGCCAATGTTTTATGTACATAGGTAGTCATATTATTTATTCCATGAATCAATGCATAACTTATTTAACCTTTAACTATTAATGGAAAATATATGTATATAAATGTTTTTAATCTATTTTATGTAACAGAAATATGACAAATATGTAATATTAAATTGCTGAAAATAAGTTACTCTATAACAACTTTACATTTTATACTATACTTTGTATCGTAAAGGCCTCACATTGGTAGTCATGTTACTTTCTGGCAAGATGTGAATGAAGTCATGGTATTTTGTGTTTGGTGTTGATGTTGAAGCAATGTAAATATGCTTGATAAAGAATCTAATGGGGGATATCGCACTAACTTGCTAAAGAAATTGTTAATTTATGTTGATAATGATCTTGGGAGGCTATGATTGAAGATGGCAGCATGTTGGATTTGTTGATATATGATGCTTTCCTCTTGTGAGATCATGGTGTAAGATGGGGAGGGGGCTTTGTGCAGATGTTTGTGGGTGTGCACATGTAGTCATTACCAACCACTTTACTTTCCCATCCTATTGCATAAAAGATTCTCAATGAAAAAAGTCTTAAAATGTCAGTGGCAAAATCAGGGGCTGATGCAGGGTTGACCAGTAGGGGTGGGGCCACGATTCTGACAAAAATCTCTCGTGACGAGGAAAAAAAAAGGGTCCCCGCTATTTATGGAGCAGTGTTTCTTCCAAAATTCTCTGACAAGCAAAAAAGGGGGTCCTCACTACAATCACACCCCCTTGAAAATAAGAGGGTGCGTCGACTTTGTTTAAAACAGTTTTCTATTGTCTTTTTCCAAAATGTTCAAATGGGGGGGGGCGCCCCCTCCCATAATTATATATATATATGATAGGCCTACCGTACTGCTGAAAAAAAAATGAATTCCTGAATCTACAATTTACAATAATCCTCAGAACAATAAAGCCCCAATCCTTGCAAATACATGAATCGACTTTAATATTTGTCTCTGAATTAAATTCAAAAATTGAGAATAAAGTATGTCATATACGGTACATGTCAAGTACGATAAATTCAAAGAAAAATTTACATTTCACTTTTAGTTTTGTAGACATGTGTGATCTTTAATAAGACACCGTGTAGATGCCCAGAGTTGGCCATAAGCGTCTTATTCACACTATTACAAAATCCATGTCATTTTCGTCCTTAAATAGTTTTTGAAAAACAAATTTTCAAATAGAGCACACTTGAATATAAATGATTTGATTGCAGGCGAGTCGGACCCTCCAGATCCAGCTCGTACACTATCGCGGTCCGGTCTACGTCTCTGCAATAGACATGTTTACTACTAGTAAGTGATTCAAATTTATGGATGTTTCTTTTCTGGGAACCTAGTAATGAGGTATTCCATTAACCTGGTATTAAAGAATGAACTACAATATTTGAAATCCAGTTTGCATACATTACTTGTTGCTATGTGTGGCAAGCTTTCAGGTTGTCAAGAACAACATTTGTTTCAAAAGTATGCATAAAATTTGAATCACTTTGTAAACAGGTCTATTAATACTCCAGGCTACTACATATTTGTTGAATGAAGTAACATGCGTATAGGCTGGGCTGTGCGCGCGGACAACGGCGCGTCGATCGATATGGCGCATGATCTACGCTTGTTATTATACTAGTATACTCGGTCGAGAGACAAGCACAGGAAGGATTATGCAAAATACGCCCTGCGCCCTGCAATACACTTCCTTGTTTATTAAAAAAACGACAATAAATTGTAAAGGAAAACTCGGTATGTACTGGTTGGATCAATCTTACTGAGCATGCTCAGTGCAGTGCAAAAAAGGGGAAATCCCTACCTCCGGTTGCAACCGGTGTTTCAAACCGTGGTTTCAACAGTGGGTCTGCTTGAAACCGTGGATTTTTGAGTCCACTGTTTGTGAATCACAGACTCGGTGAATCCGTGGTTTCGGGTGAAACCGTGGTTTCAAAAATCCATGGATTCTTGAAACCACGGTTTCAAATGAAACCACCTTTGTGAATTCGGGCCAATATGTTTTGTACAAAAAACTTCATATTTTCTCAATTAACTCTCAGGATGCTGCTTGTCTTTTTGTGAACTCAACAATTTTGTGTCAAATACATTTTCCCATCATATATCTTGAGCTAAGAAGGAGACAAGCTGCACCTTAAGAGATAATGGGGAAAATATGACATTTTGTGTACAAAATATATGGAGAAGTGTACTGTCACTTTGAAGCAACATTGCCAACTTGAGGATCGCCATAGAAAGTAAATTGAGACTTTTCAAACTTTCATAACTTTCTTATTTTGTAACCAATTTTGATGGAACTTTTTTTAGATTGCTTCTCTCCATCATCTCTATCCTTCCTTTTCATTAAAATTGATTTTTTCCACTGGGTTTCATTCTCCTTTAATCATGTAATGGACTGCATGCCCAGATCAACAACATGACTTACTAATGTATCAATTTCTGTATCTTCAATAAAGAATGTGCTGCCCTCTCTCTTGAGTCTGTTTACAAACTCCTCAATGTCGACGTCGAAGCTTGCCGATGTCGGTGGGTCAGGTGACTGGGTGGCTTGTTCACACTTTTCAAATAACAAGGCCATGAGTGGGAACAGTGGGTGTCTGGGGGGAAAGAAAACCGTTCACAATTTTTCGAATAACAAGGTTGGGAGCAGTGGGTGTCTGGGGGAAAGAAATGCTTTTGTTACAAATTTAGATTGACAGGATAGTTTTGCCCTGTTCAACTGAGATATTGTCTATAGGATTCGATTTGCAAGAAAGCCCTGATAATGATGTATTAAACTACCAGTACCTAAAAAAATATCTACATGCTGCTCACAAAATCAATGTTTCTGGAATCTTCAATTTTGACAAATTGTACAAATAAAGAAATCTGAATAGTCTATCATTTTTAAATGGATTCAGTAACTCTGTGGATGCTTGATTTAATAAATTGTTGAATTTTGATACTGTCGTGTATAATATGTTCACAAGGATAAATAAATAGCCAGGCATAGAAAGTTTTCATATAAAAAATGCTATTATTAAGATATCTATGACTGAATACTCCGATTTATGAAAGCATAAATGTGTCTGGCATTTCCGGTCACTTGCATATGTTTACTTTTGTGAAGGATATGATGATTTTGAAGTGCTCCCCAACCCTGGGCTTCATTTCATACCATATTACATAATTATGCTGATAGCATAAAAGCCAGGCAGCTCAGATTTTATCAAGCCTCTACAAAGTTACCAAATCACTCTAATATAAGAAATGTCTCTAAAATTACAGCTATGAGAATTTTAATTCCCTTTACTTTGGGATATAGTCCTACGTATATTTTAACTTTCCATTTCTATTTTCATTTTTCTGAAGACGGTACAATATGGCACAAACAAAAGCTTTTCAAACAATGAAAAGACATAACAATATTTTGGGGCAGTGTAGCTCATCAAAACAAGATGAAAATGGAAAAAAGGAAAAGAATTGGAAGTGAGTGAAATAAAAATTAAAAAGGACTTAGAAAGGAATTGGAAAATAATTGGAAACTAGAAATTTAATTCGTCACTGAAGACGAATTAGGTGATCTGTCCTCATGATAATATAATGATGTGATGATGATAATCATGATGATGATTGATGGTGATTATAATCATGATAATATAATGATGATAATCATGATGATTATGATATGGTGATGATAATCATGATGATGATGATGATGATGGTTATGATGATAATCATGATAATATAATGATGATGATGTGATGATGATAATGATGATGGTGGTGATGATAATCATGATAATATAATGATGATGATGTGATGATGATAATAGTAATGATTATGATGATGGTATAATGAACAAACTACTGCACACTACTTCCTAATAGATATAACACGGAAAATAAGGCATTTTATTACATGGTTTGTGATTGTTTATGTTATAATAGTCGAAGAGGATGGTAAAATGACAGGCAAAAAGAAGCAAAAAAAAAAAAAAAAATTATGGACCCCCGGGGATCGAACCTGGGTCACCGGCGTGGGAGTCAAGTGCTTTGACCAATATACCAAAATATTCCCCATAGAGATAACACGTAAACGAAAAACGGGATTCTCAAATCAAATTTTGTAGTTTAAAATTGACAATGATCCCGACATCAGATTGAAAAAACCAAAACCCTCATAGAAAGAGTATTAATCAGGCTACAACATATTAAAATCTGGAAGGAAATAGACGAAAAATAACTGAGATACTGCTCAGAGAACAATGTCATGTAGATTCATGATTCGAAAAAAAATCATCTTCCATAGACATAACACGCGAATAGGGAAAATTCTGACATGGCATCTTTAATTGAAAATTTCACTGTGATGACGTCATCAAAATGAAAAACGGTGAACAATGATCTTGTAGATAATTGTGTCAGTTATAACATATCAAAATTTGGAAGAAAATTGACCACCTGTTACTGAATTATTATCAAATGAATACAAAAATGATGACGTCATTTTTTCAAAATCATTTTTTTGAGTTCATATGCAAATATGATGACGTCAGAACATGAGATAAGCCACAATTCTGCATGAATTCAAATCTACAACTCACAGGCTTTCAGAATATGTAAAGAAATTGGGGGGTTTCCGTCCATTCTGAGGAGCTATGGCGATTTCTAGATAGGCATGTTTTTACCACTTTTTACATTAGAATGCCCATTGACGCGCGCACGAATTTTAAAGTTTGACGCGCGAGTGTGGCATTATGGAAGGTCGATAGAGACTGTAAATAGTTGGGAATTGTCAAGAATAGTGTCAGGAAGACAAACCATGCGAAAAAACGGCGTTTTTACGTTATGTACGCGCTGCGCGCGCGGACGCGCACGGACGGAAATTTTTGAAATGCTTAAAATGTCCTGAACCGTACTCTAATTTGATTAAACAGTGATTTGGAGCATTTTTAAATTTTGACGCGCGCGTACGTGCGCGTCATGATGCGTACGCGGATTTTGATGACATTTTATGTTGACCCTTGACATGAAGTTCATGTGTGTTTAATATGGTTCATTTTTGATGACTCGTTATGAAGATATGAATGATAATGTGATTTCACAAAGAAAATTCTGACGAAATTAAGAGGTGATCTGTCATGACAGATCACCTAAAAATGCTTATTGAAGAGAATCGAATCAGAGTTTGGATTGGCTGATAAGGCAAATAGAATCAAAGAATGGGATGAAAACAAAAACATGTAAAAGCTTGTTCAAACATGCACCGATAAACCACAGCCTTTTTTTTTTGTTTCTTCTTGTAAATAAACAGCAAGTGGGATGAAAAAAATGAAGCTGTGCAGAACACAGGTTCGGTGCGTCCCCACTTATCTGTGTGTTAAAATATACACAAGTGTAAAGAGGATTAACGGGGAAGTCCACCCTGATTACAAGATGATTTTAAAAGAAGCAGAAAACTTAAAGAAACAGAACGATGAAAGTTTGAGCAAAATACGATGAGAAATAAGAAAGTAATGAATTTTTGAAGTTGTAATCAATCAAATACAAATTAGCAACTCCGTGACGTATCTTGCGAGCTCCTCTCCCGTTTGCTCTGTGCCCCCAAAAATCATTTATTTCCAATTTCTCTGAAGAAAATATTTGATTGCACATGCATCTTAGATATATAATCATTGCTCATATGTTTTTACACAAAACCTGTATAAAAGAAATCTACTCCGTCATCAACAATGAAGAAATGAATATTCATGAAACTTTCTGTACAAAGGAAATGGGAGAGGCGCTCGCAAGATATGTCACGAATTGCCAATTTGTGTTTGATTTGAGTACGACTTCAAAAATTCATAACTTTCTTATATCGTATCGGATTTTGCTCAAACTTTCACTAATCTGTTTCTCTCTTTTTTCTTCTTTAATTCAAATCAACTTAATTCCAGGCTGGAATTTTTCCCTTTAAACCACAACAGTTCACCAAGGAATATGTGAATTGGGCTCAATGCACTTACTGATATACAGCTCTCTTGTCTTTTTCTAGCTGGACCTGCAATTCTTCAGCCTCTTCAGGAGTAAGATTCCCGACAGCTTCGGTCCCAGCTTTCAAGATACTAGCCGGTACAGTACGGGTCCCTGCAGGCCGGTGCTTATTCTCCGTCTCCTCCCCGCTAGACTGCTGCATTCTGACTGGAGTTTGACTGGCCTGTATGGTGAATATTCAAATTGAAATAAAAAATGGAATTAAATTGAAATGAACTTGAGAAACTGCAATAAGAAAACTTTCATTTCATTTAATTTCATTTATTTTCCAGTACTAGTAAAAGACATACAAAATATACAAAATACAAATCACAATTTACATTTGATAGAATAAAAGACGGAGAGAAAAAATACAGAGAAACAAACATACAGGTGTTGATAAAACGAAAAAAGTAATTAATAATCTAGTACGTGGAGGGGGATAACTAGAAATGAGATAATCAATTTGCAATACATGTATCATAACACAAGGCTTAAGACACATGCAGCTACAAAAGCACTGTTCATGGACTGCATTTGGATTGGTGGGTTGACTGGCAAACATGTACATGATACACACTGGAACTAAAAGAGAAAATTGAAGCACAATTAATGTTGAAAGTGAATTAAAATTAAATTGAAATAAGAAAATCCCAAAAAGACCACAATGATAGAGATCCAATCAAATGAATTATACTGAACTAACACATTTGATCATCCAACATTGTAAACCTAAAAGGCAATAACTTTTTCTTCTCATCTCTGCTAAATATATTCTGGCACAGTTACATGAAGCTTTGTAACTGCGAGGCCCACATACAGAATGCAAATACTGCTATACATGGGGGAGCATGTTGCCATTAATTCTCATGTAACTTGGTAACACGAGCACACCAGTTTCTTAGAAAAAAGTGTGAAAATCTGGATATATCGATATACATACACTTACAAGACATGCACCGTACCAGATCCAGGGGACACTTGGGATGCACCAAACCCCCTCCCCCCCCCCCTTTTTTTCTGTCAGATGATTTTGGAGTAAATAGAAAAAGCACCTAAAGTTACAGAGTTATTATTTTCCTTTTCTTTTTTTTTTTACCTTTACACCCGCAGGCTTTCTCAAGAATCCTGAATTTAATTGCCACTGAAAACAAATAGAAAATGGTGATACGATATCACAGCCTCACGGCTACACTGTCAATTATGTCTCCATTAGAGGTTACATGTTTTTTTCTGAAGGTTCATAATTTTGAAGCTTCATTTTTCCGAAGGTTCATATTTCTGAAGGTTCGTTATTCCGATGGTTCATAATTGCGAAAATGAAAAAAGGTTCATATATCTGAAGGTTCGTAATTCCGATAAGTTAAGTAGGGCTATAAATTGTATTTTCAGAATTATGAACCTTCGAAATTATGCATCAAATATTCAGAATTATGAACCCCCTGCCATGGGAAAGTTGTGTTTCAGAATTACGAACCTTCGGAAAAACAAACCTAGACAAAACTAGACAGCAATATCACTAATAAAATTCTAATATTCAACAAGTTGTATGATCATCCTAAAACTTAACTTTTCAGTTTTTCTTAATATATATCTCTGTTTTAATTACAAGCAACGTATTTTTGGCTAAAGTTATGATCTGTTAAGTAACTGACACTGATTTATGGAAAATTCACATTCTTTAGCACTAGCTGGCACAAACGTTTAAAATAAATAATGAGGTTCATAAATATAATACTAGACAAGCCACCTCCTTCCATATATCTCGTGTAAGGACAACATTTACTCTTGACACAATAGTCTGTAATGGATCCAGGTTCTGGAATGCACTCGATTCTAGCATTACACATGCTGCCAGTATTTCTGTGTTTAAACGCAGATTAAAGTCTTATTTATAAAGTAAATATAAAGATGATTTGTGAAGCCTTAATTTATTTAGTTCATGCACTTGTATACGAAGTCAGTTTTGTTATTTTTTATACTTAAATTGTCATACAGTGTACATGTACTAGCAGACCCTTCCCCCTTCATTTTGGGCTGGCTTGTGTTTCTGTGTGGCTTGTGTTTCTTGTGTTGTTTTGTGATTTTATCCCGTCCTCTGTCCTTTCTTTTTTTTTCATGTCGAACTGTGCCACATTGTCTTTTGTGTCTTTTCCATCTTCACCTCTTTCACTTACTTGTATCCTGGCTTATACCAGTAAGTGATCTTGTTTCCCCCGTAATACCTTTTGTAAATACATCTCACTGTCAGATGCACTTATTGCATCTACTTTTTTTCCGTGTTAATTGGAAATAGTTACCAACATGCCATGAGGGGCCTTAATTTTACAAACATTGTTTTCACCAAGGTCTCCTCGTCTTTCTTTTCAACTATTTACAGTATAAGTATTTGGCATTGTTCATTTGTCGTGCCTACACTATATAAACTTCATGTTTTATTATTTCACAATTGTACATGTACAATGATTTGAAAGACAAATAAACTTGAACTTGAACTTGAAAGTGAGAATTCAGTTTCCTTCACAGTAGATAATATCAATAAAATTCTATAGCTTTTAATACTTTGTTTATAAGATCTTTACAGAAAACAGATATTACCCCAATTGATTTCTAACCTGCACAAAATGTAACTCACTTTCTCCACTCCATCAGGATCGACTATTTCCGTATGAAAAAATTCTGTAACAGGGACATCTATATTCAAAACCAATTTTTTACTGCCCTAATTCTTTTAGAAAATATCATGGTACGCAGATATAGAACCTTAATAGAAAGGTTTACGGTTTATCACCATGTGATAGTCCTGAAAAGGACTGTTTGTGATCTTTCGTGAGTTATGGTAGCTCTTAAAAGAACTGTTATCGGAAGTTCGTTTATCGATATAACCTTGTCCTTGCATTTTAAAATGGGAGGGTTGAACAATTAATCCTACAAATTTCTTTTGGTATTAAAATGATATAAGTTTGACCTACATGTACTGGACAGATGATATGAGTAACAAACCAGCATGCAGAGTATGCTCTTATATTACAGTAATTATGATCAAGCTATCATAAATACAAGTACAGCATATACATGTAGTGCTTATAAAGAGATAAGAAGATCTTTGGATTGTAAAGGCATTTGCATGGCACCCAACTGTGTAGCTACCCCGGGTCATAAAAAGTGCACCAAGACACTTTAGTTGCTGGTATGTGCAAATAATAACTAACAATAAGCTTGTCAATCATATATATATGTATGATTCATCTCAAATTCAAGAATTTCCCCCCCCCCCCCCTCTCTCTCTCTCTCTCCCTCTTTCTCATTCTCTCTGTAATTCTCTCCCTAAATATCTTTCTCCTGTCTTCATCTCCCCCACTTTTTTCTCTTTACCTTCCCCCTTATCGCACTCTCTCTCTCTCTCTCTCTCTCTCTCTCTCTCTCTCATTCTATTCTCAAATTGACCCTTTCAAGCTACCGGCACATTAGCAGAACTTCAAAAGAGTTTACTTTCTTTGCACATGAAAGGCATGGTACACATCTCTCCTCGCAATATTGTACGATATTCACATGATCTGGTATTAAAATCAGATGTGATATCAATAACTTCATATTGCTGTCAACACCACTCCAACGCCCTGTTTCATAAAACTTGTTGTACTTATGGACCATGTGGACAACATAAAATAGGTTTAGCAATCTGGATGTTAACGATGACTTCTCTTACTATGATCGCTCGACTTGTAGCCTCAAGCCTCAGCCTTGTTTCAGGTCCGTGTGAACACTCCTCGCTGTTAGTAAGCCGTTGGTTCATTGGCTTTAAAGGGATAGTTCACCCTGACAATAAGTTGGTTTTAATAAATGCAGAGAAACAAAAGAAACATATCAGTGAAGGTTTGGCGAAAATCCGTTAAAGAATTATGGAGTTATGGATTTTTAAAGTTTTGATTTTGTGAAGTCACATGCGAGCAGCTCCCCCATGTGTCATGTGATATAAATTCCAGAAAATGACATTTTCTCAGAAAAATGGAAATGGTGTTACTTGTGCATTCAATATAACATCTTAAACATCATTTCATACCCGCTCCTCTAAGAAAAATATCTTCAGTCATCATGAACCATTGAAAATGGGAATTTATAGAATTTATATTACATGACGTATGGGGTAGCTGCTCGCATATGACATCACAAATTTAAACCTTAAAGGAGTACTCCGGCCTGAAATTAATATGAATTGAATAAATAGAGTAAAATTAAACAAACAAATCACTGAAAATTTGATCGAAATCGGATGAAAAATAATGAAGTTATGGAATTTTTAAGTTTTGGTAAAACAGTGATATGCACGTCGTCATGAATATGCAGTGAGTGAGCTGATGATGTCATATCCCCACTTTTTCTTTTGTATTTTATTATATGAAATTGCAATTATTCAAATTTTCTGCTCCAAGCCTATAACTAAAAGGACTGACTCCTTATTTAATGTGTAAGTTTATCATTGCTGTAACTTATTTTGTTACAAGGGAGATATTTTTTATAGACATGTATGAAAAAATGAAATAATGAAGATTTCATGTAATATAGTTAAAAAAAGGAAAGTGGGGACGTGACATCATCAGCTCACTCATTACATATTCATGATGACATGCATAGAACTGTTTCCCAAAATAATGCAAAACTTAACAATTCAATAACTTCGTTATTTTTTATCCGATTTCAATGAAATTTTCAGTGTTTTGCTTGTTTAATTTTACTCTATTCATTCAATTAATATTATTTTTAGGCCGGAGTACCCCTTTAAAACACCCATAACTCTCTTATTCCTTGATGGATGTTTGTCAAACCTTCACCAATATTTTTCTCGTATTTTTCTGCTTTTATAAAAACCAACTTATTGTCAGGGTGAACTATCCCTTTAAGTTTCGCTAACTAACTGCAAATCCCGTGTGAACGTAGCTATGGTCTGTCTGATCCAAGGGTCAGTCTGATTTTGTTGTACCATGCACATTATGTTATTAGTTAGGTTTATTTGTTAGTTTTTGTGGGGTTTTGTTGGAGGAGGACAGGACAATAAAAATAATATTATTTTCATAGGTATTACAACTACATCACAAATTCTGCTATCTGAATACATGTATAATATGTTTAGCTATCACAAATCCTCAGCATTCATCATTCCGCATGCAAATTCCTTGAATTGCTCAACTTCTTTGCCCCAAGGAACATGTGCCATACATGTAGTCTCCAAAGCACAGACTCTTTATTGAACAAGGTACATTATTTTGCAACCTTGAGCCAAGTCCATCCACAAAGTCTAGACCAGCAAAAAGATGTACATGGAGTGGTTTGTGGCTTTATTAGTTCTGGAAATCCTTTTAAGTGCGTTGGTTTAAATAAGGCCCTGAATAAAGATTTTCACAATAAAATCTAATTTTAGCTTTTACTCTATCAAAAAGAGCCCCTATAAATGAATGAAAAGTATATGTTTTTCACTGGAACCCTTGTCATTCAAAAAATTGGATCCGAAATACTCCACTTGAAGACAAACTCTTACAGATTGAATATCACATCCTGGTAGAATCTTAATTGATGTTGTTGTTTGATTATATTAGTCCGAATTGACTTGTATTTTTTGCCACAAACTTTTCTATTGTAACGAAGTATTTTTTCTTAAATTTGATTATTTTTACTCTCCTTACTCCTTAAAAAAGCCTTTCTAAGTTTTATGGTCGGAAGGCCTGACATGAAATCACTCACAACTTGGCCTTAGGCTTGACTCAAGACACTGAGCATTTTAATCTTGAGTTAAATAAGAGTCTATGCTTGCAGACTACTCCGACCTGATATAAAGTATGCAAGCATGGACCTACTGGAGCATGGTGTGGTGCAAGGAAAAGGGGGTGTTGTAAGCCAGCTAAAACAAACATCTAAACAATAGAGCTGTCAATCAATGGCTGGGTGACCTTTGTATTGACCTGGCCTGTCAGTCAAGTGAGACACAGCGCTATTAAACCACAATCAAAACACAAATGAGATGCAAGCCTTCCATTGCACTGTTGCATATATACTCAAGAACCAGTACATAACCTCCACATAAGGGGAAAAGAGGAAGTGCAATCCCAGACATTAGCAAAATGAGTTTATGACTAATTTTATTTTTTTGAATAAGGCCAAAAAAAAGAAAAATACATGTTTAACGTCCTGCCTTTTTGGAAAAAAAGGAGGAGGCCCTTTTTTTTTTCCAAAATGACCAACCGACCCATTTATCCGCAACAACCAGCCGGGCTATTTTTCCAAGATGGCTGCCATTTTTTTTTTGGACTTAGGAAATGATGCCAGCTTTTACATAGGCTATATGCAATGGATAGTGACCAACTTTTCCCCAAAAAAAATCACGAAATTTACACTTTTGGGGGGTTTTACACACAAAAAGAAAGCGCAGGCGGCCTCCAAAAAGGAAGCGGGCGGGGATGCTAAACATGAATTTTTTTTTATTTGGCCTAATATAGGCCTATAAGCCTACATGTTATATACATTTTCCATAATATACCAATGCCTGGAACAAACAAGGTACATAAACAAGCAAGCAAGGCCAACATGCATGCAACTATTAAACTTTGAGTTCTGCATTTTACACTTACATGTAGCAGATTGTCACTGTCAGAACAATCAAAATACACCTTGTAAATGAGATGCCAGCCTTACATTGCACCATTAGTCTGTTACACATTCAAAACTTACTTTGCACCCCATGTATGCTATTCAGGGGAACATCGGAATATCAAGGAAATCATCATTTTGTAAATGTTGGGAAGTCTAAGGTGTTCACTCATTTTTGTTCCATATGTTACAAATGAAACATAATTAAAACTTAGTTTCATTTTCGTTGAAAGTTAAGCTGATCGATGCATGCTCTGAAATGACTATCAAAAAAATAATAAAACTAGAAAGGCCGTCAAAGGCGGCAGACCCACGCCTTAACCCAATAGGTTTTGTTTTGTTGCGATTATTTTTGTAAGCAGGCCATTCAAAGGGGATAACAAGAGGCACATCTCCCCCCCCCCCCCCCCCCAATAAATTTTGCCATATCCAGGTCATAGCTTTGTGTGTCCCCACCCTTGAAAAAATTCTTCTGAAAAAGATATTTTATTATTGAAACATCCCTCCCCTAAAAGTAATTGATTAGACATGTCAGAGAGCGTGGCGTGGTGAGAAAAAAAATGTTAGCAATTTGTATTCAGTGTTCAGTCATGTAAGTGTTAGTAAATGTATTCATGTTCTATCTTTAAATTACATTGCAATTGGGGTTGTTTTTTTTTTCATCGGGCTTGGATAAAATAAATATGACGACAAAATAAGTTGGATCTCGACTTCAAAATGCATGCGAGGCACAGAGCTTACTCACTCAGCTCAGTCACCACCCATCAACAAAGTCAAAGTGGATACTGGCGTGCATGTATTCGGCGAACCTCGATCAGCCACCAAATTTTGCAAATCCACACAAATTAAAAAGAAATCCAGTGTTTGTATATATTTTACAACTACGAAATCCACTCAAACAGACATAAATGAGTTATAAACTAACTCAAATCTCAAATGACAGGACCGTTATAACCCAAAGAAAAAAGTTCAATCCTACTACAGTCAGTAAGGCACAGGCACTGTACTCCCTGGGGTTATGTACTCCCTAGCCCGACCAGATCGCCGTCACTTCGCGACAGCGCTGTGTATAGTTATGTACGTACAGCTAGCTACACAGCCCACTCACTCAGATCAATACACGCGAACGCTCGCGAGTGCGATAGACTCACTCACGTCGAACAAACTCACCAGATTTTCACCGAAAACAATTAAAATCACGTACTACACGTCCACCAGGATAAAATAAATCACAAAAACTTCCACAACAAAGTGGAAAGAACCGGGGAAAATAAACAGAAATGCACAGAAGATAAGAAATAGAGGAGAAGCCGTAGGGGTAGGGTAGCCTGAATCTAAATGAATTTGTAGTTAAAAAAGGTATCGCGCGCAATCCCTTGTTGCTGGGATACGTTGGCTTTGAATATTCATTGCAGGCTCGTACGGATTTGAAGTGAAATGGCAAATAATGGGTCTAAAAGTCTTCTAAAATTCATAAACCTGAAATAGACTTTTGGTGAGACGAAGTAATGAGTGTTTTGATTGGCCAAAATATTTCTGCATCTGCAGGCGAAGTTTGGGGTCATCAATCTTTCTAGTTTCTTTCCTGTCACTATCTGAACTGAAGTTCCTATACTTTACTACAGGGTCAAAACTTCAAGGTCACACAGAATGTGCAGGGGTCAACCAATCATCACCAAAATCTAATCGATTCTTTCCTGTCACTTTCTGAACATTCCCTGAAAATTTGGTGCAAATCCGTTCACCCGTTCTCTTGTTATCTTGTACACAAACAAACAAACAAACAAACAAACAAACAAACAAACAAACAAACAAAAAAAAAAACAAACATACGGAGCCCTTTACATAACCCTGCCGATTTCATCGGCGTGGGTAATTATCAAGATACACTGCGGCTCTGTACGAAGAAAAAAAAATTGCAACATATGGGTCAAAATACCTTAGACTTTCGCTATTATACAGCACCATTGGCTTATACAGTCAAACCTGCTTTAGCGACCACCTGTATAGAAAGACCACCTGTCTATAAAGACCACAATTTTCGTTTCCCTTGAACAATGTTTCTCATTGAAATATGTATTAAAGGAACCTGTCCATAAAGACCACCTGCTCATAAAGACCGCTTTTCTTGTCTCCCTTGAGTGGTCTTTATAGACGGGTTTCACTGTAGTTAGAAAAAAGGGGGAACTAATTCTTAGCAGTATAAGATCATGCCATTGCATCTCATGCATGGGGGAAAAGGGAAGTCAAACCTTCATCATTTAAACAACCGAGACATTAGATTAGTAATATGGCTATATCATATTTATTGGCTTGTATACCTCTAATAAGCACTAACATACGATCTGGTGTCTTGATCTATTAGCAGTATTATAACATGCAATCACAATACAAATGAAAGCCTTCCATTACTACAGTCTGTTTACACGCTCAAAACCAAGTTACACCCCATAGCGGAATTTATCAAGCCAAAAATAACCCACATATTTGAGAGGTGGCAGAAAATTGGGTGATACTACATTACTGGCTTAAATATCTACATAGAACAACAATTTCAACTGATGAGTTTCGTAGATGAATTTCAATTCTGTGTAGATCTTTATCAACAGAGTGAATTAACTACATGAACTACTTTAATACGTTTATTATGCTTGCAAAATCATATACACAGATATATTCACCACTGAAGAAGCAGAAACCATGTTAGAAAGGCCTCAGACGTCCCAACTATCAACACTTGGTCATCAATGAGACTTCCACCTCCCAATCCAACTACCACTGCAACATTGTTCTGGCATGGTCATGCCATTTACTCCACCCCCCCCCCTTTTTTTTAGGGCTGTCATTTTCAGTTTGTACCATTTTCGAGTAGAAATATGAATACAGTATTAAGGGTACATATTTAATAAAGGCCTAGGCCTATATTGTATACTTTGATTACTTGCAATTTTTGGCAATGGTATTGGCCCAAATATAAAATATAGAATGCTAATGTCTGCATTTCACATTTTAAACTTTACCATCCCTACATGTATTTCTTCACTTTTTAAAATCACCTGTCACTTTGGTGATTCTTAAGAAGAAATAAAGATGTGATTTCAAGACCAAGATTTAGTTTACAAGCACAAAATACATCATAAGTAAGGCTATTATTTCCAAGTAATTTCAAGAGAACTTTTATTCTTGTAAAGCAAACTGAAAATAACTTGCTTTATTTATGACAAGGCAACTAAAGTAATTAAGTTAAGGCCTACAAGTACACAGAATACATGTATGTATGTAATACATCATTGTAGAAGGGAGGGTCACAGGTAAGGGGTCATGATGTAGCCCTTTACGTGTACCTATAACCTACTACTGATAGTGTAAACTCTACCACATATCTTCCGGAAGGAAAAAAATACCTCACATAAAGGATGGCACAGTAAACACAGCTTATAATTCATATTTGCTAAAATGAATAACAGACTTCTGTTAAAGACATGAGGGTCAGGGTGAAGCAGGTTGATATTTTTAGCAGGGATAAGCTGTTTAACATGTCCAGATTTTTTCTCTTCACATATTTTTTTTTCCTTTTTTTTTCAAATGAATGTCACAAGATTTCGTTACGAAAAAGTTCAAGTTAAAAAGTAAATATTTTTATTCCCCTACAAAATTTGTGATTAAATTTGAGGGTTTAATCATTAAGTGATTTCTTTATTACCATGAATTTTGAAAGTCTTTAGGGTAAAAACATGATGTTGGAACCTAATACGGTAATTCACTATAGCTGTCTAGTTTCAACTGAATTTCAGTGCCAAAACCTTCATCGTTAGCAGACATAGGCTCTGTACAAAATGGAATTATGTAAGTTAACTTCCAAACAAATAATAGAGCGGATAACCTTGTTATTGATTCTTTATATTTTTAGACTTATTTTCCTACAAATTTTTTTAACTTATTCTCTCAATATAAATAAATTGTTTTCTCTCTAAGGTAAAAATTCTCTGTGGCTTGAGCACATTCACTTAATGTAACATGTGCTAAAAATTGCAAGTTTAAAGGTCTTACTATACATACAAACATACAAATTCAGTGTAGAATTTTTGTATGTTTGTATTCTATCATATCTTTCTTTCAATCATTCATTTTGTAAGCGCCCTGAGCATTTGATCAAAATGGATTTGGCGCTATATAAATTTTATAGATTATTATTATTATTATTATATTGTAGAAGCAATTTGTCAACTCTGTTTTGAAAGATGAATTTGTAAAGTTATGTATAGTAAGACCTTTATTTGAAATTCTGTTTTTAATCTCTTTTCCTTTAATCTTTAATACAAACACATTTGTGTTTATTTTTTTCAGAAATCAAAAGTTACAGCAGCAAAAAATAGGGTTTGGAAAAGTTTGGTATAACATCTAGAAGACTTTCTTCTGGAAGATTTTTATAGGAGCTATAAATGTTGCAACTATCATTCCCTTTTCCAATCATGATATCAACTTTGAGAACTTCCACAACTTTTACAACATCTAGATGACTTTCTTCAGGAAGATAATTTTGCAGGTTATAATTTTGGCAACTGGTGATTCCATCTTCTCATCAAGATGTCAATCATGATTCGGTTGACCTTTTAGGTCTGATGTTTTAACAATTTAAAATAGAGAGAGGAATGAAACAGGGGTTTTAGTGCATCAACTATAACAATTGATTTATTTTTAATATTTTTAAGAATGAAAAGAGCATGATATTAACAAATTCTTACTAAAATGATACAAAATAAAGACAAATAAATACTGCTTGAATATATGTTACCTACTTTGTTTTTGACAAATTAATGAATTCTAAGATAATGCTCCAGTTGCATTGATTTCTCAGTGTCTGAAAGGGAAATCCAATTCAATTCAAGACTTTATTCCAGACTGAGCTGCAGAAGCAGAGGTCCATATAACACATTTACATGAGAAGAGAACATAAAGAATCAAGGAACAAGAATACAAATATAAGCATATATAGTAAGAGAAACCACAAAACTAATATACCACTAGAGCTAAGCAATGGACACATATTACAAAAGATTAAAACTGCGATAATGAAGTGCATACTATCAACAATGGATATAATGGGCAAAGAATGGACAAAGAATAGTAAAGAAAGAACATAAAAGAAATACTGGAGGAGGCACAATAAATAATTGAGAAAGAGAGAGAGAGAAATAGACACAAGAAACAGACATAATATGAAAATATTTACAAGTGTCATGATAAATTATGATACTAAGATAATACTAGTGACAGGCAGTGAATAGAAGAAAAAAAAAATTGTAAAAGAGACGATATGGAAATATATAAAAGTAGTGCTGGGACTAAAAACCGGGTACCCGGGTCCCGCCCGAGAGCATCGGGTCCCGGGTCAAAATATTACATGCCCGTTTCCCGAAAATAAGTATTTAATGATTACTCATGTATGTAAGTTTGTAACATGACAAGGCGGTAGATAACGTCGACCAGCCATTCAATATCTACATGTAAATATCCATGTAGCGCCCCACTGCAGCGATGCGCTTTCGAGTTTTTCCCAGTGTTAATAGCTTCTTAACTAAAAAAAAAGACTTAAGGGTAAATATAAGCTTGTAATTTGTGTTATATGATTTTCGGGTAACCGGGAACCCGCCCGAAAAATCGTCGGGTTCCCGAATTGAAAAAATACCCGAAACTCCCACCCCTATATAAAAGGCAAGATGAAAGTCCACAAGTTGGTTTTAAAAGAAGCAGAAAAATTAAATAAACAGATCAATGAAAGTTTGAACAAAATCTGATAAGAAATAAGAAAGTTATGAATTTTTGAAGTTGTAATTCATCAAACACAACCAACTTGGCAACTCTGTGACATACATGTGTACATGTATCGTGCGAGCTCCTCTCCCATTTGCTCCGTACACATAAATTCATAAATTTTCCTTTTCCTTGTTTCCGATGAAGAAATAGATTTGTTGCATCAGGTTTTGTGTAAAAGCATAAGTGAAATGATTATATTTAGGGTGCATGTATGATACCATATTAGAGAAAATGGAAATTCGGGAGAGGAGCTCGCAAGATACGCCACAGAGTTGCTAATTCACGTTTGATTGATTACAAATTTCAAAATTCATAACTATCTTATTTCTTATCAGATTTTGCTCAAACCAAGTTGACATCAGGGTAGACTTCCCCTTTAACCCTTTCAGGACAGGAATTATTTAAGGGCTAAATTGATCACATTTTGTTCTTCAAATTGGCAACAAAAGTATTTTTCTTTTAGTGCTACATAGTTCTAAAAGATGTAATGTCTTTGAAAAAAATATACATGGTTAAAAGAATTGTCGAAAAGTTGTAAAAGTTGCCAATTTCGATAAAAACGATTTTGAACCTCTCAATGTGTTGCCAATTTAAGGATTTTAAAGCTTATTCTCCTTTTTAAAATTCCTGGGATCAAACGCAATATGGTCATGTAACAAAAATGGACATACATCCAGTGTGTGCAGAAATTTTTGCTCTTTCTACTCATGTATCTGGTATATTTTTCAGGGCTATGAATCAAAAGTTATTGAGCCAAACCACAAAATGTGGTCAATTGTCTCGAAAGGGTTAATCACTTCAAGAACTTATGTATTGAAACTAATTATGAGTGTCAAACATTTTCTTCATTATGGCAGACTTACATGTACCTTCAGGTATAGTGTACATACATGTATTAACTAATACTCTATGGCCCGTATTCTGAACTCTGGTTTAACTTAAACCATGGTCTAAATCTGTGCTTTAACTATGGGTAGCAAAAGATGTCAAAACTTTGTTTACAATGTATGTTCCTTATGTTTACTGGGTTCTAGACTCATACTTTAACGGTCAAGAAAACCATTGTGCTTATCCTTCCGAGACAGTTTTTAAAAGTTTGAGTACCAAAAATGCTGATAAAATGAATATCTGCTGTTAAAGATTTGTGTCACATTTGGCTGCCCATAGTTAAACTGCGCATTTAGACCATGGTTTAAGTTAAACCGGAGTTCAGAATACGGGCATATGGGTCAATTTACAATATGTCTGAAGAAATAGAAGCAAAAAATGAAACATACCGGTATATATTCTGCAAATCTGTGGTATTTCTAATGAAAGGAAGTGGTTCTTACTGGTAAAAATAAACAATAATAAACATATCTATCAATTTTTATCATGTGCAAAAACAATCCATTGGGAATGTGAATGTGAAACGAGAGTGAATTCTGTTAAAATAATCTTTTATTGAAGAGTTTTATATAATACCTTGAATACTAAAAATAGCAATGAGGGAGTATTCTTTATTATTTACTATTATAATAATAACATCAAGATTCGGTGATATATCAGAAAAACTACTGATTACAACCTTAATAGCATTTATACAGTCCATTTCAATGTCTATACTACTAGTACAGGTGACCAAGAGAAAAATGTAGTGGTATATCCTGTATATAAACATGTATGGTGAAGCCAGCATATATCTGCAGTGACCCTATTTATCCATTTCTCTATCTATAACTGCATCTATAATGTTTGTGCTTTCCAGTTCGCAGTTCGTGTGCTTTTAGAAAGTTTCTTTTATTATAATTTTACTGATAATCTTATAACTGGCCCAAACAATACTGCATGACAATGAAGAATAACTTTTGGAAAATCTTTTTTCAAATTACATTACCTGAATTCAAAACTACCAATACTTGGCCTTTTGATAATGGGAGGGGGCAATAAAATTGTACAAGTATATGCCCCCCCAAAAGAAAAATGATTAGAAATTATTTTCAACATCCCCCCCCCCTCCAATATTGCCACTGTGGCTATGTTTGAAAGTATATAGAGTTCAGTTAAGAAGCTTCTCTGCAACACATAGCACATAATTATCCATCATGTTGCTGTAAATGGGGATTATGCCTGTAAATTTATAATCGCCGTCAAATTTGTGATCTCATTCTCAACGACTTTCATTTTGTGGATTCTTTCATAATGATTATATTATGACAGGACCATTTCATCCACAGCTTTATGTATTAATATATACATGTATATATATATATATATTATATATATATATATATCACTCACGGAGGACGGAACCATCACTATATGGGGGCTGTGTCAATTTCTGCGGTGGTCACGACCTCTCAGTTGAAATGGTAAAAACACCACTATTCAGCAAAATTATGAGAAAATACTTCCTTCTACATTTTAAGGATGATAGAATATCTGATTTCATGCCAGATTCTTCAATAGGATCTTTATCATCTTGATCAAATGTATTTTTCGGGCTATTTTTCACCGGCGATCTTGCTCCTTTCCAGCATATATGTGTGCTAGAGATCACACACTTGCTTTGGGAGCGCAAGGTTATCTACAATAAC
Organism: Heliocidaris erythrogramma; assembly: GCA_025617745.1. Classification (NCBI taxonomy): domain Eukaryota; kingdom Metazoa; phylum Echinodermata; class Echinoidea; order Camarodonta; family Echinometridae; genus Heliocidaris; species Heliocidaris erythrogramma. The sequence continues at coordinate 6,842,230 of CM046854.1, forward strand.
CTTGCATATGTGTGAGCATATATATGTATATACATGTATATAAATTATATGGAATTGTATTTCTGAGCACTAAGCAGTGCTCAATGTAAACAAAAAAAAGCATTGCTGGATAATTAGAGTCCTTATCTGCTTATGCTGTATAAAGACATGGTGTCAGATATATCATGAAGATTGTGCACTTTGCTTTTGCACATGCTGGCAATATTATGCACTCACAGAACACTGTCATGACTGTGCTATTAAGTATTATCATATGTTGTGACTGAAAGTGAAACATATATAGCACATTATCATTATGTTCAATTTCTCCTAACCTCCAACATGCAAGAAATTGACCCAAATGATAACCATCCCAAGTTGATATTGACTGCAAGCCATTCCACTGGCATGACTGTTTTTAGTACACCATTTTATTCCATTTCTTGGTGGTCCTTAGCGGCCTGCATCACACAGCATCTTCTGAGCTCTCTCACACAAATACATTGCACACATACTACGGCCACACAACACGCATTTCCCGGAACAAATGCAGCGTAGCGATAAACGAATAAATCATACACTGTCCTCGCCTTTCCACACATCAGAACACTCCCCAATACAAAAAACGGGCGTTATATACGACTGCCACTCACACACGCTCAACATTGCATTTCGCACTCACAACAAAGAAATCTCGAAAACTGCGCCCGAATTTCGCCCCGGTTTCAACGAAAAATTAATCATTATGACTACATCTCAAAATTAGCGAGCATTAGGGTGAATTCTAGAGGTGTGTTAGCTTGATTTCGCAGAGTAAATGCGGGTGAAATTAAAACTGACAGTATAAGAAAGAGATTTTGAGTGACATACCTTCGATGTGTCAGTCAGGCATCAAAAACGACCAAGTTAGATTATGGCGGCGGGGCCGCTATACAACAAGGCTATGCACTGATTGACATACGTCATAGTACTCATGCATAATGCATCAGTATCTCATGTTTAATGGATTTAGGGCGGAGTCTTGACCTTTTCACTGTCTAGAAGGGGTGCTTAGATCAAAAGATATATATCTAAATCTTAATTTATGAAGAAATTTTCCCTTACTTAAAAATTATTGTATTATCATTATAATATATAGTATATTTAAAGCTTCCAAAAGTAATCATTAATTAATAAAAATTATGTATAACAAATATTAGAAATATTCCCCTACAAAGTTTTCGACGAGTCGTGACGTCACAATCACCTGTGTCGGAGCAGCAGGTGAATTTCGTCGAAAGGCGCTGATATATCACAAATTGGTCCTAATCGCAACCATACCACCTATAGTGCTTGCATATTTTACTTGAAGATAACACAATATTGTTAGAATTATATAATTGACTTTAAGTATCATTATTTTGTAGAATTATAGAAGTAAGAAACTAAAATAAAAAATAGAGTTGTATTTATCAGCCCCCGCCCATTTCCTTAGTTATTTCTTTCAGTAAAATGATTGCAGAAATGCAAAAAGGAATACAGAAACGGAAAAGGAAAATCCAAAAGGTGTATTACAAAATGAAGGGAAATGGAAATAAAATGAAATAAAAAATACGAGGAGAAAAAAGAGCCCCTCCACTTGTTTATTTCATTTGGGGAGGAACAAAACGCTACCCCCTGAAAAATGTGACAACTTTCTTTCTCATTTTTTTTTTCTTGTTGGAAGACTTATGCTCCCCCCCCCCCCCCCCCCTCGAACAGAGAGAGAGAGAGAGAGAGAGAGAGAATCCTGGATCTACCAATATGTAAAACCATATTTAATTCGAACACAAACCAGGAAGATGTAAGAGACCCGGAAGAGACCCTCGATGTTCATTTGCACTTTCATAGGCCTTTGGTCAAATGGGCTCTAGATAGTCGACACGATGTGCCACACCGCATTATTGAATATTGCAAGATAGACCTATAATGTACCTTTGCAATGTATGAGGAAACCAAGATAAAAAGTAAAAGGTACGTAACGAAAAACAATAAGTACTGGATCTACCAAAGGCGTATGAACTCGGACCTAATAAGACCGGTACCCCCCCCCCCCCCCCCCCCCCCCGGCCGCCCCCGCCTATGCCAGTGACAGTGCCACAGTGCCCCCTCGCTCACTTTCTTGGCTGGATCCACGCCACACCACTGGCATGACTGGCGGAGAGAGCACTGAGATCAGGGGAGCGTTTCATCAAGTGTTTTGTCAGTGATTTTTACCGACAACTGTTATAAGCCACTGAAATTCTTGCATTTGATTGGCTGAGAGCAAATTTGTCCGTAAAAAATCACTGAGAAAAAACTTGATGAAACGCTCCCCAGTTACATCATGATCTCCATCATGGAAAAAAAAAGACAGGGTCATTCAAGATCTTCAAACCAGGAGAGCGTTTCATCAAGTCTTTTTTCAGTGATATTTACCGACAAATTTGCTCCCAGCCAATCAGATGCAAGGATTTCAGTAGCTTATAACAGTTGTCAGTAAAAACTGCCAAAACGCTTGATGAAACGCTCCCCAAGAGGAATCTGTTGAACCCGTATCATTTTTTCGGAATTATATTAAATGAACTTAGAATTACAAAGCTTAGGAGTATAATAACGCGCATCTTCGGATAAACGACATGTAACCAGCTAACAGTATATACCAACGATGAGTTATGAATAGGTGGCTACATCATCTAAATTCTGAACAATCCTATTATTCCTTTTAATATATATTTTTTACTTTATAAAACAGCAGCAATCTTCTACATAAGGTTTTGTAAGGGGGTCTATTTTTTTATTTAACACCTCCCCCCCCCCCCCCCCAAAAAAAAGCGACAACAAAAAAAAAAAAAAAAGAAAAGAGAGGTTTTATGCCAAGTAAAATTGATTCTAAGTTTCTCGTCCGGATTTTTCAAAAACGAAACGGAGGGTTTCCACTTTTTTTTAATATTTTTTAATTACATAAAAATGCTATTGGGACGATTTAAACCCAAATTTTTTTAATATCATTTCATGCAATACAGAGGCTCAAAGCATATAAATTGTATTATATTCATGAGTTTTGATATACATTATGGCCTAGATGTCCTCAGATACTTATTCATTTTATTTCAAAGCAAAAATATTCAGTATAACATAAAGAGGCGGCGGACCGAAAAGGGGAAGGAGAGGCCTGGGGGCCTATAGAAATTTGAAATTGATTCTGTAATTGACTTTATCAGCCAAAGAAAAGGGAGTACAATTTATAAACAAAACCTATGTCAAACATTCTACACTTCTTTTATTTACTTATTTATTTATTTATTTATTTATGTATGTATGTATGTATTTATTTATTTGTTTATTTATTTATCTATTTATTTATTTATCGATTTACCACAAACAGCATTTAAGTACAATTTTCATAAAATTATATTTACATAATACAAAGGAAGAAAAGCATTGGTTAGTAAAAGGGATCGAATAATAGCACTTGCGCTAGGATTTTGTATAAGGGGGGGGGGGGGTGGTGTCAATCATTTTTTTTTCGCCAGACCTCCAAAATTATTAGAGTTTGGAGTCCAGGGCATCGTTTCATCAAACCGTCATCGCCGACATCCCATTGAAACGTATGTTAATGTGTTTGAATGGGGTGTCGGCGAACTTACTTATGACCGTTTGATGAAACGCTGCCCAGTTTCCCGCTATAATTCTCTGACAAGCAAAAAAAAAACGGTTTTCATGCTAAAGGGGGGGGGGGGGTACAATAAAAAAGGGCGGATCCTTTATGGTCAATATGCATACTCTTTGCCAGGGGGGGGGGGGGCACGGGCCGAATGTCCCCCCCCCCCCCCCCCCCCTAGATCCGCCATTGTGCGCTAGTATGGGGGTAAATCGAGCCTGAGACATAACGGGAAAATAGTTAATCCTCTAAAGTTCAGCATACAGTTTTATTGTTGGATTATCGTTACATTCATTACCAAAAATGATAACAGTTACCATTAAATTACAAAAATTAGATATTATATAATGATGTTAAAGACATTTCTTGTATACATATACAGACTATTTGCATGGATGTCTTCATTTACTCAGCAAGTGTGTTGGAACAGAATTCCCAAACCTACTTTAGAGCTAGTTAATCTGATTTGAAAAGGTAATACATGTAATATTCCAAAATTCACTACCGTAACCCACGGAAGGCAATGAAAATTTATATTGCTTACTAAACGTCTGTATTTGGGTTCTGCATCATGTAAATATAAGACAGAATTTAATAAGTCGTCTGCATGACCTAGAACATTATAGGGCCTCAACTAGTGGACCGACGGTTTTAAGGCCTCTCCGAGGGACTTGCTGAGGATTAGTGCCCTCCATAAAAGGCCTCCTAAAGGACACTCGCGTATCCACTTGGTTTCGAACCCGGAACCTCCCAGTTACCAGACCACTGCTCTACCACTGAGCCACTGCCCCTCCTTAGCAGTCAGGTGAAATAAACCATCAAACTTTTCAACCCGACTTTTTCAAAATGAAAACTATATGTATACGACACAAACATTAGATTATACTGCATAGGAAACAGCGACGCGGTGTAATGACCTGTGTTTCATAGTATTTCTTTTTAGATTAGAGCAACATGTGATTAATTTGGTAGGTCTTGTTAGTAAATTAGATTTTCATTTCTGATCAGGAGCAAGCTACATATTTATTAACATTTCCCAAGGGACTGATGCAAATCCAAATAGATTGTCTACATTATAATAATTGGTTTTATGTATATGTATTTCTGTTGATTTCTTTTCCTCTCCTCTTTTTTATCAACATACTCCTTTAAAGTAGATCGTATAGGCCTTATTATCCTCTGAGATGATAATAACAAATTAATGATGGAATGAATAACCCCCCCCCCCCCCCTCTCTCTCTCTCTCCCCGAGTCTCGCATAATACACACATGGTGTATCATATAACCCCAGCTTTCTTTGTTGTTAAAGTGACGAAGAAAATATTCTACACTCTACAGAAATATAATTAAAGCAAAGATAACATTTTACCAAACAAGTCATCGATCTCTACCATGATGGGGAGAGATCGATGGGACAAGCAGGGAGGTGTCTCTCTTCCACCTCCCTGCCTGGAACAAGTAGACTTTCTTTACGCAAGCTCTCTGCTCTAGCTCCCTCTCCGTTCACACTAGGAAAGTCTTTTTCGTTGAACTCAACAGACAGCAAGGTACTCAGGCAGAAATTGATGTAAAATTTCAGTGAAAATGTGTCATTTGTAGTCTTTAAGTTCACTTATGAATGAAATGAGATGAATAAGGAACTATTCTAGACTTTGAATGCATATTTGAATATAGAATTCATGTTGAATAAGCCGTAAATTATGGCGTGAATTGCTCCAAAAATGTTCAAAATGTCGATGTACGAATGGTGTGCTTCGCGTGTACTATTGCCTATTGGCTCTTGCACGTGCATTGTATCAATGAGGTAGCGGTTCAGCGTTCAGCTCGCCGGAGCCGCGTATTATGATAGTTGATACAGTCATGACAGTGGTAGGCCTAGATCTATAACTGTTAGTGTTAGGCGTATGCCGCTTGAGCTAGAGGAAGGCTTTGCCTTTGCCTCTAAACGGGAAATTGACTCTTAAATATGGGCTAAAAATTATTTGAAAATCATACTGATTGGGCCAGTGAGTGATAGTGTCTAGGGTTATGCGCCCAGTATCCGGTCACTCAAAAAGAAATCCCCGCTAATATGAATACCTATCTCTTTAAATTGACAATCTACCATCAAAAGAACCGCAAAATTGTCCTCTAAAAGATTATCAAAATAATTTAAAACATGGAAACTTACCCCGAAAAATATCGCTGACAGTCTAAGAAGGAGAAGTTTTCCGCCCATTATCCGGTAGCGACGCCCACAATTCGGTCACGCGATAGTGCGCTGCATCTCGGGAGAATTATATAACCATTTTTGTCATATTTCTGCGTTTTTAGGCATTTTCTATGGCTTCCATATATTCATACTTAAATGTATAAGATTTTTTATCCATTAAAATCCACAAATCGAAGATCGAGGGTCAGAAATAATGAACAAAATGTATTTCAAAAAAGAGCAAAGCGTGTCGGCAAAGCGCAAAGCGTCTTTGTCGACAAGTTGCACACAAAGCGCGCTGGCGCAAGGCACTCGATGTTGCCTGACCGAATAGTGGAAGAGCACCATCTGGCAGGGGTGAGGTATATATTCTCTTGCTCGTCGCTGAGATTGCCATTTGCAAATTTGCTGCGATAGAGGGAACACCCGGAGGGAACACTCCTCTTCACACACATATACTAAATTCATTGCACCTGCACACATAGTTATTTCACCATAGGCGTCTACTTATGGCTATGCGTGTTAACTCACGCGCTAACGGAACCCGGAAGTGCGGAAACTTGAGTAACACTGACCAGTTTCGAGGGTATTTGGAGATCTTTTCCAGGGCGTCTGACCTGAATTGCTTTCAACATTATAGGTACCTTGTTCATGTGTTTGTTATGTGCAGGTTTCGAGCCTCAAAAATTATTCATGAGTTCTTCACAGCTGTTCAAACAGCTGTTCAAACAGCTGCGTGACCGATTTCAGGAATATGACTGGATACCGGGCGCGTAACCCTATCAGAAATTTAATACAAGTGACGGTGCAAAAACATTTCTGGAAGTCACATGCCTGCATGCCCTTCGGCTTTAAGTTTAACTTGCAATGTGCTGCTGCTAGGATTTGACCTTTGTTCTGCAATTGGCTGAAATCAATTTTTGATTTTATGTGCTTGCTCGTTTTACCATGTTTAGAGGTCTATGTTGCAAAAGAAAGCTCTCTCACAAGTAAATACGATGCACACACCTACAGAAAACCTTATCATGATAAGTTGTATACCCAGACGTGTGTCCGGAGAGGTCATTTTTAAACAGTAAATTGAACAACTTTTCATGCAAATTGTCACAAATCTTTCACAGGATAGGTTGAAAATCATGTGAATTGCAAATATCTGATTTTAGTGTTACCTGATGCATATTTTTCGTAAAATCTGAAGGCAAAATTGACAGGCTAATTTTTGTTAAGTGTCCAGAGACACACAAACCCCCCCCCATCCTGCATACTGACTTGTAAGCGACAAAGGACCAAAGAAGTCACTCAGTAGGCTGTAGGTTTACCTCTAAATGTTGGAACTTCCCACTTAATTGCTTTTGCTTGGGGGGGGGGGGGCTGTCATCCCTTGCCCAGATACCAACTTGCAAGCTTCCAAAGTTTAATGAGTGTGGTGCAAGGTTGAGTAAGTTGAGTAAGTATCAAGATTATTGGATAGAAAAATATGTCAGAAAATCAAACAGAATAATTTGTCTAGAGACAGTGTGATAATTGTTCTGCTTGAAGAGATTCAAACTCTGTGGAAAGGAAAGGAATGTTGAATTAAAAACAAAGTGCTTATTAAAGGGAAATTACAAATGAGACATAAGACATCTAAAAGAAGATACCCAACTGAATACCTTCATATGGTAGGAAAATCTATACATCAAATTACCAATGATAATGGAAAGAATTGATCTCTAGAGGTACTTTTCAATTTTGTTGAGATACAGGAAATGGAATGAATTATCCACATGATAACCCCCCCCCCCCCTTTCCTTTGTATCTCCACACACACACACACACACACACTCACACGTTTACATGGCTTTACTTCCGAGGACAACTATTGTTCCTCTATTGTTACTCGTCCTCGGACAGTCGACGGAATAAGGCATAAAATCATTGTTCGACGTTCGAGGACTATTGTCCGCCTTCCGAGGACCATTGTTGTCATGATTTTTTTTTTGTTCTCTGTCCGAAAATGTCCTCGGACATAATGCTAAACAAACGCACACACACACACACACACAAATAAAACCAGGTAAAAAAAGGCCAGTTAAATAGATAAGGAGAAGTTATCATTCTTTTGTAGTGTTCCCTTCAAACTTTGCTTTGTGCTATTTGTCCAGGTTGGAACCTCAAAACTTTTTTTTTCTTTTTGATTTATTTTCTATTTTTTGTCTCATTCCATACTTTTCATGTCTTTCTGTAGATGCCAGGCGGAGGTACGACCGTAAAGGACGTTGACCAGCAAGAGTTTGTGGTGGCGCTTGGCGCCTTCTTCAAGAAGTCTGGCAAGATGAAGGTTCCCGAGTGGGTCGACATCGTCAAGACTGGCACCCACAAGGAGCTGGCTCCTGTCGATCCAGACTGGTTCTACACCAGGGCTGGTAAGTCGGAGAGAGAGAGAATGGAAAAGGGGCGGAAAAGTGGTGCCCCTGAGTGGGATGACAGTGTCCATACTGGCACCCACAAGGAGCTGAAAATGCACTTGTATAATTATGATCAAGTCAAATATTTCAAAAAATGGTTAAAGACACAATGTGAAAGCTGGAGAAAAAGGTCGCTAGATGTCATTTTTAAATTTTTTTATTTAGCAATTCCACAGTCTATCATATAAGCTTTCTTATGGTATGTTTCATGCTCATGTTCCAAATCTACTCCAAAGCTGACATGAAGGTTGTAAGATAAATTATTTTGATTAAAAAAATCAGCAAGTGTGCGTTAGGGGCTTATTTAGTTTAGTTTATGTGATAAGAATGCACTCTCTTGAAGACAAAAAAATAAAACATCTTGAATTTTTATTTCATGCATAAAAAAATAGCCTATAGACTTGATAATTTCTGATATTTCCATTATGATTTAGTCAAGATATATAACCCTTTTTTCTTTTTACTTTTTTTTGGGGGGGGGGGGATTGGGTTGCAAAATTATTCAAGGTTTCATGGCCATATGTTGCAATTGAAAATTCAACTTTTCTTGCATGTAACCTCAATTAACCCTAGCTTTATCTTACTGCGTCTAAAGGGAAATTTGAGTTTCTGGGAAAGGTAAAAAATAATTTGTGAGCTTTCTCATTCTTAGTTTGGAAGATTATCATAGTAGATATGTCCCCTGAAAATGATTGCACTTCAAATGCTCTCACATTCAAAATATGACAAGAAACCGCTGAAATGTTTGGGCCAAACATTTGTGTGCAGTAATACACATTTCTGTGTGTAATACATGTCAGCAGGATTGAGTCAATTTCTTATTTTGGTGATTCCAAAACCTTGCAGCGTACACCAATTCTTATTTGCTGTATAATCAACCTTTGCCTAATCGCTTTGAGACAGTTTCTTTCACAATTCAATCTCATGACCAGAACTCCACTTTATCTTTAACATTTTTCTTTGCAGCTTCAACTGCCCGTCACCTGTATTACCGCGGTGGTGTAGGAGTCAACGCCATAGCTAGGATCTATGGAGGTAAGGTCTTACAGGTTACAATGTTCAAAGCTACCATACTAGACACTAACGTTGAGCCAGGCCCCACTTACCACCAAAAATCTGGGCACTGGATTTGAACTCAGCTCCGATTTTGGTTACTGTAAAAATGTGAATGTATACGACATGAAACTTTCACAAACTGTAAACGAGGGCAATTTCCACAGCAAGAAACTGCCGCTATTAAATTGCAAAATATTCAGTGATATGTCAGTTGTGACGTTTGTGCATCCGAACCACTCACCAAATTTGATATTAATAAGGAAGTGGAACTCCGTTATTACAAACTCTTTGGGACCGAGGAAATTACCTCTCTCTATTGAAACCTTGTTATATCAGGGCTAAAAAACATTAGAATACATAGAAGTCGGACCGGCAAATTTACCGTTATAATGAGAGTTTGTTAAAACAGTGTTTTTTTATAATAAGGTTCTAATGTAATAGTGGGTTCTTGTATAGTCCTGATATGTCTGTCGGACTTGACACCTTTTAGCTCCACAATATATGGTATGAAATAAATCGGATAGGGCACTGATTGAAGTTCCCATCTTCACTTTAGTATACATAATCATTTGTTTCCTTCCCTTGCAGGACGCATGCGCCGTGGAACACGCCCCAGTCACTTCAACAGTGGCTCCACCTCCGTAGCCCGCAAGGTTCTCCAGGCCCTCGAAGGCCTCAACATCATCGAGAAGGAAGGTAACTGTGGACGGCGTCTGACCAGCCAGGGACAGAGAGATCTTGACAGGATAGCAGCACAAGTCAAATCAAAACAAAGCAGGAAGTAAAGTCACATGATCAACATGTCATGTGATCAACAACATTCGCGTACACTCGTCATACCAGAACCCACCCACACATCTCCAAAATGCTTCTTCGACTCTCACCTAACTGCGATTTGAATCGAGACATCACTTTGGAGATGCTCACGCACGATAAACCAGAAGGACTCTTAGAAATGAACTACATGATTCCATTATCTGCCCACAAACCCTGCATACAGTCTGTTGATGATTGCAAGAACTAAGAGATTTGTTGAGCGATGTCAATAAATTCAGTCATTCAGCCTATGTAATTCCTTGTTTTACCTGTCTTGTCTAGTTGTCTCAAATCTTGTAGATGCACCTATTTTCTTCTTGCATAACTCGGAAGTCGCATAAGTCAAACTATCCCGAAGTCGAATCAGTTTTTTCACCAAAATATTACATTTTCTAAGTCGAATTTTGCATAAGTCGTACTATATTTTGTGGTCCCAACGGATTAGACTTATGCAAAGTTAACTGTATTTTATTTTTCGTACGGTAAAAACTTGCTATAAAGAGCTCCAATAGAATAAGATTCCTGATATAACAAGGTGATTTTAATGGTCCTAGGTCTTTATGTTCTTTGGAGTTTTTTACCCTGATATAACAAGGTCATTTTCATGGTCCCAAGGTCCTCGTTATAGTGAGTTTCCATTGTACATTACATGCGTGAAACAGTGGGTATTAAACAAAAAAATCTAGTCGGGTGGTTGCACTGGTACATATATTGACAGTTGATGAACGGGGGGGGGGAAGAAAAAAAAGGTTCCAAATTGTGGTAGACAACATGACAAAGTAACAAGGACCTTGTGACCATGATAATTACTTTGTTATACCAGAGTAAAAAAAAACTACAGAACATGACAACCTGGGACTAGCAAAATGACCTTGTATCAGGGTCTGCTCGCATTTATAAGGACCGCTATTCATAGAGTCCCGCGTTTTGGATAGTGGTCCTTATGACTAGCAAAGCAATTTGTCTATGGTTAGCTCGCTATTCATAAGGGCTGCTATTTATAAAGGACCACTATTCATTTAGTCTTATGACTATCAAAGTTACCCCGTTGTATCAGTAATCTTGTTATATTGGAGCTCTTTATAGCAAGTTTCAACTCTATATCCAGTTTGTGCACATATGGAGAGAGATGGTCGATGAAGCATGACATGTGAAGGAGTGTGACTGATCACGATGGTTGAAAGGAGAAAGCAGAGAAGTAAAGACTCAAATTCATCAAGGTTAATTTAACCCATCCTCCCTGGTGGACTCAAAAAGCATTTATTGCATTTTCATTGGACAGGAGAACAAGCACATACTACGCTGGCTTATTTAGGTTTAAACCATGAGTTAAGATCAATCTTTATCGTAAATTTGGGCCAATGAGTGAAAGAAGAGGTGCTAAGAATGAATATGGTCAAACAGATGGAGGGAGAGAAAGAATGTGAGAGAGAGAGAGAAAGAATGTGGGGGGGGGGGGCAGGGAGAAATGGTTTATTACAAATCTCGAATACAAAAAATAGTCAAGGAAAGACTACTAGTACTTTTTTTCATTTGTTGGTACATTTATTTATTCAAATCTTGAAATTATTATTCAACAACGTGCGGTCTATTGAAGGACCAAATACAAATACATCTCCAACATGTACAATCTGCCTCACAAACCTACATAAAAATCCATCAACAATTTTTTTACATAAATATTTGTCACAAAATTTGCCCTCAGTATCATTAGATGGAGAAAATTTTGAAGGAAAAATAGATACAGTATAATGTCAATATCCCGCTCAATAAACTGAACAGTGTCAAAAAGAAATGGAGATACATGTACTCGTACATGTATCTTCATGTACATGAATGTACTATTAACAAAATATAAAACAGAGAGAGAACAAGTCAAATATAGAGATCTCAATGACAGGGAAAACGGATAATGCATAGAAATATCAATAAGGCACTTGCAGTGAAACAACTTTGTCCACAGTTTTCCAGAATTCTTTCCTGAATTGAGTTCTAACAGTTATGACGACAAAGAAAGATGGCAAAGGTAAATACATGTATTCAAGTTTGTACATGGACATAGATGTAAGGCCTAAGTCACACTAAGAGTTGAGACCGGTTGCCGACCATCACAAGCGAAAAAGCTGCAAAAACATACTGTCGACTGAAAGCTCGAAATTCGAAATATTCTTTTACTCAGCGACTTGTTGCCTATAGGTTGCAAACAGGGTCGCCTATCAGTTGCAGACCGGTAGTCTACCTTTATACGACCGCTTAAAGATCAGAAGTACCTTCTGCCAACCAGTTTGGTCGGGAAAAGGTTTTTGATGCAATATCGAAAACCTTTCATTGGTTGGTGACCAGTTGTCACCCAATGAACATCCTTACAAGGCTGCCTTGTAGAAGTAATACTTTTGTTTAAAAAAAAACCCCTATGATCACAGACAACGGACTGACGGTCGTTGGTCGGCGATCGGCTGCTGCAATAGTGAGACTTGGGCTTAAGAAGAGGAAAAAGAAAACAAAAAAATAAGGCAGGCAGCCTAATGGAATGGATACTGTAATGAAAGTAGTTACAGAAAATAATGATTATACATGTACTAACAATAGCACATTGATAAATTCACATTTCAATTTCAAAATGTGAACATAAATGAATAAATCTAATACATGTATTCAGGGGTGGATCCAGGATTAGGTATAAGGGGGGGGGGGGGGGCACACAAATGCAGGTTTGTCAACTTTTGGAAAAGGTAGACCCGTAATTTTTTGGTCTTGCCAGCTTCTCGGAAGATCTTCATTCTAAAAGGGAGGGGCACAATCGACAAAAGGGTGGATCCTCCATGGTCAAAATGCATACTTTTCTTCCAAAGGGGGGGGGGGGGGGGGGGGGGGGGGGTACGGGCCGGAAGTGCAACCCCGATCCACCAATGCATGTATTCATGAGGGATCCTTTTGCTTTTCTAGTCAAGGCCTCTTCTAATAAATTGCTTGAGCTCCGTGTAGCCTTTATCATTACAGTCTTTAAAATTCTTAAGGGCATGGTAAGGCTAAACCATTTCATCATTCTATCAAAGAACACTCAACCCTGGGGACATAAATCACATTCCCTAAGATATTCAAGGAAAGGTCTCGCTTAGATACAAGGAAATGCTTTTTTAGCAACAGAGCCGTGTCTGACTGGAACAGCCTTCTTCAAGAGGTAATTGACTCAAACTCCATCGATACTTGCAAAGCATATTGCTGGACTGAACGATTTAATCTATTGTGATCAAATCTGTCTCAACCCCCTGCGCTCATGCAATAGTATATGATAAAGACAATAAATTTCCCATCGACTGCAGATGCAGAATTAAACTAACTCTTAGGAAGTGACCGAGGATTACGGGATCAACTTCTCCTTGTATCCAGGTGATGATGATGATAATGATGATGTTGGGTAACTCTGTCATATCGAAATTCACACAAGTCTGGCTGTGATATTGTAAAATGATTAGTCAATAATGGTACATTTTAAACAAAGGACTGTCAATCAAAGTACTGGTAAAAATTTCAGTACAGTGTAACTCTAAGATGAACTTGACTTAAAATCTGACTGGACTAAAAAAAAAAAAATAATTCTTTGTACAAAATAGGCTAAATAGCCCATACAATTTCATGCAGTGCACTTAAGCAATTTGAAAAAACATCAGTTTTAGGCTAATATTCAGCAGTTCACTAAATATCAAACTCACTAAATCTCCAAAAGAGATCATGATGCTCAAATAAGAAGTACAATAATGCTACATTAATAAATTATTATTCAAGAATCAAGTACACATTAAAATATGGAATGTTATTACTTCAGTTGCTTATTAATGTATTGTTATTATCCAAACTTCATACAAGTTTGTCAGTTACCTGAGCAAAAAGTCACATGTACATGTATGTGAAATGATTAGTTTACATCTCAAACATGAACAACACGGTAGATAAACCTCTCAAAAATGACAGTTCTTGAACATATTTACATTGTACATATATATTTATCATTAAATTAATAAAATAAAGTTTATTCAACAAAAGGAAGCAATCGTGGATCAGGCAATAATGATTTTCAAACTTCATATACAAACTAGAAATATCACCGAAGATGATGATTAATACCCCCGCCCCGTGACAACAGCCTTTCTTGACTTTTGGTCAAAAACTGAGGAAGTAGTTCGATCCGCAAGATTTTTCCCTGATTTACTGCCATATATATGCCGTTTCCATGGCAACGCAGCTTCCGACACATCCAAAAAATATGTCTTGCACATCTTCCCACCAAGACCAATGTGTGTACCAAATTTCTTGACTTTTGGTCGAAAACTGAGGAAGTAGTTCGATCCGCAAGATTTTTCCCTGATTTACTGCCATAGATATGCCGTTTCCATGGCAACGCAGCTTCCGACACATCAAAAAAATATGTTGTACACATCTTCCCAGTAAGACCAATGTGTGTACCAAATTTCATGACTTTCGGTCAAAAACTGAGGAAGTAGTTCGATCCGCAAGGTGTTTCCTTGATTTTCTGCAATAAATATGCCGTTACCATGGCAACACAGATTCCGACTCATCCGAAAAATATGTCTTGCACATCTTCCCACCAAGACCAATGTGTGTACCAAATTTCATGAGCTTTGGTCGAAAACTGAGAAAGTAGTTTGATCCGCAAGATTTGCAACAGACCGACCGACCAACCGCCCCACCGACCGCCCAACCGTCGACTGATTGCTATATACCCCCTTCAAACTTCGTTTGGCGGGGGTATAAAAATACATGTAGTAGAAAAGGGAAAGAAACATGTCAGATAGACTGGATAAAAAGAGATTAATAGAGTAAACCCTTGAATAAATTCAATAACTACACGGAATAGATAGCATAACCCAAAAAATTCTTTGGGGAAAATATTGGAAATATCAAGCTGAACCTAAGTTGTTCTTCGTTTGTTTGTTTGAGAATAAGACATAAGTCTTACAACACTATTCTGTACAATACCCTGTTTAATGTAATCAGCAAATACATGAATTTAAATATCAGAGTTCAAAAATAACATTTATTTTGTTGTAACGTAATGGTTGCAAATGATGGAAGAGAGAGAAAAAAAAGAGGAAGGATATTTACAAATTCTAAACCACAGAAGTCGAGCATGCTACATATCTATAAATTGATTTCATAAAGATTGAGGCACAATGTGATTCTAAGAAATAGTCTGAAATTCTGAATCATCAAACTATATAAGATTTGAATACATGTACACTGTACAGCAGAAAATGATTGACTGTACACTGACCAATGAAAAAATACAGCTGCTCTCATACAAAAGATGACACAAATGAAATTACATCAATGCTTGCGCAAGGTCTTTACGGGATGCTTCTTTGCTGGGAAATGCAAGAGTAGGACTGTATCATGTTGTACACTGTATGTAGCTACAATAGAAATACATGTATACCGGTACTGTAAGCTCATAATACTGGAATTAGACTGGACCTACAGTTCCCGCAACATGCATCAACCAATGAAAAGCAAGCATTTGATAAATATCTGTTTACGCCTTCTATCAGCTAAATAGTTTTATTTATCATCGATCCCTTGAATTAAATTTGATTTAACAACATAAATGATAACATTTCTTTCAGAAAACCACCCCTGGGGGGTGTTTCATAAAGCTGTTCACAAATTATGCACGACTTTACGCAAGACTGGTGATCAGTTCTTGTGCTAAATGATTGAGAATCTGATTAGTATAGCACCCAAGAACATGTTCCAGTCGTTCGTAAAGTCATTCGTAACTTTACGAACAGCTTTATGAAACACCCCCCAGGTTTATATCACACTTTACCTACCAAAATACAAGAAAACTGTTCAAGAGCAGGCCGAGTTCTGGGAAAGGTAAAAAATAATTTGTGAGCTTTCTCATTCCTTTTATGTCAGTTTGGAAGAACATCATAGATGAAACATCCCCTGATAGGGATTGCTCTTCAAATGCCCTCATATTCGAAATATGACGAGAAATAGCTGAAGTATTTCGGGCTGAACATTCATGCCACATGTTTGTGCAGTCCCATATACCAATTTATGTGGGCAGTGCATATGCTTTAAAGAGAGATTGGGTTTATTTCTTATTACGATGATTCCAAATCCTCACAGTATACACCAATTCTTACATAGTCTTGATCAACCTTTCCCAATAGACCGCTTCTGTAATGTATACAAATTTATGCACATATATTCTCTGAGCACCGAGTGACGAGCTTTTCCATGAACATGCTTTTTATAAATGAGCCTCAATGCTTGCAATCCAGTTTGCATGTATTTGTTGCTATCTCCGGCAAGCTTTCAGGTTGTCAAGAACAACCTTTGTTTGAAAGATATGCATAAAATTTGCATACATTACTGAAGCGGTTTATTGCTTTGAGACATTTTCTTTCACAATGTAATCACATGACCAGAACTCAACTTTATCTTTAAACGATGCTCTAGTTCCGTTATAGGTTTCCAATATACAAGCTCAGTCAGAGTGCCATTTATTCAGACATAAACCACCATTGTGAATTCCTTGCCGAGTTTGTCATTATCCAATGAACCTACAACTCACATGTTCACACAAAATAACTTCTATAGCCAAGCACAGAAGCAATTCCAATGTCATTCCAGGGGGGCGTTTCATGAAAGGACTTGTCAGATATTTTGTCCGACAAATTTGCTCGCAGCCAATCAGATGCAAGGATTTCAGTAGCTTATAACAGTTGTCGGATGAAATATCTGACAACTTCCTTTCATGAAACGCTCCCCAGAATTCCAAGCTCAAACTGTCCACTTGATCTTTGCTTCATTTCAACGATGCGTCTGAACTGTCGGGATGAAAAATGATGAGTGTGCAAACCAAGCCTGTGTCTATATCCGAATTGAAGCTACCCTTCAACAGATACTTCTGTCAAACCAAGGTACCATCCGTAGTCAACGTTTTCCTAAGGTGTGTCCACGATTCTAATGTTCTTTCTGTCATAACATCCAACTTTTATCGGTGATCCTCTTACAATGCTGTGTCCATACGTTGAGCTAAATGTATGTTCCAGAGAACTTCACTGTCATAATATCCAACATCTACATAATGTAGAGACTAGCTGTCCTTTGGGTGTGTCCCCATCTTGATTCAACCATGCTTCTGATGTCGCTTCTCTCCCAATATTTAATTTTTGTAAGTTAGACTTTACTGGGGTGTGTCCACATCTTGCTCCTAATCACGCTTCTGATGTCGTTTCTGTCATGACATCTAACCTCTGCAGGCAAGCCGTCATCTCTGGTGCTGCACTTACCATGGCTTCAATCCTAAGAGAAACAGAAATAAGTGCAAGCGTGAACTCACCTAATAAGCAACAATGGTACAGCACACAATAATTGAGGACCTTTTCATGTTAGAGGAATAAAAGTTAATCAATAATCCCACTGAGTGAGAAAAGCCCTGAAGATTTTTTAGAAACAAATGTTGGACAACTAACCCCATGAAAACTATCACCTAGGGGAATAACCTCCTCAGGACATCTACTCTCAAGGAGCCTTACCCCTTTGATGTAAGTACAATGAAACCCATAAAGACCACTCAAGGGAGACAAGAAAAGCAGTCTTTATGAGCGGGTGGTCTCTGCATACAGGTTCCTTTAAAACATGTTTCAACAACAAAATGCTGTTCAGGGGAAATGAAAATTTTGGTCTCTATAAACAGGTGATCGCTAAAGCCGGTTTGACTGTACTTCAGTATTAAAGGATAGCTATCCGGGAATGGTTTGTTTGGTTTGTTCATGTTTAATAAAGAAATGTGGAATAAAAAAATTCTTTTACACACAACTAGGTAGTTTGTATGATTAGAACTATTAAAGATACATGGGGATCCATGGGTGTATTGTTTACTTATATTTTACTTGTAAGCACTAATGGCCATTTTTCTGCCGCACAGAAGAAATAGTCGACTTGACATTTATGAACCTAGAAAAGTTCTGTCCGTTAGAGGTTTTTTTTGTGATTTGTGATCCCATGTTGTCTCCAAACAATTTCAGCTCTGTAACTCCTGAAGCAACTGAAAGCATTTTGCATGATGTGCATAAATCAAAAACGTCACAGGCAATGTTGAACCATCCAAGACAACTTACACACCATGTGCGCGCTGCACCCTACGCTAACAGTGTTGTTAATCTTGTGCAATGAAACCTGCGATACGATACAATTCCCTGGTATATCCTCCGTTCATTGCGTCACAGATTATGCTGCATAAGATGAATAACACACTGGATTTTGAAATGCAAACTATACAAATTGCTGAAGGTCCTTTGACTACTTACGATTATAAATCCACAAAAAAACTAAAATGGACAGAACATTTCTAGGTTCACTGTTGGCCATATACAAGCGTCAGGTGGACTAGAAGGAATGATCCGACATGTAATTCTTACTAGATTAGAGACTGAATTGAATATTCAATTCTTATATCTTTGCATTATGTACCCCCTCCCCCCCCCCCCCCCCCCCCCCCCCCCCCCTCCCCCCTCCCCCTCCCCTCCACCCGACCAGAAACTTACAACTGAAATACATCAATCATTTATTCACACTGGACATTAACAATGGTCTTACTTTGGTCTGAATTCTTCCAATGCTTGCAGACTGAATCCTCCCTTCCTGAGGGACTCTACACACACAGCAGCCAGTCCCAAGTAACAGCTATTCTTCAGGCGGTTATGGGCAGGGCACTCCCAACTAATAAAATAAAAGATACAAGAATCAAATGATTACTGAATAAATTCAAACTAGAATATCACTGAAGGTGATTAATACCCTCACCCCAATGTGTGTGCCAAGTTTTCTGAGCATTTGCTCCAAAAATGAGGAAGTGATTTGATCTGCAATATTTTCCTGTTTTATTGCCATATGTCGTTACCATGCAATGCAGTTTGCCACACATTGAAACAATATGTCTTGCACATCTTTACCACAAGAACAATATGTGTGCCTAATTTCATGAGCAATGCTCAAAAAATGAGAAAGTAGTTTGATGCGCAAGATTTGCCACAGACCGACCGACCGACCGACCGACCGCCAACCTGCCCCACCAATCGTACGCTGATTCCTACATGTATATACCTCCTTCAAACTTTGTTTGGCAGGGGTATAATAATGTAGAGAAGTGCCGCTTGAACTGCAAGATCACTGGAATCAAACCAAGGTGATATCGTAGTGTCCTTGGGTTAGACATTAATCCTCAAATACCTGGTCCCATAGATAGGAGAGACCTAAATTGTACATGTACAATAAGATCTAGACAGAGGAAACAAAAGCTTATGTTTTGGGTATGGGACATACATGATAATAATAATAATAATAATAATACCTGGCATTTATAACACGCTTTTCCCATAGTGGCCCAAAGCGCTCACAATTACAGATATATATTATTACCCCGGTCATCGGATTCTGGCATGCCCGCACACAATGTATGCACATTCTCCACTCCCTGGGGAGTATTCCAGTAGTGGGCAGTATGGTGACGCTCACATTGCTTTGAAGCAAACGACATTAACTTTCGCATCCTACCGGGTACCCATTTAACACCTGGGTGGAGAGTGGCAAATGTAGATTAACGTCTTGCCAAAGGACGCTAGTGCTGCGGTGGGATTCGAACCCCGGACCTCGTGGTTCACAGTCCGGGGACTTATCCACTGATAGAAAATATATTATATTTTAATAAATTTTCCCAATCATTAATACTTTGTTATTCACGTGATTGCAATATCACCAAATGAATTTCACGTTAGGAGAAGCCTATGAAATTTTACGAACTTTTAACTAGTGCTGGGACTAAAAACCGGGTACCCGGGTCCCGCCCGAGAGCATCGGGTCCCGGGTCAAAATATTACATGCCCGTTTCCCGAAAATAAGTAATTTAATGATTACTCATGTATGTAACATGACAAGGCGGTAGATAACGTCGACCAGCCATTCAATATCTACATGTAAATATCCATGTAGCGCCCCACTGCAGTGATGCGCTTTCGAGTTTTTCCCAGTGTTAATAGCTTCTTAAGGGTAAATATAAGCTTGTAATTTGTGTTATATGATTTTCGGGTAACCGGGAACCCGCCCGAAAAATCGTCGGGTTCCCGAATTGAAAAAATACCCGAAACTCCCACCCCTACTTTTAACCAGGCTTGACATACAACACAAACAACAGAAGGCAAACTCTTGGCAAGATTCATACACCAATTCCAATACATACATGTACATGTAGACAAGAGGACAGTAAGAGTATAACCAGACACTTGTCATCATTCGTATCTTAACATCCTGCTACCAAGGGATCTCACTTCATTACATTGTAACTTATAATACAAGGCCAGAAAACCACTCCTGCCTCAATCCAGTATTCAAAAGTAAATCTTGTTTCTTCCTAAATAAGCCTTTGACCATGTTTCTACCAACATCTGTTTACATTGTAGTATTTTCCTCATCCTCACTTCATCTTTTCTTTAATTTTTCACTTTCACTTATTGTACAAAGTCATTTTGAGAGGACATTGCCCTTTATACCAGCAATCACGACCACCCCTATGTTATCACATTTATCTATCAACAAGTGGTCAGCTGCATGGCCATGCCCATCGCACATTAATGACTCACCTTCAATTCAAGGATTTTCAACAATACTCCCTTTCTTCTTCATCCTGCTACACTACATGCAGCAAGGGATAAGAACTAACACTTTTCATCTCCATCTTTGCTAGACACACTTCTCAAAGTTTTCTCGTCGAGTTAACACGATAATTTGAGGATGTCATCTCTTCACTTCTGAATTTGTTTCCTGCACTTCAATTGGAGCAATTTCTACAATTCTCTACTTTACATTCTATACTCCATCATCTCACCTGGAGGAATTTCTATTTCATCATATTATCATTATTCTCTGCAATTCACTCAGAGAACAGTCCAAATCTCGCTTGTGCTAGCCAAGTAGTTTTGTGATCATTTCTGTGGTGATACCTGTCTAAATATATATTTGAATCGGATTGTGCAATATTTGGAAACTTTTGACATTTTGGAGGATCCGTGTCCGGTTAACCCCTGCACGCATAAAGTCGGTAAGTGGTGATTGCTTCTTATTCCCATCTCGCCTTATAAGTAGCGACCAACCGCTACACTGGTGACCCCGACGTGATCTAACCCGACCAACGTGCTGAGTAGCATTCATCCTTCGTCAAATTGTTTTCATTTATTGTCTTCCTTTCTTCATTTATATGGTCGGCTCATTTTTCATCTCCTCAACATGTCGACTGACGATCAAAATCACCCTACTTCTTCTACTCAGTCAACTCCTACCATTCAACAAATGCGAGCACAAATCTTACAGCTCTCAATTCTAATTCAAACTTTGACTTCTCAATCTCAAAAAAGTCAAACCAATAGGAGCAAAAGTAGTGAAGACAAATCATCACAGCATTCAAACCAAGCTAGCCAGTCCCGCTCACATCAACATGCTGGAGACTACTGTTACTACCACTGGCGTTTCGATTCTAAAGCCAACAAATGCGTACCGCCCTGCAAATTCAAAAATATCTCTAACAACCAGGGACAGAACAAATCTAATCTAGCAGCTACAAATCATACTGGCACGACACAAAATAGTCGCCTCTTCTACGTTACCGATAGGAAAACTGGAATTCGATTTCTCGTAGACACTGGAGCTGAAGTAAGCGTTCTTCCTCCTTCAAAATCGGAGAAACATCACCCTTCTTCGAAATTTCATCTACAAGCAGTAAATCGCTCAAGTATTACTACTTATGGAGAGCGAAGCCTGACTCTCGACGTCGGCTTACGTCGAGCTTGCAGATGGATTTTCATCATTGCTGATATTTCCACGCCTATCCTAGGGGCAGACTTCCTACACCACTTTGGTTTGCTTGTTGATGTTCGCAATCTTCGACTCATCGATTCTACTACTAATCTTTCAGTGAAAGGCATCCTTTCTTCTACTCCTTCTATCAGTCCTATGTTTGTAAAGCCAGACAGTCAAGCTGCTTACAAATCTCTTCTCAATCAATTTCCTGACATCACACGTCCTGTGTACAAGGAGGCAGCAATCAAACATTCCGTCACCCATCACATTGAGACGAAAGGCCCTCCTGCTTCAGCCCGTCCCCGTCGCCTAGCAACCGACCGGTATACCATTGCAAAAGCTGAATTTGACCACATGCTGGAACTGGGTATCATCCGACCATCCAGCAGCAACTGGGCATCCCCACTTCATATGGTGCCCAAGAAAACCCCTGGAGACTGGAGACCGTGCGGAGACTATCGGGCACTAAACAGGAATACGGTTCCCGATAAATATCCAATCCCCCATCTTCAAGATTTCACCTCTGCCCTAGCAGGCAAACGAGTTTTCACAAAACTCGATCTCATACGAGCTTACCATCAGATACCAGTCGATCCCTCAGACGTACACAAAACAGCCATCACCACACCCTTTGGGTTATTTGAGTTTGTGCGCATGCCTTTTGGGCTACGCAATGCCGCACAAACTTTTCAACGATTTATTGATGAGGTAACCCGTGGTCTTCCCTTTGTGTACGCCTACATCGACGACCTCCTCATCGCAAGTGAGACACCGGAGCAGCATGTACAACACCTGCAACTTCTCTTCACTAGACTTGCGAAATATGGAGTTGTCATCAACCCAGCCAAATGTGAATTTGGCGCATCCTCCCTCACTTTTCTCGGCCATATCGTTGATGAGAACGGCATCCGCCCTCTTCCCGAGAAAGTCAAAGTCATCAATGACTTCCCTGTCCCTGATTCTCTACGCAAGCTTCGCGAGTTTCTCGGACTCATCAACTTCTATCGACGCTTCATTCCTGATTGTGCATCTACCACACAACCACTCACTGATCTCCTCGCATGCAAGCAGAAAAACAAGGCAATTCATCTCGACGAAACAGCCCTCCATGCATTCAACTCGGTCAAGACAGCATTAGCTAACGCTACACTTCTGTCACACCCTAAGCCTAATGCCCCACTCTGCATTATGGTTGATGCATCAGATGTTGCTGTCGGAGGGGTGTTGCAGCAACTAGTTGACGATGACTGGCAACCCATCGCCTTCTTCTCCAAACGCCTGCAGCCAGCAGAGACCAGATATAGCACTTTCGGACGTGAACTTCTAGCTATCTACCTCACCATTCGTCACTTCAAGCATGCACTAGAAGGACGGCAATTCTGTGTCTACACAGATCACAAACCATTAATACATGCCTACAACTTTAGACCCGACAGGTATTCACCACGAGAAGTCCGGCATCTAGACTTTCGGAGGGCATCCGTCAGTCTCGGGAGACTATGGAGTTGCGCTCTGGGTCGTAATTCTGGAACAGCGTCGAGTGTGGCTGGACAGGCCAATGCGGGAGTGGCAATCCCTCCCACACTGATTGCAAGTGAAGTCTGACGCTGGTCTGTCTGTCTGGCTGCGGGCTTTCCTTCTGGTCCTCTTTGCCTCAGACTGCTGTGCAAGTTTCTCTTCGAACTTGGAAAGGCCTTTTTGAACAGCCTGCCTCCAAGCTGAGCGGTCTGTGGCAACGGTTTCCCAGGTGTTCTGGTCAATGCTCAAGGCATTCAGGTCTCTCTTGCAAACGTCTTTGTAGCGCAGCTGGGGTCTGCCTGTCGGGCGTTTTCCTTGCACAAGTTCCCCGTAGAGGAGATCCTTTGGGATCCGACCGTCCTCCATGCGCACTACATGGCCAAGCCAGCGCATGCGTCTTTGTTTCAGCCAGGCGTACATGCTGGGGATCTGGGCCCTCTCCAGGACAGCGTTGTTGGTCACCTTATCTTGCCAGGTGATGTTGAGGATCCGTCGGAGAGACCGCATGTGGAAAGCACTGAGCTTTCGTTCCTGTCGAGCACGTAGGGTCCAGGACTCACTGCCGTACAGGAGAGTGCTGATGACGCAAGCTCTGTAGACCTGGATCTTGGTGTGTTCTGTCAGCTTGCTGTTTGTCCATACCCTCTTCGTCAGTCTGGACATGGTGGTAGCTGCCTTGCCGATGCGCTTGCTTAGCTCGGTGTCAAGCGAGAGGGAGTCAGAGATGGTTGATCCCAGGTACACGAAGTCATGGACAACCTCCAGTTTCTGTTCTGAGATTGTGATGTTGGGAGGTGAGTCCACGTCCTGTCCCATGACCTGTGTCTTCTTCAGACTTATAGTGAGTCCGAAGTCTCGGCAAGCCGCGCTGAAGCGGCTCATGAGCTGCTGAAGGTCTTCAGCTGAGTGGGCCGTAACTGCTGCATCGTCAGCGAACAAGAAGTCACGCATGCATCTAAGTTGAACTTTGGTCTTGGCTCTTAGTCTGGAAAGGTTGAAGAGCTTTCCGTCTGACCTGGTCCGAAGATAGATGCCTTCTGTAGCAGATCCAAAGGCTTGCTTCAGGAGAACAGCAAAAAAGATCCCGAACAGGGTGGGCGCAAGGACACAGCCCTGTTTCACTCCACTTTGGATGCTGAAGATGTCCGATGTTGAGCCATCAAAGACCACAGTGCCCTTCATGCCTTCGTGGAAAGATCGGATGATGCTAAGAAGCCTAGGTGGACATCCTATCTTATGGAGGATCTTAAAGAGGCCGTCCCTGCTGACTAGGTCGAAAGCCTTCGTCAGATCGATGAAGGCCATGAAGAGTGGCTGCCTTTGCTCCCTGCATTTCTCCTGGAGCTGCCTCAGGGAGAAAACCATGTCGATGGTGGACCTGTTGGCTCGGAATCCGCACTGCGATTCTGGATAGACTCTCTCTGCTATCACCTGAAGCCTCTTCAGCGCAACTCGTGCGAACAGCTTTCCAACGATGCTGAGGAGGGAGATGCCACGGTAATTATTACAGTCGCTCCTGTCTCCTTTGTTTTTATACAATGTGACAATGTTAGCGTCTCTCATGTCTTGTGGCACTTCACCTTCTCTCCAGCAGAGGCAAAGAATTTCATGCAGTTCAGTTGTGAGAGTCCCTTTGCAGCACTTCAGAACTTCAGCAGGGATGCCGTCTTGGCCAGGTGCTTTGCCAGAGGCAAGTGAGTCCAGGGCCTTTTCCACTTCCTCGAGGGTTGGCTCACTATCGAGCTCCTCCAACATAGGCAGGCACTCAATGGCGTTCAAGGCGTCTTCAGTGACCACATTTTCCCTTGCATACAGCTCCGAGTAATGCTCTACCCAACGTTTCATCTGTTGCGTGCGGTCCTGTATCACCTCGCCAGTGGCAGATTTCAAGGGGGCCGTTTTCTTCTGTGTCGGGCCCAGGGCCTGCTTGATTCCATTATACATCCCCTTGATGTTACCTGTGTCGGCCGCAGTCTGTATCTGGTAGCAAAGCTGGAGCCAGTAATCATTGGCGCATCGCCTGGCGCTCTGCTGAACTTTGCTGCGGGCCGCTCTGAGGACTTGCAGGTACCTTTCACTAGGGCAGGCTTTGTATGCTGCCAGGGCCTGTCTCTTCTCCTCTATGACTGGCATCATTTCCTCTAAGTGGATCTCAAACCAGTCTGCTGACTTGTTGGTCTTCTTGCCAAAGGTGGATATGGCAGCATTGTATATGGCGTCTCTGAAGCGTCCCCATCTATCTCGTGCGTTAGCATCAGCTGGACCCGGAAGGGGTTCCTCTAGCGCACGTGCAAACTCCTCTACTTTCCCCTGGTCATGTGTCTTAGTGGTGTCGATGCGAGGTCTGCCCTCCTTTTTGGTACGATGCACTTTCTTTGCTTGCAATTTCACCTTGCTGCACACCAAGGAGTGGTCGGTGTCACAATCTGCACTCTGGTAGCTGCGTGTGAGCTTGACACTGGGTAGGCTGGAGCGCCTGGTAAGAATCAGGTCGAGCTGATGCCAGTGCTTGGATCGGGGGTGTCGCCAGGAGACTCTGTGTTGGGGCTTCGTGTTGAAGAATGTGTTGGTCACGCACAGACCGTGGTGGCAGCACAGCTCCAACAAGCGTTGTCCGTTTTCGTTCATCCTTCCGGTGCCAAACTGACCCAAGCAGGTGGGCCAAGAGCTGTAGTCAGCACCCACTCTGGCGTTAAAGTCTCCAAGGATGAGCACTGGCTCCTTCTCGGGAATGTTCTTGATAGCACTCTCGAGGTCATCGTAGAATTTGTCCTTAGCCTCTACCGTGGAAGTCAGGGTTGGTGCGTAAGCACTGATCAGGCTGACTGGTCCCACTGAGGTGTGGAGCTGGAGGGACAGGATACGCTCGGTGCCCTCTGTAGGCGGGACAGTTGATCCAAGCAGTCTGTTCTTCACTGCAAATCCCACGCCATGTTCTCTGGTCTCCTCTGGTGACTTTCCTTGCCAGAAGAAGGTGTAGTCTCTTTCTTTCACAGATCCCGATCCTGCGAGCCTGGTCTCTTGCAAGGCAATGATGTCCACTTGCAGTCTGCTCAGTTCCAAGTCGATGACTGCGGTCTTGCGAGCGTCGCTCACTTCTTGCAGGTCGTCAGAAAAACCTGGTGTCATTGTTCTAACGTTCCAAGTGCCCAACTTTAGGGCGGTAATTCTTTTCTTCTTTTTGTTGCCTGGTGCGAAGTTGACGATCCGCTTGTCGGTTTTTGTCCTAAACCCCACGCACCCCGTGAGGTTAGCGAACCGTGGCGGGGCAGCACCTTACTGGCTGGGGGCTGCCCAGCTTAAGGCGGGCGATAGCTGCCCAATGAGATTGCGATGACCTCTCCCACCGTCGGAAGCAACCCCTGGCGTCCAGCTCTACGCCAATTGAGCAATAGACTTATAACCGGTAGACTGCTGCTTCCCGTGTTTTGCCGACGCCTCACGGCGAAGCTGGAGTATCCTCTCCAGTGCGCAAAGCCTGGGTAAGTTGATATGGAGAACAAGCTGTTACCCATGTAGCATGTCCCCCCTCTCCACGTCGCTGAAATGATCCAATAGAAAGGCAAAATCCAATACGCATGGTTCCAGCGCCGTCGCAGAAGTTGCCAGAACGAAGTTGAGTACAACAATGAACTGCCTTCGGGACTCCGACTCCGGATTTTTCCTCGAGGTTGACTCCTGAAGCCTTTCCCATGTCTGGGTGTGCCGCAAGGCAGCGGAGGTTTGAGATCAGGGCTTGCCTTCCCCTAGATGAGCTTCCTTCCCAGGCTAACGACCCCCATCTACCCGACCGTAACCCTGGTAAGGGGGGCTGACAGGTGCTACACCTTGCCCAAGGGTGACCTGAAGCAGTTTAACGTCATACTCAGGACAGACTCAGGACTACATATCACAATTCACGACTGATATTAGGCATGTTAGTGGCAAACACAATGTAGTGGCAGACACACTTTCCCGCATGGAAATCAACTCGCTGAAATCGTCTTCCACCATTGATTTCAATGCCATCGCCACTGCTCAGGAGGATGACGAGGAACTTAGGCAACTCACTGCCACATCGCTCAAACTCCAACCTGTACCACTCCCTACTTCTGACTCTACCATTCTATGTGACACTTCAACTGCAAATCCTCGCCCCTACATCCCAGCCAAATTTCGGCGAGTTGTGTTTGATGCTCTTCACAACCTATCTCACCCCGGCATCAATGCTACTCAAAAACTCGTCACTGAGCGATTTGTATGGCCTGGAATCAACAAAGATGTCAGAAGTTGGACTAAAACTTGCATACAGTGTCAACGTTGCAAAGTACATCGTCACACCAAGGCACCGATAGGTACTTTCGCAACACCAGACGCTAGATTCAACCACATCCACATCGATCTCGTGGGGCCCCTCCCTCCTTCAAATGGCAATGCATATCTCCTCACTTGTGTTGACCGTTTCACTCGATGGCCTGAGGCAATACCAATCCCCGACATATCAGCCGAGATTGTTGCCCACGCTTTCATTTCACAATGGGTATCTCGCTTCGGAGCTCCCTCAACCATCACAACCGACAGAGGACGACAATTTGAATCTTCTCTCTTTCAAGCCCTAACTCATCTTCTTGGCAGCTCTCGGATTCGAACTACATCTTACCACCCAGCATCAAATGGACTGGTAGAGCGCTTTCATCGACAACTCAAAGCATCTCTTAAAGCTACTACTAGTGCGAGATGGACTGAGACTCTCCCTCTCGTCATGCTTGGAATCCGAACTGCAGTCAAATCTGATTTAGGTTGTTGCGCAGCTGAACTGGTATACGGAACAACAATAAGGTTGCCAGGTCAGTTTGTAGCGCCTAGTCAGAATGATTGTGATTTGGACCCTAGCAACTACATCCACCGACTACGGAGACATATGCAGAACCTCAGACCTCAGCCCACTCGTGCTCAACAACGCAAACCACAGGTTCATCCTGATCTCACAACATGCACCCATGTATTTGTGCGACATGATGCAGTCAAGAAACCTCTCCAACCACCATACGACGGCCCATTTGAAGTCATCAGACGAACTGACAAGTTTTTCATCATCCAACTCAAAGGAAAACAAGACAGCGTCAGTCTCGACCGTTTGAAACCTGCATACTTGGACTCGCCCGTCAAATCTACTAGTACTACCAACCCTGGTCCAATACTCTCACAGGACCCTATACCTTCACAAGCGCCTACGACACCAACCTCTCAGCCTCAACCTCCCTCTATCACTCCTCTTTCTACAAAGCCCGAAATCAGACAAACTCGCTCCGGCAGAAGAGTACACTTTCCCAAACGCTATGTTCAAGTTTGGAATTTCAAATGAGATATTATTTTATTTCATTCGGACTATTTTCTCAATTATCGACCGTTTCATTTTTATTCAACGTTCTAGGAGGGGGCTGATGTAGTATTTTCCTCATCCTCACTTCATCTTTTCTTTAATTTCTCACTTTCACTTATTGTACAAAGTCATTTTGAGAGGACATTGCCCTTTATACCAGCAATCACGACCACCCCTATGTTATCACATTTATCTATCAACAAGTGGTCAGCTGCATGGCCATGCCCATCGCACATTAATGACTCACCTTCAATTCAAGGATTTTCAACAATACTCCCTTTCTTCTTCATCCTGCTACACTACATGCAGCAAGGGATAAGAACAAACACTTTTCATCTCCACCTTTGCTAGACACACTTCTCAAAGTTTTCTCGTCGAGTTAACACGATAATTTGAGGATGTCATCTCTTCACTTCTGAATTTGTTTCCTGCACTTCAATTGGAGCAATTTCTACAATTCTCTACTTTACATTCTATACTCCATCATCTCACCTGGAGGAATTTCTATTTCATCATATTATCATTATTCTCTGCAATTCACTCAGAGAACAGTCCAAATCTCGCTTGTGCTAGCCAAGTAGTTTTGTGATCATTTCTGTGGTGATACCTGTCTAAATATATATTTGAATCGGATTGTGCAATATTTGGAAACTTTTGACATTTTGGAGGATCCGTGTCCGGTTAACCCCTGCACGCATAAAGTCGGTAAGTGGTGATTGCTTCTTATTCCCATCTCGCCTTATAAGTAGCGACCAAAACAATAGGATACAGTTCTTACTGTACTAGATAGAAACTTTTGGCCTATTTCCCAGAATTATGGATAAGGGATTAAACACAAGCTGATATATATGTCATTTGAATTCCCCATGAGAATGTTGAAGGACAACATTCATCCAGGATAAATTCTGAAAGGCCTGACACTTAAAATGCTTTGGGGGCTCACTTCTTTATTTTAAGGATTCAAGAATTCTTTGAAGAGAAGGGTGAGCTCTGGGAAAGGTGAAAAAATAATTAGTGAGCTTTCTCATTCCTTTTTACGTCAGTTTGAAGAACATCATAGTAGAAATGTCCCCTGAAAAGGATTGCTCTTCAAATTCCCACATATTCAAAATCTAATGAGAAATATCCCAAGTGTTCAGGCCAAACATTCATGCCACATTTGTCTGCAATCCCATATACCCATTTCTGTGTGTGCTTTCCAGCAAGATTGGGTCAATTTCTTATCAATTTGTTGATTCCAAAACCTCACAAAATACACCGATTCTCATGAAGACATGATCAAACTTTCCCAATTGCTTTGAGACAATTCCTATCATGATGTAACTGCATGACCAGAACTCAACTTTATCTTTCAGAATCAACTCCCTTCTTCTACCATAACGTCTATGCTAATTCCCAAATATGGAAAAGGCACCTCATTCAAGAAAAGCATTAATCCATGCTCTAATTTGAAAGGTCCAAAATTGTGTCTTTTCGGAAAATTAGATGCTTTCTAGGATCTGATCATCACACAGGTCACTAGTTTTGCCATCCTTAGAATCAAATTGCAGCTAAACCAGAACTTAACACGCCTTTGTACTTACACAGGGAGTTTGTGGACGTGTTGCCAGGCAACCAGCACATATCGAACTGCAGCATCCCATGCTTTACATTTCAAGAAATGGCGGCCATGTTGGATGCATTCCTTCTGTATGGGGGAACAGGAAAAAAAATATGCTATATT
The DNA here is from genome assembly GCA_025617745.1 of Heliocidaris erythrogramma. Lineage (NCBI taxonomy): Eukaryota > Metazoa > Echinodermata > Echinoidea > Camarodonta > Echinometridae > Heliocidaris > Heliocidaris erythrogramma. Next base: position 6,872,866 of record CM046854.1, read on the forward strand.
ACTAAACGATATCAATTTCAACACACTCCACCACCTATGTTTCTAGAGTACTTAAATCACTTTTATACTAGACATTACATCAATTGAATTTTTTGATCAACTTTATTACTTCTATTACCTGTAAACACTAAAACATATTTTGTATTGTATTTGTCACATGACTCTGATTAATTTTGTGGTGTTTTGTTAATTATTTTGTTAAGTTCTTGAACAAAATAGGCATGTGTAGAAATAAAATGAACCTTTAACCTTATAAAGAGAAGGTTGAGTTCTGGGAAAGGCAAAAAATAACTTTCTCAATCCTTTTAAGTCCGTTTGAAAAAAAAACTGTAGAGTAGAAATGTCCCCTGAAAATAATGATTGCCCTTCAAATGCCCTTATATTTGAAATATGACATTCATGATACATCTTGATGATTCTAATATTCTTGATATAATTCTCATATACCCCAATTTTTATGTAGACATGAAGCACCTTTCCCAACTGCGGTGAGATAGTTTCTTTCACAATGTACATGTAATCTCATGATCAGAACTCTACTTTATCATTAACCTTTAATAAGACGCTGATGACAAAAGATGGCGAAAAACGGAGGGAGATTCAAATGTATAACGATATACATGTAAATGGGTGAGGGGAGGGGTGATTAGATTCACTTTTTCAGCTCCGGTCGAAACTTGTGCATGATATGTTATTTAATGCTGACAATTAAAATGAAAATTTCAAATAAATTGGATTTAACTCAAGAGAAACCCACAGCCCGACGTTATAACACCAGTCAAGAGGTTTAATCTGCAAGTACCTGTGCAGACCTGCATGAACCTCTTTCCAATAGTTTAACCTACAGTAGGAACACAATGAGAAACACCACCCCTTTACAAATGTTGGAGCTTAATAGTCTGATCTAGTCAGTGTTGTCTCATACCTTCATGAATAGACCTTAAAATCATGGCTGCTTTCATTTCTTGGAAAAGGATTTTAAACCCTCTTTTCACTGCTGACCATTCATGAATGACTGAGCATAGACAATGAATGGGAATGGTGAGTCAATGTAAGAGGTTTGTCAATATTCAATACTGTAGGCCTATAGTGTATACAGTTAACTTTGCATTTAAGTGAAATCTGTTGGGACCACAACAGATAGGTCGACTTATGCAAAATTCGACTTAGGAAATATATATGTAAATGACACATGTTTTGCATAGTTTGGTCAAAGAAATTGATTCAACTTAGGGAAAATTCAACTTATGCGACTTTGAGAAATGCAAGGTGTATAATGGAGACAATGCTCTTTCAGTAATACAAGTGGCCCCCTCTAAAGATTTTATAATCATCCACAGTTGACCAAAAGCTATTACCCTCTTGAACTTCACACATGCAGATATATGGAACCTAAATGCATACAAGCAATGTCAGTATTTAAAAAACAGAAAAACAAGATCTACATGTACATACGTGTGAACACAAGTTGGGTAAATTTATAAAACCAGGTTGAGTTAAATAAGTAAACGCCAGAATTCATGAAAGCGGTTTATCTAGTAACCCATGGTTTAATCCTCCATATTAAAGCGGAGTACGCGCATGTCTTCATATCCAATGGGATGATAGTAGTGGGCTTATTTACGCTTATTTTAGAGGTTTCAACCATGGTTTAAAATCAACCTCACTGTCCATAGTGTTTGGTTTCGAGAATATAAAGTCAGGAATTCGGATAGAGTAGGAAATTGACCGGAGAGCAATATTCGCGAGAGTATGTATTATAGATGCAATTCCATGCAATGTGTTATATGTAATTTATCTGATCAAGTTCACTTGATGTCAAACTTTCAGACTATATTCTTCTGTTTTAGTACCTGAAGATGATCTGAAATAAAAGGTCAAAAATTTGAAACTCATCATGACTCTGATCGGAGTATTATATCTAGCACTATACACTTCTGCTAGAACGTTGTCAGCAACGGAACGTGAAAAAATTGATCCTGGAGGTGGTCTACGTGACATGTCCATGAATACTCCCGACACCATGTTATGTTTTGTTCCTGTCTACATGTTAACTTGAGTTACCCAACTCTAAAGAGAACAATAGCAGTCAATGAAGTAAAGTTAACTCAGAACTTTAATCTAACCGAGCCATGTCTCTCCGATGTCTTGTGTACCAACAACAGAGGGCGCATATCATACATGCATTATATGCTATATGTTACACTTTTTTTCCCTCACATATTTCATAAAAAAATGAGAAATCTTTTGACATGACCATTGAATAATGAAGTTTTTCTGGTATCACCACTAGTCATTCAGTGATGAAATACAGTCAAACCTGCATTAGCGACCACCTGTATAGAAAGACCACCTGTCTATAAAGATCACTATTTTTGTTTCCCTTGAATAGTGTTTCTCATTGAAACGTGTATTAAAGGAACCTGTACATAAAGACCACCTGCTCATAAAGACCGCTTTTCTTGTCTCCCTTGAGCGGTCTTTATAGACAGGTTTCACTGTATATGGATGTATGTTTGTACTCTGATCAGTGCCGTATATAGAGAGAGAGTCTGGCCAACTCGGTTTCAGCTTGTTACAACATGGCGTATATATTCCTTTGTTACATGCTTGCCTAACAAAGCATCATGCCACCATATTGTTACCCACTGGAGCAGAGCTGGCCAGACTCTTTCTATATACGGCACTGACTGATCAGCTGTGAGCGCCATCAACCTCTTAGCTAGGTCAACCGGAGGTTCTCCCCTCTCCGTATACACTCTGCACGGAATGGCCCAAAGAAGGATGCTTACCTTGAACTTAATGATGTGTAGCCTAACCTGCCTATAAGAGTAGGCACTACGTGATGAGCTTAGTCTCTGTCTTGGCATAGCTCGGTAGATGTTATGAAGCAGCTCACAGATCTCAACTTCACATGATGATATGTCAGGCTCTGGGATCAAGTCTTGGAGATCCTACAACGGGTGAGAAAAAGAGAGAAAATATTTAGGGTTTTGAGAAAGGGTGGGGATACTAGTCCTGGTACAGAAATTAAATTTTATTTCAGATACAAATAAGACACAGTGATCTCCCAACTTGACCCCCCCCCCCCCCTCCCCAAGAAAAATATAAAAATGACCGATATTTTACTTAAAGATAAAGCTGAGTTCTGGTCATGCGATTACGTTGTGAAAGAGACTGTCTCAAAGCAATTGGGAAAGGTTGATGATGTCTTCATAAGGACTGCTGTATACTGTGAGGTTTAGGAATCATCAAAATGATAAGAAATTGACCCAATCTCACTGAAAAACATATGAACTGAACACAGAAATGGATATATGGGAATGCACACACATGAGGAATGTTCAGCCAGAACACGTCAGCTATTGTCATATTTCGATTATATGAGGGCATTTGAAGAGCAATCCTTTTAAGGGGACATACATGTATCTACTACAATATTCTTCCAACGTGACAAAGAAGGAAGAGAAAGCTCACAAAATCAACCCTCTCTTTAAGGGCTAATAAAGCATACATGTGTATCTATAAATCCCACCACACACTATACGATCGGTCTACGATCCAAATTTGAAAGAAAATGTTATAGCATTAGATATAAACAGTTAAACACATAAAATAAGTCGGAGGAAAGGCCAAATCGGCTCTGAATCGTAGTGACGTCAGGGCAGTCCTGCGATTGTCTACGTTTGAAACTCATCTGGCCATTATTCCAGATATAAGGCTGACATCGCACCAAATTCCTATACTGAGTATTGATATTATTGTTCAGAACCTGAATCAGGTAGCTTTCACTTGTTAAACTGCCTAGATTTAATGATATTTCGATTTATTTTCAAAATCGAATCGTAGATCAATCGTATACTTGTGCGGTGGGCCTAAAGCATTTTGTGAAAGATATAGGATTACATGTAGGGTTGCTATGAGTTGGAGAGTTGGGTCGAGGGTTACATGTAGATATAGTGTTGGATCCAGGGTTGAAGTTAGTATGTGCCGCACAACTTGAGGCCTACATGTACAATCAACAGTAGCTTCATCAAAACAACTTACCTCCTCCAAGTCAGGATGTTGTTTGACCAGGTCACCGATCACCGTCGCTAGCTGATCAGCTGTGAGTGCCCTCAACCTCCTGACAAGGTCGACCGCTGACTCTTTCCTCTCCTTCCTAGCTTTCTTCGCTCTCCTCAGCCACGATACACTCTCCTGAAGAATGCTCTCCTCCGCGGTCCCAAGACGACTGTAGTAGTCGGATGTCTGGGTGATGTTGCGTTTCCGTGGTGACGTACGGGGTGATGACCTGCATGGGGACGAAGGGCCCGGGGTGCTGGCCATCTGAGGCTTGAAATCATCAAATGTGGGTGAGACGGGGCGGTCCAAGTCTAGAAAAGTAATTTCAAAATATCATTCAAAATCATGTATGTAAATTATGCAAGAAAACGCTTATGAAAGATCACATCCATAATACTTATATATTTTTCCAGTTAACTTAAGAAATTAAGAAATCCTTTTCTTTCTTGATCACTTTTTGCTTTTGCCATATACACAGAACCCTATTTCACATTTTTGCCAAAACATCTAGCTCAATGTTTGCAAGATCATTTCCTTTGTCTTAAACCTTTGAATTCCATGCCTGAGAAAACTAGGAGTAAGAGTAATGGGAATAGATGTTAAATCAAGAAAATTAAACTTAAATAATGAAGTGTAAAATGCAAACTAGGATCTTCTTTCTTCTTCTCGATAATACTTCTCAACGTTCCATCTGGAATCAAACGACGTACAAGGATAAAGGAGTGTGAACTGTTTGTTAGTTCTTATTGCTTCAGTCTTGGTTGCGGAAGAAATCGGTTGCTGGTAGTGATCGATAATCAACAATACCTTAATTTTCCTTTCTAAGATGCAGAATATGGGAAACCATGGACTAACCTGGATAGAGTTGTAGTCTTCGTCTGGTTCTACCGGTAGCATAAAGATATTGAACGGGGGAGGAGAACGGCCCCTCTCCTCCCATCGCGTGGATGGGTATCCGAGGGGGGCGCTCAGGACTCATGGTGATGACCGTTGCATTACCAGCTTGAATCGTCCTTCCAATGTTAGCATCACTGTCAACTGAAGAAAAAAAAAGTTACATCACATTAGATAAATTCACAGCAAGCGTATACATACATACATAAATCTTATTACAGTTGTACAATGCCAGACTGCAATGCACTCCAATTTAATTGAACAAAATTAAAGAAAGTTACAGTCTATTGCTTCTTTTTCATCTTCGAGCCAGTCTTGTTATTTTCGTAATTATCTGTGCTCTCCTCTTTTGATAGCTATTCATGTAGACTCTTGGGGTGTATCTCGTATTTTTTCCCTCTATTTTTCTCTCTCTCTTTCTCTTCCCATCTCTTGATTTTTATTTTATTCAACTCTCCATCTCTCTCTCTCTCTCTCTGATCTCTCGATCCCCCTAGACTGTATCTCACTTGGCCTTATTTCATTCCTAACTATTCTCTCATCGTCTGTACCGTATTTCATTTCTCTAATTCTAATTGTGTCCTAGGTTGTCCTGCAAATGCACAAAACGTTATTGCCCTACTGCCCAAAAAGCCCCAAAACAGGTCTTGAGCTATATGTACTTCAAAGTTCATGGTAGATTGCTAAAGTAACAATTTTTCTCAGTCCCCACGTACTGTCAGATCACTCACGGGTACATTACTGTAAAATAGTTGGTATTTTCTGTCGCATGTACTAAAGGTATGGGGGGAAAATAAGATAAATATTTTAAATACTTGCTTTCAAATTCAGCCCTTAAAAATCTCACTCCTACCTCAAATGGCCGTTAGGAAGAACTTTTGATATTTTCAGCAAAATCCAAAGTCAAAATCTTGTCCAAAACCGGAGAAATCCCCGCCGATTTGTTTCGCGATCGCGTGTTGTTTACAAACTGCCGATGTCTTAGAATAAAATCGGCCAATAAAATTTTTGTCCACGAAGAAACTCGGGATCACAAGGGCACATCGATCTTTACGATCGTGCACACAGAAAATCGGAACTTTTCCGTGTACGCCATAGGGACCGAATTTTTTAGGACAAAACTCTTTTGGGGAGATGTCAGCGCCCGCGGCGACCAGGAAATGTACACAATGACTCCGATAGCTCGTTTCGCGAGAATCAACAGTAAATTACGGATTTCATTTTTGTAAATATCTTTTCCAACATTGGTGAGTTGAATTTATTGTATTTCTTGGATATTTTGTGGTCGGTTTTTGAAAATTAAATGCCGATTTTGAGTGAATATTGGTGACTTTTGTGCAGTGGTGTTTTAAAAAGATGAGGTGTATGACTGCCTACACTATACACACGAAGTATAGGAATGTAGCTATGAGTGTGTCAGATCTACTTGACCCAGTATTCAGCAATAGCCTAAACTTGATTTTCCAACTTCTGACCTCTTAATTACTAGAAGAAAACATTTTAACCCCAATATAATATTTCACTTATTAAGCGCTACACCCCAACAAGATCACTTCGTTCTTCCTCTTCTGGCCTTCTCAATATACCCAAAGTATCTAAAACCTGGGGGGAACGATCATATTCATTCACAAGCCCGACCTTTTGGAATAGCCTACCTGAAGACATAAAAAGTTGCTCGACCTCATTGTCCTTTAAAAAACTTCTAAAAACTTTGCTATTCTCTGGACTTAGGCCTAGCTACTTTTCTTCTTGAATGCGCCTGGCTTGAGCACTCCACAGAGTGGATTTGGCGCTATATAATAAATCACATTATTATTATTATTATTATCTAGCGTGTCTAGGGTCCTAAGTTAGCTCACTCTGTCTATGTCTCTGATACTAGACTCTGGTCTTGATTGTCTTCTTTTTTCATGGCTTTAGTTTACTTCTTTAGTTTTACTAGGCCTAAGTTAATCATGAAGGCCAATAAAAAGGCAATAGGGCCTAAAAGTTAGGCCTAACTTATAGACTTCTAATTAACATTCTCTCTCTCTCTCTCTTAATAAAACTTACTGCTTGAAACTGGAAGTTCTCGCAAGACATCATCAGGTCTTGACGAGTTGTTGTTGAATCTTCCTGGAAACATCTTAAATTCAGCTTCTTGCTTGTCGACTCAGATCGATTCCCCAATCACACCTTGCCAGCGACGTGTCCAGGCTCGTCGTATGTCCGTCCTGCTGCCCTGCCCCTGGACTGATTGAGACCCTCACCCTACCTCGCCAGCCACCTCACGCCAAATCAGCGAGACAGTTCACCATCCAGTTCCTTACTAAATCATACTCATCGAAACTTTTCTCGACCTGGAACTCGACATTAATTTTGCATAATGTGGTTTGAGCTGAAGGATTACAAAACGGTAGACAGGATATCCCCGATGCAGGTTTTATTTTCAATTCAAACTTTGAATTTGTCTTGGAAGGACTCAGTCAGATTATGAACGCCGAGCAAGCTAGCGCAAACAATCGATCGATCCGATCCCATTCATTCATTCATTTGCATTTTGTTGCACGTAAATTTATCACACAATAAGGCGCGAGATGTGAGAGGGCCAGAATTTCGCGCGGGAGTGATCATGAATGGGGTTGGCCAGCATCGTAATCCAATCCAAATATGCAAATAAGATTACATGTTTCTAGAACATCTTTCTAGTTTCTTACTTTCTTTTATGTGGATACGAAGAAGAACTTAAAATTAATCACTCCGGTATATAACTTAAACATTGTGGAAGACTTTTAAAGAACTTTCCCCATTCTAAGCCCTTCTAAGTTTGGATTGAAAAAGATAACGCGCTGATATCATGATGATAGAATGAGGAATGAATATTCATAATTTAAATACCACTTGTGAATATTAAGTAGGAACGGAGGCGGGGCGTAGTTGGCGCGTTATATTGTTGTCAGGCCAGGTAAAGGGCCTATATAGACCCTAGGGATTAATAGGATTGGAATTGTGCGATTAAAAAAAATAAAGTTGGCAGCTCCAGCTTTGCTATTCTAGGAAGATTAAAAAAAAAGGATCCTGAATCAGTTTTCCCGTTTAGGGGTGAAGGGGGGGGGGGGGGCAATATATAGGCCCTAATGAATTTTCACCTGGAGGCATTCCAACTAAGTAATACTGAACATAATTATCTTTCTGCATACGCCTATTAATACCCCCTGTTTATATTTATATTGGTTTGTTTATAAGAGTATTTTACCTCGAGCCCTACATAATCCAAGGAAAATTTATAAATTAATTTCGACAGTTTGCCTTTCCGATCCCATGCAAGTAGTTGCTGACTTTCGTGTCCCAAATAATTATGAGATGCATAAGAGAAAGCTTGTAAAGGGCAACTTTAAAGGTCCACTGCAACCCAAATGCAAGTTGATTTCTGCTGATGTGCAGGAGATGCATACAACTCATATTTTCGTTATTCAAGCATCTAATTATGTTTCATAGATTTTTAAATATTTTTTTTATCATTTTCTCAAACATGCTAAGCTCCAACCTGAAAAAAATGCTCCAGCTCTCATTCCTGCAGTGACATCATCTGTCAATCATTATAGTGAGCTCAGGAGAGACAGTATGCCTACATAGTAGTTGCTATGTCAGACATAGTGTAGCATCAACAGGAAAAGAATAGTAATGAGGAGGTATTGTTTGAAAGCATGCAATTATATTATATTGTCACATGTGCTGAGCTGGGGGAAGTTACATTCCACTGTCTGTTGTAGAATGTTAGTGTAGCTGACTGATTGATTGACAGATGATGTCATTGCAGGAATAGATCTGGAGCTTTTATAGGGTGGAGCTTAGGAGGTTAGAATAAATATTTCAAAAAACATGTAAAAATATATGAAACATATTATATCTAGATGTTTGAATAACAGAATATTAGTTGTATGCATCCCTGCACATCAACAGCAAAAAACTTGCATTTGGGTTGCGTTTGGTTGCAGGGGCCCTTTAATAGTTTGTTTGTTTTAAACATATCGTTTCGGTTAATAATGCGCCTTTCAACAACTTCAGGTTTCTTAAGAATCGTTTGTTCCCAGTGAAGGTATACAAATTATGATTTTAAAAATGATCAAGGGGTGAACTTCGCAAAGTTTATTTTTCGTATAATAGTCTCGTGTGCTTGATTCCTTGCGAGATTTTTTGTGAAAGGATTGTAGAGCATATTCGCCTTCCATCGAGCAATATTCCGTGAAGATAATAGACGTGCAGTTTAGATCATTCAGAGCCAGGGCGGCGGAGCGTCTTTGAAAGTGGTGGGGGCTGGGGGGGGGGGGGGGGGGGAGGCAACGGCCAAAAAGGGGGCACCTACAAAGGGTCAAGATAAAGCAAAAACAGGGACCATTTTGTGACATTGGTTTATTACACTACAGTTTAGTTTAATTAATACGTAATCAACTTCATCTTCTTCATTTTTGTTGTGGTTCTGGGCATTGCTTCAGCTTCCCCAATGAGCAGTTGTGTGTAACGGTCTATGATACATGTGCGAGCGAGCAAAGCGAGGGAGAATTTTTTTTTTTTCTATTACTGAAGTCCTTGGGTTGTGCATTATTTACAGCGATATACTGAAAATAAAAAAAGCAAATTAATTTGGAGGGAACGCCTAATGAGCTATTAATTTGTACATTAACCCTGTCGCTTTTCTTTAGGGTTACCACGATTACATCGATATCATCTTACTTTATGCCCCCCCCCCCCCGCCCCTGTTCAGAGCCATCTATATACAGAACACGTTTATCAGAATCGGCTTCAATGGGCAACAAAATGGCGATTGTTGCTTTGTTGTGCAAGTCGGTCTGCCATCTATATACACAGAGTCTGGCCAACTCGGTTTCAGTTGGGCACAACATCGTATATAGCCCTTTGTCTCATGGTTGCCTAACAAAGCAACAATGCCATATTGTTACCTATACTGGAGCTGAGTTGGCTGAACTCTGTGAATAAAATGACTCTGGTTACAGTGCCATCCATGGATGGCTCTGCTTACACAGACTGAAGAGCGCCATCATATCAATGTACATGTACATGAAATTTCCAATTTATTTATTTATTTTATTTTATTTTTTATTTTTTAATTTTGGAACGTAATTTTGTGAGTAAGAAGGAAATGTGGTCTAAATATTATTTGTACCGAGTCGCATTGAAAAGCAAGTGACATTGAGATGAGTTACATTTTGTAAATATGTAAGGAAGGTGAGCTTTCACGTCCACCCTGGTATTTAGTTGATGTGTATAAAAGCAGAAAAATGAGAGAAACAGATTAGTGAAAGTTTGAGCAAAATTAGTTAAGGAATGAGAAAGTTATGAATTTTTGAAGTTGTAACACGATCTAACACGAATTGGCAACTCCGTGACGTATCTTTCGAGCTTCTCCCTTATATGCTCTGTACAGAAAATTTCATATATAGATTTTCATTTTCTCAGTTATTAATAAAGGAGGTTTGAGTGATAAAAATATTTGCAATGATTTTATCTGTAGGGTGTATGCATGATTAAATTAATTTTCTTTAAAGAAAATGGAAATAAATGTGTGGGGTTTTTTTTTCATTACAAGGCAAAAGAGGGAGGACCTCGTAATATACGTCACGGAGTTGCCAATTTGTGTTTTATTGATTACAACTTCAAAAATCATACTTTCTCTTTTCTTATCGGATTTTGCTTAAACTTAATCCGTTTCTTTGATTTTCTGCTTCTTTTAAAGCGAACTTGATATGAAGGTGCATGGACTTCCCTTTTGACAGTATGCAGTATAAATTCATTTGCGATAATGAGTAAAAAATAGTGATTTTACATCTTTCAAGTTCTGTTTCACACTGCCGTCGGAAGGCGGGGGTGACAGGTGCAATTGTACCCCCGTTTCAAGTTTGTTTGTTTTGTTTTTTTGGCTGCTTGTCCGAAAATCTGGAGTAAAAGCGTGCAAGCAGAAAGCTTATGACTTCTTTGTTTTTGTTTTGTTTTTGTTCTGCTTGTCAGAGAGTTTCGATGTCACCCTAAGGTTTGAAGAGAGATGTCCGCCATGAGCACCAAAAAAATCGGCGTATTTGACGCACCCCATTCTCAACAAGCTTCTGACGGCCCTGTTCCCACCGGCGTAACCAGGATATTTTTAGTATGGGGGGGGGGGGGGCACAGGAGGAGGTTTTTTTCTTGTCCTGTTTTGCTGCATGAGGTGGAGGGTTGGGTATTGTGACATCGTCATCGTAATGGGGGGGGGGGGGGAGTTAATTTTCATCTTTTTTGGGGGGGGGCACAGGACATTTGTGGGGGCACTCCCCCCCCCCCTCCCCCAGGCCTCCCCCTGGCTACGCCCGTGCCTGTTCCACTTCCCGTTCTGAGCTTCTTTTGAAGAGATTACTTGTATAAAAAACTAAATATAGGGATGGAATCTAGTAAACTTATGTTGTAGCCTATCTCAACACATAAATGGATAGGATAATAATGAAGATCTACAGTTACCAATTCAAACTACAAATTAAAAAGTACCCTTTAAAAAATCAAGTGATTACTGACGTGATAGGGGAAGTGAAAAGAGAAAGAAAATTCACTCTTTTTAGAGAGCTCGATATTAACTCAATATTAACTCTTTAACAAGTGATCACTGGCGTGACACCCCAGGGAGTACATGACAATGTAGTGAAAATCTACTCTCTCTCTCTCTTTCTCTCTTTCTTTTCTCTTTTTTTTTTTAGAGAGAGAGAGAGAGTACCATATCGTGATTCGTGTCCCACTTCACCCGTTCTCATCAGAACGGGTGAAGTTGGACACGAATGATACCATTAAAAAAAAAAGAAGTTAAACAATAGGCCTAATTTAATACGAAATATGATTCTTTCTTTCCTTTTTTCTTTCTTTAAAAATCGTATTATTGTATAGTTATTTTTACAGCTTTCAAAGAGATCGAAATTTTTGGAGTCCGAAAGGGATGATGTATGAATAAGGTCTGACTGCCCCAGGGAAGGGCATGCACGCATGTGCATGGGCAACTGATAGCCAGACAATTTACTGCAAAACCATCACTTCTTCCTTTTAAAAATACTATACTTTGTAACTTACTGTACATGGCATAAAAACTGAACATTGCATAATTCTACTCCCCCCTCTCGCTTTCTCCCTCAAAAAAATAAATAAATAAATAAATAAATAAATAAAAAAGAAAAAGATTTTTAACTGTTCTTTTTCAATCTCCCAGGAGTCACTTCTTCAGTGGCTTGTTTAATTAGGAGTGAATCTTGACAAAATATTGAGTGTTCTCTGAAAAGAAACCGAAAGTGAACATTTTTCACTATATTTCATATTTTCACTCTCCCGGAAATGCATGTCAGTGATTCGACTCATGTTTTTTTTCACGAAATGGGCTCGGAGACTCACCCCACCCCACCCCAGTCGAATTAGGAGGAACTCAAACTAGCAAAGTGCACAGCATAGATATAAGTGCAGCAGGGGCGGATCCAGGATTTTGTGAGGGACGGGGCACAATATTGAGAACATTTTCTGACAAGAAAGAAAGAAAAGAAAAAAGGTCATCACCGTTTTGGGCTGTCTTTTTACACCAAAAACCCTCTTTTTGCCGGGGATGGCCCCTGGACCCTGAATCCGCCCCTGGAGTGGAGTAAGGCTTGCAGGTTCGCTCCAATTAATACCCGACGGTGGATCTGGGTTGGATGGGTTCGTGGCGAAACTAGCTGAAGCCCCCTGAATATGAGGGGCCATTCTGGGAAAATTTGTTTTCCAGGGGAAAACATCTGGCCCCCATTTCTACTCTTGGAAGGAAAATTGATATCCCGAAATGTTATTCCCAGAAAACAATAATTGTAGGAAATTGTTCACTTCTCTTCTGACAATCACGGAAACGCACTCAGAAAAGAGGCAAATTTACCCTCACATTAAACGATGATCGATTTAAACTTTACGCGTCCGACATGTTTTTTCCCCCCGGCAGTATAAAACATAATCCTGTTTTACTAAACCATTTTCGAGTTTGGAGAAAAAGAACACAAACAAAAAACAAACATTAGGGATCGTGGTATATCATGAACGGCCTTTATTATTAGGGTCATCTGAAAACATGTAATGAAACGCTCATTAAAAGTTGGTTTAATTGGAAGCAGCAAATATCTTTCACTCATATATAAGTCGCCATCCGTTGTTTTATATCCTTTTATTATTTTGTTCAATTAATAATTGATTCTCTGATATATATATATTTATGTTAGGGAACCTGAATGTAGCTAGTATTTATTTACTTAACACTTACAACTTAAATTTCATTTTGTTTTAAAATGACCGAATTTACTTTTCTATGCTCATGATGAGTTTGTAAATTTAAAGTCTTTGTAAATTTATTTGATGTTATTGTAGAAATAAATGAAATGAAATGAAAATAATTATTATCTCATAAAACGGGCTAATATACGAAGTCATAATCCATTGAAAGTTGAGATCAAAACTGCCACTGGCGGATCCACAATGTATCGACTTGGGAGGCTTCATTGTGTTTTGTTTGCCACTGATATTTGATCTAATTATCAATCAGCCATCATAAACAGGCAGGAATAATTTCAAACCCCTCTTCACCTCATTTCGATTGTCTGGATAAAATGATTCACCAAAATACTACGTCAGAATTCGCGACATTCAATAGTACCCGAGTCACAAGACCGATAAGATATACCGATAACAGAACAGACAAACAAAACATTACAGAACAGAACGCAACAGAACTGACACAACAAAACATTACTATAGAATTGGGATCGCCGGTGAGTCCGTTTACCCAGTGTGACTGAGGTATAATAGAAGAGTGGCGGTATTTACCTTCGATGAAAGCGAGGGATACGCTCTAATGGACACGCCCTTGTACCCCGAAGTACCACCCTATTGGTACGCCGATCCGCCGCGGCATTCCAGTGTGTATCACTCTTAATTATTCTCAACACTATTAGCACAGCTTCACTCTCACGCGTATACAAAACTACCCGAACTTAGTCGAAGTTCACAGTAATTTAGGAAGTGTCTTCCAGGCGAAAAAACGGATTAATGATTCTTAGATTTAGGGGAACGAGCAGCTGACAACCTTTGTGTTGATAAATAGATCACTTTACTTTTGTTTGAGAAGATTGATAGCCATCGAGAGGAAGGAATCACAAATTACAATCTAGTGAACGGGGACGGAGAAGACTTCGAACAAATTTTCGGGAGTTGGAACGCCCATTGCCCGGCGGATATTATTGTGTGCATGCGAGGCGAATCTTGTTGAGTATTATGGAAATAGAACCAGTTTTTAAATGTACGCTCGTCAACTAGAGTGAAATCCGGTTGGTCTTTTAAGCAATCTTTTTTTTAAGTTATCATTATTTACCCTCTTTCACATCATTGTTTATGATTGGAACCTGCCTGTCGTATAGTAATTGTTGAGATTGAATTTGAGAGAAAGCCAGAAAGAAGAATTTGACCACCACTCCGTCCATGTTGAGCTGAGCCTGAGCTGAGAACACTTTGTAAAGAAGAAATGATGGGTTTGAGTTATCAGAGGATATGTTTGGTGTATCTGTATGTGACAGTTTGCTCGATGTTCATCTGCATCAATGGTAAGTAGACAACAATTTATTCAAAGTTTCTCGTCTGGACTTTTTCAAAATGAGGAGGAGGAGGGTGTCCAATTTCATCCAATATTTCATGTTTTCCCCACACATAAAAATGCTATAGCAATATATAGTATTCAATCAATTCAAAAAAATCTAAATTGATTTGTACATCACTTCAGAGGCTCCAAAACCAGGAAATGATTTTGTTACCTCGTTGTGTAGATTGCTTCTTATTATTAAATATATTTAAAACATATAATTGGCCTAATAAGCCAAAGAGAAAGTGCATAGCCCTGGGATGGGACATTCAAAAAAATAATAACGTGATTATTTATAAAGTTCTTAAAGCTCTTTCAAATAGTGAAAGGTATCTTTGTATTACACGGGTAACCTGCAGTGGTGTATTTACACTGGGAAATCGGCCAGTGCCCCTCTTTTGAAACTCAACTTTCATACCTTGTACTAGGCCTAAGTACACACACACACAAAAAGCCCTTTTAATTGTGTACTTTTTTGTCATTGTGCCCCTTCTTTTACAAAATCCTGGATCCGCCCAGGCACACTTATGCAAATAATAACTGCCCCTGGTTACCCCAACAGTCTGATCTGTGTACAATAAACCACTTATTGCAGTACTAGCAAATCAGGGGGAGGGGTGGATGGGGGGGGGGGGGGGGGGGGTGTTCATCTGATGAATAATGAGAAAGTTATGAATGTGTGCATGCACAATAGACCTGTTTACTAATTTAAATTTATGCATGTTTCTCTCCAGAATCCTTAGTTACCAACTATTTAGTGCACCTATTATGCATATTGGTATCTCTATGGATACATTAGTTGTTGCTATGTCGGGCAACCCTCTGGCAAGCATTTGAGTCGTCAGGAGAAACCTCTGTTCACAAAGTATGCATAAAATTAGTAAACAGGTCTATTACTGAACATGTATGACCTATAATATATGTGGTCGAATGAAACTTGGCAAGTCTGTGAGTTACCTTGCAAGCAGTTCTTCCATATCACCTGTTTGGAGCCAGAAGGACGTTAAGTCCCATCATTTGTACAGAGTTAACAACCTTCTGCCTCCAAACAGACAATAATCATATTTAGTAGGCCTATTACGAAAAATAATTAATCTGAAAAATGTTCATATACGGTGTGTGGAAAAAACTGTCTGAAATAAATGTAAGGCACAGGTACGATAATATATTTTCTGTGGTGAAAACAGTAATTTATTGTTTTTTTTACAGGACAAAAGGGTGCAGTGCTCACAAGAAAAATCACTTGAGTTGCTACTTTGTGTTAGATCGATTACAAATTTAAAAAGTTCATAACTTCGTTATATTTAATCGGATTTTGATTTCCTGTCTCTGATCTATTTCTCTCATTCTTGTACTTTTATTAAAACCAAATAAATATAGGGGTGAACTTCCCCTTTCAGAATAATTTAGAGTTTGTTGTTGTTGTTGTTGTCTTTCCCTTTGGGCCTATTTCATGCCCTAGTAGTTTCCTTGGTAAACACTTGGTGTTGATAGCTCAAAGTTAAAGAACTGCTAGGTTAGAGTTTGGAAAAATTAGCATTAAATGGGAAAGCAGTCGTCTGAAAATGTATAAAGACTGTATGATTGTTTATTTCAGGTCAGTGTGCAAATAACGGGGATTGCCTGAATGGAGGGTCATGCCAAGGTCAAGTTTGTACCTGTTCTCCAAATTGGACTGGACCTACTTGTGAATGTAAGTACTGTACTTCATAGATTTGGTGGATTGTTTTTTGAGGTTTTTCCCCCCTTACTTTGTGTCTGTATTATCTTATGTCTTTTTTGTTTGGGATTAGCCTTTGATAGGCCTATGGCCTTTGCAAATCCCACACATTTGTATTCTTTGTACATGTATTTTATCCCTGTATACTCAACCCTATGTAGTTATGTAGTTATGTATGTTATTTTGTCTTTTTGTTATGCAAATATGTGAAATAAATGAATTGAATTGAATTGAATACTTGATATTTGTTGGTAAAGTGCTTTTTGAACCCATTTTTAGTTGAATGTACTTTTTAAAAACAAAATAATTTTTTTTTTAAAGTATGATAATTATCAGTAATATTTTGTATTATAATTTTATTACCTACATGTATAGATAGTACTGCACTTAGATCATTGTGTTTAGATGGCAAAATGACAACTACATGTACATCTATGTCATTGTAATTTGCTCCCTCATTTTAAATTGAATACATGGTGTGCTTCATTATAGGTTTTTTTCCTTTACATTTTGCTTGCACTGATATCGTTTTAGTTCGAGCAAGTATGTTTTAGTTCGAGCAAGTATGTTTTAGTTCGCCTGATGTATCTGGGCAAACCTACTAGGCCATGGTTCTCTTAGATGAGGAGGCTATGATATTTAATATTTTATGTGTAATTGAAGAGGAGTATCCCCAGAGCGGTTAATTTTTATAGTTGGGTACTACCATTATATCTTTAAAAAACTGTCATTAATGATTAACCCACACTTGCTGTTTTCATCATCAGCGGCCATTTTATGTCTGCCGCCGAAACATCCCAATTTCATTACATCCTTTTGATCTAAATGAACTAAATGTTGATTAATTAGTGTCTCTGCCTTATTAAGGAAGTAGGCTACTAATCTGAGGAGATCTCTTTGCTGTCATTTGAATTGCTGAGGACCTTTTTAGGGTGATTAGATCAATCCATGTGTCCCCAGGAATTCCATTACAGATGATGCAATTTAATAATGGCAATGACATTTTAGGAAAATATCCTGTATAATATATTTAATTGTGACATATTAGCAGAATCACAAAAATGTTCTTCCATGAAACCAAACTAGTGAAAGCATCTACTAGGGCATACTTATCTTTACTATTTTTTCGTGGCTTTAGGTGTATTGATAGTGCTCGACATGTAGCACTGATTTATGAAATATGCGAAAATGATGTAAATATGAATGGTAATTGCTATTATAGTTGAGGATTGATATTAAGAATTTAAAGATAATTTTCAAGATTTGAATTTGTATAGATATGTAAAAAGGATCCATGTTATTGATATGAAAACAAAAGGAATTGAGAAGCACAGAGGCACATTCATTTGGCTGTTATTTTCAAATTGTGTCTTTGGACTAGGAAGGAAGAAATATTTTCAAAGTACTGCCTATAAAAATAAGATTTTCAAAGCCTATATGGGTGTTCCACAAGGGTCTGTTTTAGGACCCTTTTTTATCATCAATGGTATTTAATTTCTTAGTTATATGGAGTGTTGTAAACTCGTATTTCTATTTCTATTGTCCCTGTTAGGGTGTTAGGGTGTTTGTTACATGTACCTGGGTAACCTTGTTAAAGTAATAGTTGAAGACTTGAAGTTATAGAACTTGTAAACTCTTTTATTTTTAAAAGTAATTTGTAATAACTTTGCTCTGCTTGTAGTCTCAGCTCGTCGTTTAGGGCTCGTGTGAACCCTCGTTGCGGTTAGGAAGTTGTGGTTTTGTTAAACGACAAGTCCTGTATAAACATAGCTACATGTACATGTATTATCTGACTAAATTCCTGGAGGTTTAGCTGTATTAAGAAGAACACACACCATGCATGTTTGCATGTTTAAATTTATTTTATTAAATTTAGTTTGCTTCTATTTACTTCTACTTTGCGTAGAAGAGTGTTAATGCATGTCCACAAGACTTGTCTTTATTTCATCCTCTCTAGTACCCACCGGTACACTGTCTATGATAGGTGTTAACAAAACAATTCACTTTTTTGAGTTATTAACAATCAAGTGTCAAAATTACAAGTAACATCAAATAGTACAGTGGGAAAACTTCCTGTCTTGAAGAATTGCTGCTTCTTTATGGTATGTTATGCATGCTGTCTGAAAGACTCATAGATAATTGTGGACATTGTAGGCCTACACTGTGGCATACTTATATATACACAGGACTTTTTAAAGGAGGTTATTTTGTAATCCAAACTTCTCTGACAAGCAAAAAACAAAAAGAAAACAATGTTATCGTTATTATTTTAGGGTATTTTAGGGTTAAAAACAAGCTTTGTTTAATTTCTAAACACCTAAAACACTGTT
Organism: Heliocidaris erythrogramma; assembly: GCA_025617745.1. Taxonomy (NCBI): domain Eukaryota; kingdom Metazoa; phylum Echinodermata; class Echinoidea; order Camarodonta; family Echinometridae; genus Heliocidaris; species Heliocidaris erythrogramma. The sequence goes on from CM046854.1 coordinate 6,891,530, forward strand.
AGGGGTGTTTCAACACCAAATAACACCAAAAGGGGGGTGCTTTAACACCTACATGTAAAACACCCCCTCCCCCCCCTCGGTACGCGCATGGGCCTACATGAATTATGCTTAAAGACTCATCATTTTCCGTTCTCAACCTGTCCAACAGTTGTGTAATGGTGCCTGTGGGAGATTGTCTTCATTCTTTCTTTGACCTTGATCCCGTTGTTAATTATATGCTATGTGTGTAAACACATGTGGGCTGCAAGACTTGTCTGCATCTCCTATTTATCTCCAGGTCAGTGACGCACATGTAGCAGGATTTTTTTTCTCATAATTATAGGGGGCACAAAAGTAGCAAACTGCTTACAGTATGATTTGATTTTTTTTAGATGATGGGGTAAGGATAAAGTTTGTATTTATTGTTAACTTGACAGGGACAGATCTCCCTCCTAATTTTTACTATGTCTATCTTTTATTTCCTTCTGTACTAGATAAGTAATGGGTCGGGGGGGGGGGGGGTGCCTTTGTACCCCTAAGATCCGTACAATACATACATGTAGAGGTCTATGCCAGTTTGCATTAGTCAAGTGTACTGGAAAGTGCACTGCTCCTGTCTGATGTGTTTGCTAAAATATTTCTGTTTGCCTATAAAATCTGTGCAAATTAACCTATAAAGATCATGCTAATATTGGCTTGGCTTTGTTATGTATTTGAGAATGATGGATTGTAGCAATTGAAAAGGATTATCCCGGCCCACTGGTCAGTCTGTCATTGAACAAAATCAACAATTGTGTCCTAGAAATACAAACTCCATTTACAAATGTAAATGGTAGGGAGTGCACTTGTTCTTTTGAAGGTTTGTTTTTCCGAAGGTATAATGCCGAAGCTTTGTAATTTCGAAACACAATTTCCCATAGCAGGGGGTTCATAATTCTGAAAATGAAATTGGGTTCGAAATATAAATTCCATTTACATTTAAATGTAAATGGTACGGAGTGTACTTGTTCTTCTGAAGGTTCGTTTTTCCAAAGGTATAATGCCGAAGCTTTTTAATTTTGAAACACAATTTCCCATAGCAGGGGGTTCATAATTCTGAAAATGAAATTGGGTTCGTAGTTCCAAACATATGCATTACTTCGAAGGTTTGTTATTCTGAAGGTTCATAATTCAGAAAATGAAAAAGGGTTCATAATTCCAAAGGTTCGTAATTTCGAAAATGCAATAGAGCCCTACGTAACTTTTCGGAATTTCGAACCTGAAATCTGAACCCTTTTTCATTTTCGGAATGATGAACCCTATTTCATTTTCAGAATAACGAAACGTTATAGAAACGAACCTTCAGAAAAACGAACCTTCGGAATTACATGTATGAACCATTGGAAAAATTACATGTAACCCATACATGTGGATCAGGAATGGATTCTAACTGAGGTGAAATTGTACTAGGATTTAGGTCCTGGATGTGAATAAAAACGGATATATCTGCAAATGATTTTTAATATATTCACTGAATTGTTGGAATCATACAACAATCCAATACACCTTAGCTTGGATATTTTTCTCTTTTTTTCAAATATTTTCTGCTAATTTGCATTGAGTTATTGGTAACACATTGCTCTACGGTTTTATGATTGCGGATTGAGGGAATTCCTTAGTATTGACCTTGATCAATTTAGTCCTTTACTAGAGAGAGGTTTTTAGACCTGATTATAAATACTCTTGTTAGCGTAAATTGACAAGATTCTGAAGAATGGAGGTCAGAACCTTACTAAAAATATGAAAGTATTCCTAGAACATGTCATTGCAATGTCAGCCACAGTTGCCCCTTCTTTGAAATCATGTTAGAACAGCAATTAAGACAATATCAAGGTTTCAGTTTTTGTGTAATAGTGCAATAGGCCATTTTATGGAATTTCTGCATATTTGCATCAACATGAAGTGACAAACTATTTCGTACCCCATATTATATTTCAGTAGTGAAAATGCAGAGCTGTTGTGGTCTAGTGGATAAGTCCCCGGCCCGTTTTCCTATGAGAAAGGGTTTTTTATTGACCACATAATAGACAATTATCCCCAAAAGACAATTTGATCTAAAGGCATAAAGGCATGCACCTCCAAATGGATGGATACTTCAGATTAACTAACATAATGAAAATATCCTAGGGGATAATTGTCCTGGGGATATTCTCCAGGGGTAGGAAGGTTTTGAAAAAATGTTCTGACAGTAATGGTCTGTGGGATAATCGTCCAGGGGGTATGCCAGATTGTCTTGTTAAGCCACTTCTCTAGAGGCAGTTTGTTCAGTTCTTGGTGGAAAATTGCTACATGTGCATTTGAAGATAGCAGCCATGCCTTGTGGCATGCTGTCCATAAGGGGTTGCATTTTTTCTCTTCACAGCAGCTCATTCATGTAGCTACATGTAGAATCTTTTCTTTTTCGATAACTTCAATTTTGTACTGTCTTCAATTTTTATGTCACTTCAAATGTTCTCAGTAGAATCATGAGTAGGCCATAGTGCTCAAACCAAGAGAAGTAACACTTGAAATTCATCCTCTCTGACATTTATTTCCTGTTATGTGCTCAAAAACCCTTTTTCATAGGAAAATGGGGGGGGGGGGGGGTAATTTCTGGGGCAGTTTGTCCTTGCTGTAGTCGTCCTAGGGGTAATTGTCCTGGGGGAATTGTTAATGGGGAGTAGTAGTCCATTAATAATGAATTAGCTGTTAATAATCATTTTCCTAGTCCCATAAACAATGGTCTTAACACTACCTATATTGCCTCCAAATGCAGTTGGTCTAATAATTTTTTCCAGGGCTGTATATTCTGTTCAGAAGAAATTATTGCCTGTTCAACCTACAACATGTAACAACACTGTTTTCATTCTGACTATCTAAATACAAAAGATACAAAAAAAAGAGATGAATGTAATAGTTTGTTGCAAGGCACTTGTCAAAGAAGTATTGAATGCATTACGAATATGGCCTGTTGTAAAATTTGTGGAATACATATCATATATCTGCCATTTGTACAGCACCATTTGATACTGCGTCATGAAGTACAAATGACCTTCTAACTATAAACGGAGCTTTTGTTGAAAGTCGTTGGTTTGGAACCCTTCAGGGCCAACAAAGGAGAAGAATAGATCGTGTGACGATTATGTTACGTACATATCTGTAGGAAGAACCATTGACTCTCAAAACCATATTTGACCTCATTTATTTCGAATCAGGTCATTTGGACAATTGGTGTTTTCATCATTTTGTTTTGTGAAAATATTTCCTGGTTTGAGCACTCACTTTTTGTTAGTTTTTCACCAGCCAACTCAACAAATTGTGGATTTGTGGGTACTTTGTATACACGTCCAATTATTTTTCCATGATGTTTTCAAATATATATGTCATTGAAGTATCATGATGATCATCCAGTGGTTCAAGGATTGAGTGTCTAATTATAATGATTAAAAATTAAAAATTGATGATTCACCTGTCACAGAAATTAGTATCATGCTAACATCATGTTTATAATCCTGTATTATACAAGGGAATATATTCTGTGCGCTGACTGGAAAGCCTTTTTT